>JASPKZ010007471.1:1075000-1355000 GCA_030220185.1 Diploptera punctata | reverse complement strand
CGAGTTCCCAGAAAGGTAAAATTAATTAATTTATCGTTAACCAATAAGATTAGCTGTACGAAACCTAATGAACCAATGTAAAAGATGCTGGTGGATCTAATTCAAAATGTAGGAAGTAAGCCGAGGTTTCATATTGGGTAGATGGTAAATGAAAATAACATTCACATACACATCTTCTTCTTCTTCTTCTTCTTATATCCTGCTCTCTAGTCGGAAATACGGTAGGGATCAAGTAAAATTCTTCTACGTGCAAATCGGACTTCGGCTCCGGAAAATTAAATTTAACTTAGAAATTTTCGTCTACTGAATTTTTACACTTGGAAATTAATTCAATGGAGTTATGGACTTATAAAATTTTAATATCATCGAGCTACTCTGTACTCTAATAGGATTCTTTAGTGATACATAACCTAGATCCTCAAAGTTCTGATCAAATTTAGATAAACAGGAGAGAAAGTGAATAACTTTTTTTAACATTTAGAAATCATCATAAAATCGTTACGTTGTTAAGAACCCTGGGATCCATGCTACTACAATTGACCAAATCGAGTCCCATCTCTCGATAGTTGAATAACATAGGCCCTTTAAACAGTTACGAATAGGCGCCTATATACATCGAAATGACATGAAAAGGAACTGGTGGATCATCAACAACTGCAATTACCGCACCCCGCAGCAATCAATCTGCACATCTACGTGTAAACGATCCGCAGCACTATGAATCAATGAATTAATAAAGGGCAAACCCAATATTAGCCTAAGAGATGCCATGGCCATATTGAATTCAAACGAGTAACTAGCTAGTATTTGAATTTTATTCTTACAGCTAGTGTTCCTTCTGGAGTTTTAACATTATTTTACGTTTGTAATTCACTCAAGTTTGGGATACAATAATAATAATAATAATAATAATAATAATAATAATAATAATAATAATAATAACAATAATACATTTTATTAGAACTTTCTTCGACATAATATTTTTTATCAAAATCGTTCTACATAGTTCACTATCCACAGAATGTAAGTTAATATCTTATAGGCTAGCTATTTTTATTTCCATGCCCCGTTCCACTCCCTCCAACCAGATTTTATTTGTTATTCTTTCTCATTTATATCAGTTATTTCAAGAAACGAACTTTCACTTTTTTTTTCGTGATCTTGAGTCAAGTAGCCTATACATATGATATATTCAAGCCTAGATCTATCAATTTCAACAGCATCTTTAATTACTCTGTATTGTGAAAAATTGTAGGCTATTATATTTCGTGCTGAAACCTGGCTTCTCTGGGAAATGCCCGCTTTCTGCTTGTAATGCACTGACTGTTGTGATAAGGCCTATGTTTATACACGATCTGAAACTTGCTGTGGTCCCTGTGCATCTCATGCAGTTGAATGTCAATGTTTTTTATATTTATATTCTAAAAGACAAGATTACTAATTTTTAGCGAATTTCGAAGGAATGAAAACAGTTTTGAATATACACACAATACTTGTCAGTATTGCTTCAAATTGAACCGTTTTTTCAGAAATAAACTTAATAACTGTAATAGTTTCTATATCATAATAGATAAGATATTTGTAGGCCTACACTTTCATAGTAAAATTCTGAAATTTTACAGAAAGTGGACTACTTCGTGTAAGCTATTAGTCTATGTCAAATAAACTACTGGCTTAAATAAAACATACTGGTAGGTAAGATTGCACCATCCTCGAATTAAGACGTGGTAAAGGTTTGAATCCATTTGGTTCAAAATAATTGTACACTTCCATAGCAAAATTTTAATATAGGGCCTATTACAGAAAGTGGACTTCTCCGTGTAAGTTATTATTCTAATATACAAGAAAATATGGCCTAAGGAAAGCTTATTGCAAAGAAAGATTGAACAATCCTCCAATTGAGATGTAGGAAAAGTTTGAATCCATTTGGTTCAATTTTGAATCATGTAGATAGGCCTATATTTAGTTCAATCTTTGAAAATGCAGTTGTGTGTGGGGAAGTTCAGTTTCTGAAATAATCGTTTGAAGTATTGCCATACATAATAATCTCGTTTTAATAATTTCAATGTCTAGATTCTTAGATGAAAAAAAAATAGGAGACATTTAACTGAATAGTAGCATGAAATTATTGCTTCTTGTCGATTTCTTCTTGTGAACGAATTTCATTAATTATTGATCCTAGAAATTTGAATATTTTAATTTTTTCGTATCTCATTTCCTATAGTTAACCTGTTCTTGTCTACTACAGCTGGTCCTGGTGGACGTACGGTTACTATGCTCACATTTTATTGTTCGCGATTTCAAGCCCGGTTCGATAGACTTCACAGGACGGAAAAATCATGAGCATGATTTCTTTCAGAAGGGAACGAAATCCTTGGGGCTTTTGCCTTAGATTTACGGTTCGTAAGAGAACTTCAACGCTAAAAAAATGGACTCTGAGCACAATTTATTAGCCCTTTCACACATGGATTAGAATTGCGACGCTAATAACACTTATCTGTTAAACATCGCCGTTAAATAAAATAATTGAGAAACTATAATTTTTCATACTACATTTAAATTTCGTTCTACTGTGTTAATATAATTTTCTGATGGGTGGATAATATTGTGATGGATTTTAGAGAACTGAATATCGCAGTCATGACCTGGATTTAGATGGCTTCGAATATGGACTAGTAAGGGTCTTGTGAATGCGAAATTAAATATACAGGTTCCATAACCCAAAGAGTTAGCTAATAATCATTTTTCTATAGTAATAATTAAGGGGAAATTTCTATGACATAAAAATAAGAAAATAAGCATGCATTTATTACCAAACAAGTGTTTAAAATATGACCCAAAAAGACGAAAAGAAAATATGACCTGGAATTTTAATGAATCTATTAGATATTTTATACTAATTGTTAATTCATAAACTTTTCACTGCAATGTGAAAGCAGAGGTTGTAACGGTCTAGTCTTTCAAGGAATTTCCACAAATAAAAAGCCACATTCGAACAACTTACCATGCAACTTGCGACTAACATGTATTATGTTATTTAAACTTGGCTGTCTTGACTTATAAAAATCTTCGAAATTTGACTTTTGGGACACAATAAAAACCACTAAATTTTCATCAGAACACCTAACTTGTATAAATAATATTTACTTACTCAAAACTCAACAAAGTTTTAAAAAATGTGACATGTCATATGAATCCGCCACCTGGTTAAAAATATAACTTAAAGTTCCACAGGAAAATTACTTACGGTTAGATAACTCTCATTGTTGTTGTTTGAAGAAAATATAGTACTCACCTGTAAAAAATATAAAGAAGAAAATTATATACATAATCCTAGTACAATACAAAACATTCATTAAAAAGTTAAACTAAATAATGTAGTAAAATCTTACGGTGTACATATATCAAATGATACAGCCATAAGAAACAAATGAAAAGTCACTCAACATTTTTTTTTAATTTACATACTTATGATGTAATTATAATTCTGAGAATCGAACGATGCGACGCCGCATAAGATTTGTACTATTCACTAGGACAATGTAATTTACAAAACGAATGGGACTAAAAAAAATGTTTTTACGTATATACAGGTAGCCTACATTAATATTTCTTTAACATAAAGAGGGTATTGTATATAAGCCTACAATTAATTACCAGTTATTATCGATTATGTTTGATTTACGTTTAATTAATTACAAAACCGCTGTGGTCTCGAGATAGCATGCTGCCTTGTTACGCAGCGGGCCCGGGTTCGATTCCCGGTCGGGACAGGCTCCTGGGTGAGGTTCTTTTCGGGGGTTTTCCTCACCTTTAAGACAAATGTCAGGAAGCTTAGGGCCCAACAGACCCCAAAAATCATCCGGCCTCATCATCATCATTCACCGGTGTGGTAAGCAACGGGAAGCTACAACACCTATAATTCCCTAGTAAAGCTGCAAAGAATAGCATGAAAATGCTATGATTGCAGTGAAAGACCTACCCTCGGGGAGAATTACTATGGATGGATGGAATGACAAAACATACTTTTTAATGCAACAGGAACATTCTCAATTATTTCTTAAATACTAAACAATTTTTCTTCATAGTATCATGTGGATTTATATTATATGGATGCGAAACATGGACTCTTACTTTAAGGGAGGAAAGGAGATTACGAGTATTTGATAACAAAGTACTTAGGAAATTTTTTGGACCAAAGGGAGATGAACAGACAGGTGAATGGAGAAGATTACCTAACACTGAACTACATAGTATTTATAGGAAGCCAGATATAATAAGACTGCGATGGGCAGGTAATGTGGCACGTATGGGGAATGAAAGACGACGTGGAAGCTTCTTGTAGGAAAACCAGAGGGAAAATGCCCAGTTGGTAGACCAAGAATGGGGTGGGAGAATAACATTAATTATGATTTGAGGGAAGTAGATTACACAGGGAATAATTGGAAAGCATTATCTCAGGATAGGGATGTATGGAGAACTTATGTCCGCGCGGCCATGAACCTACAGGTTTGATAGTGCCAGTGAGTAAGTAAGTAAGTAAGTAAGCATCATGTGGATATGTTCAAAATTAGAGTAAATTCACATTTCACATAAAATAGAATTCACTCACTCACTGACACTACTGAGCCTGTAGATTCATAACTGCGCGGAGATAAGCTCTCCATAAATACCTATCCTGAGCTAATGTTTTCCAATCATCCTCTGTATGATCTACTTAATTAAAATCGTGGTTACTGTTATTCTGCCCCTCATTCATGGTCTACAAACTGGGCATTTTCCCTCGTTTTCCTACAAGAAATTTCCATGTCCATATTTCATTTCATTCTCTATTCGTGCCACATGTCCTGCCCATCGCAGTCTACGAGACTTATCAGTTATTTTTATAATGTTCGTGTAGCTCACTGTTAAGTAGTCTTAGCATCAAATAAAACACAAAAGTAATTTTAATAAGGTCTGGAACGGGATCTACTCAGTCTAATAAGGACAAACGAGTAGCTACTGCATACGACAAATAGTGAAATCCAATAAAAATGGCAGCAACCACTTCAGTCGCCTTTGACTCTTTATAGCTGTATCACGCGTTATTTATTTTTTATTTATAGTACCGTAGTCCTGGTCACTCCGCTGGGAAGCATAAGACCTTGATAAAAGCACGCCAACGCACTCTGTTGTTTGCCAATGCCTTCATTTCATTCCAACTCATCCTTGCAGGTTCAGCTTCATCCCTGATGGTGTTACTCCATGTTGCTCTAGGTCTGCCTTTTCGCCTTCTCAATCCTTGGTGGATCCAATCAAATATCATGTTTGTGGTGTTATCAATCTCTCTCCTTAACATATGACAACCCATTTCCATTTTTTTAAATTTGATTTCTTTACAAATTTTGTTTTGATTCGTTCTTCTCCAAAGTTATTTATTTGTTATCATCTCTGGCCACCATATACCCAGGATATTTTTCAGGCAACGATTTACAAAGATTTGCGATTTATTTCCAATAATTTGTTTTGTAGCCATCCAAGTTTCACAGCCGTATAATAAACGTTATTATTATTATTATTATTATTATTATTATTATTATTATTATTATTATTTATTATTCTACCAGTTATATTATATGGGTGCGAAACATAGACTCTTACTTTAAGGGAGGAAAGGAGATTACGAGAATTTGAGAATAAAGTTCTTAGGAAAATTTTTGGACCAAAGAGAGATGAACAGACAGGTGAATGGAGAAGACTTCATAACAATGAACTACATGGTCTTTATAGGAAGCTAGATATAATAAAAACAGTTAAGTCTCATAGACTGCGATAGGCAGGACATGTTGCGCGTATGGGGAATGAAAGACGTGCATGGAAACTTCTTGTAGGAAAGCCAGAAGGAAAACGCCCAGTTGGTAGACCAAGAATGAGGTGGGAGAACAACATTAACTACGATTTGAGGGAAGTAGATTATACAGGGAATGATTGGAAAGCATTAGCTCAGGATAGGGATGTATGGAGAGCTTATGTACGCGCGCCCATGAACCTATGGGTTCGATAGTGTCAGTGAGTAAGTAAGTATTATTATTATTATTATTATTATTATTATTATTATTATTATTATTATCATCATCATCATCATATTGAATAAATAGTGTTTAAGCCCACGTCATTGTGTTGAGAGGGCAGTTGGTTTAATGATCATAGTATCGAATTTACATACTGGAGGACCGTAATTTAGATTCCGATCAAACATGGAATAAATACATCAGGTTATCATACAATAAATAAATAAAATATCAAAATGATTTGTTTTAATCCTCTCTGATAGTTTACTTAATTATAATATTACGGTGTTGAAGTTAGAGTTAATAGCAGTTCCAATTAGTATGTAAAGTGAAAACTCTTCGTCAATAGTCTTTCAATGTTTCTTAAATAAAAGGTCCAATTAAAAAATATTCCGTCACGCAAGTAGTGAGTAAACTAAGCGAATTCCTGATCAAGTTGAATGTATAGCCCGATTTTGCTGATTTACGGAATATACTCATACAATTATATGCTACTGAAATCGTTGCGAGCAAACAAACATGGCGACCGTTAGAGAGATTTTTAATTAAAGATTTCAGGTAAATCCCCTTCTTCTGTTTGTCATTACAGAGTTCGGGTGCGAAAACCGAAAAAAAAAAAAAAAGCGGTAGCTACAGATTTTTTATTTCCCTTCCAGTTAAGTCATCATTTCTATTGGTTAATTAATTTTTTGTTAACTAAGACGAACTTATTTAAACAATTTTGCTATGTGCTGAGTTTGGTTCCGTCAAAATAAAAACAGCAGCTGCTAGTGTTTTTACAGACGTAAACTTACTTACTCGCTAGCTCTATCGATCACGAAGTTTCACGGGCGTGTGGTCATAAACTCTCAATTTTTTCAATCATTCTCTGTATAGTTCACTTTCCTCAAATCATGGTTAATGTTATTCTTCCACCTCATTCTTGACAACAGACATATAAATGAAAGGTGGCGGCTAAAATCGATATTTTTTTAGGTTTGCCGTCACAGGTCACATGGCCTAAAACGGATTTGTCCTTGATGCTTGTCCGGATGTTAGGCACTTAAAAAATCGAAATAGGCAGGCAAAGAGGCACTAAAAGTCATTAATATAGGTACTAAAAAGTTCAAAAAAGGCTCTTACAAAAAAATGGACTAGAACATAAACCTTTACAGCCTTACGTAAAGAAGATAACCATATGCTATCAATAGCATACGAAGATATCAAAGATGGTTTTGGAATTTGTTTTGCCTTTTTACAAAAAGCAAAACCCTCTTTATCACTCAGCAATGTTTGTATTGAAAAGAAGCAAATAACATTTCTCCAAGCCTTAGAGCCGGAGCATAATACAATGGGACATAGCTTAGGACTATTTCGTTTAACGGGAATGCATGAGGTGGAAAAATACAATATTTACGTAACGGGAGTGCATTGAGGAGGAAGGTTTTGCCACCCTTATGGTAAAATATTCTAAGGGAATTTATAAAAAGAACACTTGAAAACTTCTATGAAATGATTTGTGCCATGAAGTTTGTCCATTTCAATTGATTTCATTGAAATACTGAGTTAATTTTCAGAAAACAAAATTGCAAATAGGCATTTATAGGCATTATAAGCTAAAATAGGCATTTATAGACAAAATGAACTTCATGGAAAACAACTCTAGGATCGTTGGTATGAACTTATATGAAGTCACTTTTACAATATCTATAATAAATAACTATAGGCATTTTCCCTAACATCCGGTCTCTAGTGATGAGATGAACTTTCTGAATGTCTCTTTATTACTACAGCGAAGCATTTTCGGGGCACATTAATGTGTCGCGGCACACTCTTTGAGAATCCCTGGTGCACAGAGAGAAGTGTAGAATGAGTGTGTGTACGTTCAAGTGTTTATTTAGCGTATGTTGCGTGGGGGATGCTGATAGAAGAAAGGGAGAAGATGTCACTCAGTGTCGGCACGTAGCCTATTTCGCTCAAAAAGACACCAAGGCATCCGCTAAACATTACGTGACCGTCTGACGGAAGAATCAGAATCGAAAATACTATATACCTTTCAACATGTTGAATTTGTGTCCACCGCTGTGGTTTCGAGGTAGCGTGCTGCCTTGTCTCACAGCGGGCCCGGGTTCGATCCCAGGTCGGGGCATTTTTTTCTGGGTGAGGTTTTTATGGGGTTTTTCCTCACCTGTAAGACAAATGTCAGGAAAACTTTAAGGCCCAAACGGTCCCCGAAATCATATGACCATCATCATCCTTATCATTATCATCATCATCATCCTTCGCCGGTGTGGAAAACAACGGGAAGCTACCACACCTACAATTCCCTAGTAAAGCTGCAAAGCATAGCATGAAAGTGATATGATTGCAGTGAAAAACCTGCCATCGGGCAGAATTACTATGGATGGATGGATGGATGTTGAATTTAGACCCCAGTTCAGACATCTGGTGAAAATATCGAACGATTAAACATTATATAACACCTCCTCTCTCATCCTCGAGATTAAAAGTTTGTCAGTTAAATTTTCCAATTCCGCCGGACATCAAACTCGGATCCATTAGTCAGGAAGTCGGCTTTCTACAACGTTAGCTATGGAGGCAGATGTATTTCACATGCAAAGGAAGTTGTAAATGTAAAGCCAGTATTTGAATTTGACTATTAAATATATTTAAAGATCTATACGTAAACTGTCCAGATTGATTTTTAGTATTTTGCATTAGTAAAGTAAATAATAATTTATATTTACTATGTTACAAATAGGCATAATTTCTTAATATATATAAACAACAACGGCAAATTACGAGATGTGTTCCGTTAGAGCTTTAACGGACTTACATCTATATACAGGGTGTAAATGAATTATACCGCACACATTTCACTACGTATAGAGGGGTATTATATAAGCATTTTGAGATAATGAACTAATGGTCTACGAATACGAGTACTATACTTGAGCACGAATAAATGTATTTCTACAGTAGGCCTACTTTTTTTTTATTTTTACAGGCAAAAATCTCTAAATATTTTGATTAAATTTAATCCAAAGAATTTGCATTTAAAATTTGCGCATTTATATAACCTAATCTCTATATTTTATATTGAGAAGTGCATACATCTACAATGTTGTTACATCCCAATGTTGGTCCTTAGTATCTGCTTTGTTTGGAGTTACTAGATTTACTAGTTATTTTAGTTACGCTTATTTTCCAAAGGTATGCGGTCAACATACCAAATGAGACATCTAGTAGGCAACCAATTTATTACAAGGATGAAAAAAGGTAGGTAAATTTTGCTTAAAGGTCTCTTTAAACAGGCTTAATGATTTTTCACGAGCCTGAAAATCTTCAGACTCGGTACCCACGGCTTGAAGACGGTACAGGAGGACTTGTTCCTTGGATTCTTCTTCTTCATCATCTTCATCGTCATCTTCTTCTTCTTCTTCTTCTTCATCTTCTTCTTCTTCTTCATCTTCTTCATCATATTCTTCTTCTTCTCCTTCTTCTTCTTCTTCTTCTTCTTCTTCTTCTTCTTCTTGCAAGGATTAAACATTTTTGGTTCGTTCCGGCTCCAAGTATTATAGCTGCTGTGTCCATCTCTTTCGTGGGCGTCTCCGATCTCTTTTTTCCTCTTCATGGTTGATAGTTAAGACTCTTCCAAGGTAATCTGTTGGTACCCATTCTGCAATCACGTTCATACCATTTTCTCCTATATTCGTCTATTTTATTTGTCAAACTGAATATTAGTAGTTCTTTACGGATATCTTCACTTCGTTTTTTATCCATTAAAGTATATCCCGCCACAAATCAAAAATGTTTCATTTCTCCTACTTCTATTCTTTTAATTGACTGTTTATTCAGAGTCCATATTTCTGAGCCATACAATATATTGCAGGTAAAAATATCCTAAAACAATCAATCGACCCAGGCCGGATTTGAAACCCCGCGACCCTCGGAACTAGAGGCAATGAACATAACTACTAGTTCACCGCTGCCGAACTATAAATGTTATGATTACATTTATTCCAAAGCAATCGTATTTAAAATATGCGCATTTACTTTACTTCGCCTCTTCATGTTATGTTAGAAAGTTCAAACATTTGTATGTTTTTGTTTACCTCTAATACAAATAAGTCCACAGCTGTGGTCTCGAGGTAGAGTGCTGCCTTGTCACGCAATGGGCCCGAGATCGATTCCCGGTCGGGACAGGCTCCTGGAGTTTTTTTTCGGGTTTTTTCCTCACCTGTAAGACAAATGTCAGGAAGCTTAGACCCCAATGGTCCCCGAAAATCATCCGGCCATCATCGTCATCATTATCATCATCATCTTTCACCGGTGTGGAAAGGAATGGGAAGCTACCACACCTATAATTTCCTAGTAAAGCTGCACAGCATAGCATGAAAGTACTATGATTGCAGTGAAAGACCTGCCATCGGGCAGAATTACTATGGAATGGAATCCAAATAATTCGTAAGGCGTACTTAAAATCTGCGCATTTACATAACCTTCTGTCTTGTATGTTGAATCGGCAAGTGTATAGAAAACAAAAAAGTAACATTTCAGTTACAAGCCTATTTGTCATGTTCAAATAGAAACAAAATATGTAAGAGAAGGGAATATGTCCTTGATTTCTTTGTGGTCCTTTGTGTTTTTATATAGCTTATTGTTACAGACTAGCGGTCCAGTTTTTATGGTCTCCTAAGAGAGCGGAAGCTTCAGACATTACGTGAAGCAATGTTGAGCTTGTAATTCGCTGACATTTATAAAATTTATGTTGTAGTTGTTTTAATAGTAGATACTGACAATGTTGCCACTGTCACAAAGACGTTGATAAAAAATTGCGAAACTGATTTATTGTCTTCCCCACAAACAAGGCAGACAACTGAAGATGAGACAGGAAGTCTTAAGCACAAGCTATGCTGCCATGACGAGATTTAATACCCTAAAAGAAAGTTAATTATAATTATCATCATCATCATCATCATCATAGTACATTCACGAATTTAGGCCATTTGTTGACCTGTTTCGGCCTCAAGAGAAACGCCATCCAAAAGTCTTTTGAGTGGACGTCCTGGTCTTCTTCTTCTTCCTGCAGGTTGATATCTTAACATTTGTTTGGGTATTCTGTGAGATCAAAACTCTTAAATATATTGGAAGACAGAAATATACCAAATTTACTTCGGCAGAACATACAAAATATTTACAAAGACAACACCATAAAGATTAAATTAAATAACAGATTTTCTGAAGAAGGAATTATAAATCGTGGTGTGAGACACGGCTGCCCCCTATCCCCAACACTCTTTGCAATTTATAGGCTATCAATGGAGTAATAGGCCTATGTTGCTGGAACAAGAAATATCAATTTGGAATAAGAATATCAGAAATTAGAAAATTATAATTATAATAATAATAACTAACTCACTGGCTCTATCGAACCCGTAGGTTCATGGCCGCGCGGACATAAGTTCTCCATACATCCCTATCCTGACCTAATGTTTTCCAATCATCCCCTGTATAATCTACTTCTATCAAATCATAGATGATGTTATTCTCCCACTTCAATAATAATAATAATAGTAATAATAATAATAATAATAATAATCACTAATATGGTTTGGACATGTAAAAAGAATGGAAAAGGAAAGACTACCAGAAAGATTGATAAATCTCGAGATACAAGGAAAACGACCACGGGAAAGATGGATTAATCAAGTGAAGAAAAGTCTACAAGAGAGAGGATACGACTGGGAAGAACTAAAAAGAAGCAAAGCATGGGAAGATAAAGATGGTTGGAGGCATATTTGGAATCGACCTTCCGAAAAGAGGACACGATAAGAGGATGATGAATAACAATAATCTCCCTTTACCTTAGTTTAACCTCTCTCTTTTTTAGGTAATTTAAATACTAGGATTTGTTTTCCTTTTTACAATTGGGGGCTTAACAGGGGTTGTTCTTGCTAACTCATAACCCACAGCACTCGTGCCTTAGAGGAACATGATCTGTAGGGAGAGAATTTGAAACTCTGGATCATACATTTACATTTTGATCACACAAGGACATATAGGGTCTCCCCGAATGAGAGATTACCTAAATCACAGTCACCTCCAAGACAACACGAATATTTAAAACAAGGCAGTCCACCACTCATAAATATATTCACACTGAATAAGGCAAGTGTGACATGGATGTTTGTAATGACCAGATGATGGTTGGGACTATCTCGGCCTTAAAGTTTCCTGACATTTGTCTCACAGGTGAGGAAAACCCCAGGAAAAAACACTCACCCAAAAAATTTGTCCCGCCCGGGGATCGAACCCGCGACCATAGCGTTTGAGGCAGCGACATTTCTTCGAGATTACAGCGGTGAACAAAAACAACAACAACAACAATAATAATAATAATAATAATAATAATAATAATAATAATAATAATAAACTCACTGGCACTATCGAACCCGCAGGTTCATGGCCGCGCAGACATAAGCTCTCCATTCATCTCTATCCTGAGCTAATGTTTTCCAATCATTTCCTGCATAATCCACTTCCCTCAAATGATAGTTAACGTTCTCCCACCTCATTCTTGGTCTACCAACTGGGCGTTTTCCCTCTGGTTTTCCTACAAGAAGCTTCCATGCACGTCTTTCATTCCCCATTCGTGCCACATGTCCTGCCCATCGCAGTCTATGAGATTTAACTGTTATTATATCTGGCTTCCTATAAAGACCCTGTAGTTCAGTGTTAAGAAGTCTTCTCCATTCACCTGTCTGTTCATCTCTTTGGTCCAAAAATGTTCCTAAGAACTTTATTCTCAAAGACTCGTAATCTCCAATAATAATAACAATAATAATAGTAATAATGATAATAGTCTGCCCATCGCTATGTTCTCGAGGTAGTGTGCTGCTTTGTCATGCAGCGGACCCGGATTCGATCCCCGGTCGGGATAAGTTTCCTGGGTGAGTTTTTTTCGGGGCTTTTCCTCACTGTAAGACAATATCAGGAAACTTTAAGTCCCAAACGGTCTCCGAGCATCATATGGCCATCCAAATCATCATCATAATTTATATTCGCCTTAGATTAAGTTTAGGATTAATAACTCTCCTGGCGCACCATATTATCATTATCACCCATCATATCATCGGGGCAGCGTAACCCTGCCTTTCAGGTGCCCCAACCTCAGAAGTGGGTTACAATTACGCCAATTCCAGGAGAGAACACCAGAAATGTCGAAGTGATAACCTGGGACATTGAAGAATAAATAATAATAATAATAATATGCCCTAATAATAATAATAATAATAATAATAATAATAATAATAATAATAATAATAATAGTCCCTCAAAAAATTCGACCCGCGCTATAGCCGAGTGATTTAAGACATGATGCCTTGGGGCAAAGCTACGGAACTTCAGCTGGTTCGAGCCCCCATGAGGGATGGAAATTTTATCATGGAATTTCGGCAAGAATGACACAGTGCCCATCCAGCATCATGAGGAATTTGGATAGCTACAATAAATAGTGATTCCAGGTTGAGAAAATCAGCTATAACAGCTGAGAGACTCAACATGCTGATCAAATTTCACCCCCAAACTGGCTATATGATCGTCCATCTCTATAAATGACAAGTGGATGTGAAGCCAGCAGCTGTCTGGTGGGTCAAACACCATCTGTTGCTTGTCGTGCCACGGAGATTTTTATAAAACACACAGTGCACGAACACTTAAATACATATTCATTCTATACTCATCTCTGGACACTATCAAGTATTCATCATCTATGAAACAAGATCTACTGAAGTGGTGTGTAAATTGGAAATAAAGCCCTATTTCATTGACGCCAGCTCTCGCCTAGTGCGGAATCCGAAACAAGAAATCTGCAGTGAATGGCATTGAAGTAGATATATATAATATGTACAGGCAAGAAAAAGTCCTTTATAATAACATTATATTTTTTGCAAGATAGTGCGTTCTCTCGTACTTACAGCAATGGCAACCATGATTGAAAGTTCAATTTCCTAAATTTCGGGTTTGCCAACCTATAAATAACTAAATAATTATATTGTAATATTACAAATTACCTACCTACTAAGGGAAGTAAAACCACTGCCCTTTATGTATACTACGTATAAATGTTCATGTATATATACAAATTTATATCCAAAAGACAGTGTTAATATACATTATACGATACAAATCACTGTATTGTAAATGAGTTGAACTTTATTTGAAACAATATAAAACAATAAAATCGTCATCATCATCATCATCATCACTCCAGGGATTAGGCAATTGCCCGTTCCGACTTCATAATGCATCAGCCCAACGTCTTCTAGGTCTTCCAACATCACGTCTTCCTCTTGCTTGATAATTTCTTGCTAACAATGGATATCTCTCCTTACTCATTCCATCCATGTGATCAATCCATATCTGTCTGTAATTCGTGACTTTATCCAATAAAGGCTGTACTTTCAATTCTTCTCTTATATCCTCATTTCTTATTCTATCAAGTCTTGTACATCCTTTTACTTGACTTAGGAACCTCATCTCCGGTCTGTATTCTATCCTTCTGTTTTTTCACTGGAGCCCAAGTTTCACATCCATACAATATTGTGGGAACCGCCATAACATTATACATTTTTATCTTGGTTTCTTTTCTAATTTTATTTTTGAATGTTCTCTGTATTGTTCCACACACCGTCTGAAATTTATTTATTTTAGAGTCAATATCTCTTTCCACATTGTAACCAACATCACAGCCCAAATATTTGAAACTAGACACCTGTTCTATACTTTGATTTTCTAAAATAATTTTGGATCTCACTGGATCTCTTCCTCTAAAAGCCATGGTCTTCGTTTTCCTTACAGAAATCTTTAGATCGTACAATTTACATATTTCATTTAATGCATGCATTGATTTCTGTAAGTCGTCTTCATTTTTCTGTATTATGATTACATCGTCAGCAAATAGAAGATTATTTATGCACACCTTATTATCCATTCTTATTCCTGGATTCATTAAAAATTTCCATTTATTTAAAATATCGTCTATATATATATATATATATATATATATATATTAAACAAAGTGGGTGATAAACTACATCCTTGTCGTAATCCAGTATTTGTTTTTATTGTATCTGTTATTTTGAATCCGGTATCTATAATTATATTTGGGTCTTCATATAATTTCTTTATTGTTTCAACAAGGCACAGTGGGTATCCTTTCATTCGTAATATTTCCATAATTTTTGTCTGTTTACTCGATCGAAGGCCTTATCCAAATCTATAAATCCTATGTGAGTTTCTAAGTTATGATAAATTCGTACTTGCCGTAATTTTATCCCTGATTGGTGTCACGGCCTGTTGTAGTGTCAACTAAATTATTTCCGGCATTTATCGTATACATATTGGCCAGGCTGTTAACGTTAGTCAGTTGTTTATAATGAACGCAAATATTTCCAATAAAGATGTTATAATTGTACTATTATTTATTATTTAGAAAACACCATCGTGCAAAAAATGTAAACGAACGTATGTGAAGTGATTTACAGAATCGCGGAATTAAAACCCCCGATATCGCTCGATTTTTAATTATTTCCTCGCTTTTGTAAAAATCACTTCCCAACCTCGCATTGTAATATCTTCACTCAATAAAAACAAATTCGTGAAATCGTTTTTTTATTATTTTCTCTGTTAAGTTGAAATATCAAGGTGAACCGCTGCGGTCTCGAGGTAGCGTGCTTGTCACACAGCGGGCCCGGGTTCGATCTCGGTGGGGACAGGCTCCTGGGTGAGGTTTTTTTTCAAGGTTTTTCCTCACCTGTAAGATAAATACTCAGGATGCTTAGGGCCCAACGGTCCCCGAAAATCATCCGGCCATCATCATCATCATCCTTATCATTATCATCATCATCCTTCACCGGTGTGGAAAGCAACGGGAAGCTACCACACTAATAATTCCCTAGTAAAGCTGCAAAGCATAGCATAAAAATGCTATGATTGCAGTGAAGGACCTGTCCTCGGGCAGAATTACTATGGATGGATAGATAAATAAAGATAGTAGGGAATGAAAATGAATGTAGGAGAATTTCGACAAAACCTCCAGAAATCTGGAATTTGTTCACAAATCTTATTCCAAACAAATCTTATTCCAAGGAACCCGATAATTGAACTAGAATCATAGAATCAGAAGAATGAGGTACTGATAGGAAGAATGTCGAAGCATGAAAGGAACCGTTATACAAACCATAAATAATCATTATTGTATTACTTATCGCTATTTTAAAATTACATCCTCGCTTGCGAGGAAGTGAATTCAAGTCCTTGGGAAACATTTGCTTATGTATACTGTTCAACAGCGTCGTTATCTTTGTTTACTGGCCACAACATTTCATCCCACACTCCAGGACAACAAAAACTACTCATATTAATTGACAAGGTTATTATGTCCATAAATTATAGAAGGGTCAAATGAAAAGATATTAAATTACCAACATATCTAGCAGAGCAAATAAATAAAAAAATCAAATGATAAATGTTATCCTGCTACTTTTGTTGGGTCCGACTCATTTTTTATTCCGATCCGAATTTACTGATTATATAAACATTTCAAATCTCTAAAATATTACAAACCGAATAATTTAAATTTCATAAAAAGTGTAGGCCTATAAATGTTGATTTTTAGCGAATCCTGCAATAATCAAGCTGTAGAGGTTGTACTCATGAAACGATTTTTGATTTTTTTTTTTTTTTTGCAAATCTTCATTGTTCGTCTTACTACGCATTTAAAGACTATTTAACTCATGCCCCAAAAGGGAGTCAATGACCAATCACGTTTCAATGATTTCTGTTTTACAACCAATCAGAGTCGTGTTTCACGAAATATTTGTCAGTGTTATATTTACCATTTTAAAGAAAGTTCCTCCTTTTTAATATTCTGAACAGTTCTGACCATTATTTTGCAGTGACTGAGCCCATAAGAAATACGGCTACCAGACTGTATATATAGTGCATGAATGTCAACACGTAGCGCTTCTTGTAGGAAAACCAGAGGGAAAACGCCCAGTTAGTAGACCAAGAATGGGTGGGAGAATAACATTATCCATGATTTGAGGGAAGTAGATTGTACAGGGGATGATTGGAAAACATTGACTCGAGATAGGGATGTATGGAGGACTTATGTTCGCGCTGCCGTGAACCTATAGGTTCGATAGATTTAGTTATATATATATGTGTGTGTGTGTGTGTGTGTGTGTGTGTGTGTGTGTGTTAACGCATTAGCAGCCACTTTTTATTAGGAATAAAACTCGGCATATAAAAATAAATTAAGAAAACTAAGGTCGAATTTGTCGGCCGCAGTGATCCTGTGCTTATGTTCCTTACCTCTAGTCCCGAAGCCCGGCGGGGATCGATGATTTTTTCATGGAAAAATCCAAGTGACATGTCCTCAGGGATGGACTTCAAGCCATGGGTCCCGTGTTTGAAGATTGTCAGGTTCGTAAAAGAATCTCAAGTCTGAATTAAAGGCCTTGTGCAAAATTTAACTAACCTTCATCCATCCAATTATTACCTTAATTGCCTACTCTATGTCCCATTGAGTCGATGTGCTAAACCAATCATCCCCTGTATAATTTATCTTCCTCAATTCATGGTTAATGTTATTCTCCCACCTCATTCTTAGTCTCATTGCTGAGCGCTTGCCCTCTAGTTTTCCTACAAGGAGTATCCATTTCCTTCTTTCATTCTCCATTCGTACCATGTGTCCTGCCTGTCGCAGTTTATGTGACTTAACTCTTCTTACTACGTCTGGTATCTCATAAATAGCATGCATTTCACTGTTAAATAGTCTTCTCCATTCACTTGTGTGTTCGTTTCTCTCTCTGGTCACAAAAATGTCCTAGAACTTTATTCTCAAATACTCGCATTCTTTTCTCCTCCCTTGAAATAAAAAAAAACATGTTTCGCATCCATATAATATATTTTTAGATTAACGTTTTCAGAGAGAGGGCAGAATGATATGAATTCCTGCAATACGTAAAGCATGCATGCATTTCGAGAATTATTGTGCCTATGTTTAATTTCTTTCTGAACCTCTAGTTGCCTGGCGTCTAGATTTGAGAAGTTATCTTCTTACCACATTATTGGTACTGCGTCAGAAGATAACATTCTCCTAACAATCCCTCTCAATAGCACCTCTTCTTATTCTACTTCTTTCACAGTAGCCTCTGCCCGTTCCTGGAATTTTCTCCCTAAAGATATCTGGGGTTATCGCACACTTGACACTTTTAACCCACGGTTATACAATTACTTGTTGTTATCTCTTTCTGGAAAGTATTAAATTTATTTTATATCAATTGTAGTAGTATTTCAATTTTTCTATCTTGTACAATTCGTATTTTATTCGTTAAATCTATAGTAAATCAACATGTATTGTAGATATACTATGAAATAATTTATATTTATAGAAATTTAGATATAAAAATAATTATTGTAATTTTCTTCCCAGCCTATTTGAGTAGTAGACAAGGTCATAAGGTCTTAACTCTGTCACTTTAAATAAAGCTATTATTATTATTATTATTATTATTATTATTATTATTATTATTATTATTATTATTATTCCTGTTTGTAATTATTGTCCTTGGGTATTTGAATTCAGCCACTCATTAAAAGTTTTCCTCATTTTTCATAAACTGCCCATTCCATTATATAACGTATTTCTCTGTGTGACCTTATATTTAGCTATGTTTACTTTCAACCCCAATATCTTTGTGTTAATCAATTTAATGTGCAAGTTTATCCTTAGTATCTCCTCGCTATCGTATCATAATACTATATTAGCACATACCAACAGCTTAATGAAACTATTCAGTTGTATACCCTCTTTGTCCTTAAATATTTGATGGCATGATCGAGGACAAAATTTAATAGCAATGGAGACAGTGCATCTTCTTGCTTTAATCCAATGTGAATTTCAGAAGTATCTGAAAACTGTTTTACTCGAGCCCTAGTCTTTATGCCACTTAAGACACATTCGAATACGTGAACAATTAGGAGTTCCGAATTCCAATAGGATACTACACAACTTCTCCCTCTTAATTGAATCGTATGCCTACATACTACATAGTGGACGCACAGTGTCGTTATATTTCCATTTAATTCCTAAAATCTGTCTTATACCAAAAATCTGATCTGTTGTAGATTTATTTCTTCTAAATCCACATTGATGATCACTTATTACTTCGTCAATACGGGGAGTAAGTATGGATACTAATATATTTGTTAGAATTTTGTACGAAGTTGAAATGAGATATTTCTGTAGCTGTTGCATTCAGATTTATATATTTTAATAAAATAATTACTTTATGATTTCCACAAATTGTACAATTGTTATTTCGATAGTCCCCTCTCTGCAGTAAAATACTTAAGTTCCTGTATGAATCCTTTAAAATTACAGAATGTGCTATGGGAAGGGAAGGGTGAATGTTTCCATTATGTAACAGAACACCTTTCAGGTTTCGTTTTGAAGCATCTTTGAAAAGTTTCCACCCTCCAGGAATATTCTGAAATCCACACCAAAGTTCACAAGCGTAGAAATATCTGAATTGTTCTCTTCTTTGAAAGGGAATTCAAGACAACATGAAGAAGAGAAATGTGACAAAAGCAGACACGCAAGACCGGGAAGTGTGGAAGAAAAAAACTGTAGATTTTGGTTGAGGATACCTGTGTAAAAAACAGAAACAATCCTGAAATAAATAAAATAAAATAAATATGACACTAATTATCTTCTCTATGCTTGTACTAAGAAAACTTAGTTTGTTCCCTATAAAAGTTATATAAAATTTTAAAATTTAAAACTACAAATCAATCACATTTTTAAAACGTAAAATGAAAATACTATGTATGATTTGCGGAAAATATGACAGGAAAATAATGATTTTATATTGGTAATCAACGCGAAAACTGGATAAGAAACACATTTTCCTTTATAGTCAGCAAACCCATGCTGACTGGTGTTATGATATCTATCGTATGTGGACATCATATTACATCAAATGACCATCGTACATCACGACCGCTGTAATAACTTAGCCCAAACCGGATCCTGTCAATTCGAGTGCTTATCAGTACAGGCAAACTTGATACATTAATTCCTCTTTTGCCCAGCAGGAGGGGGTATAAAAGTATTATTCCTATAAAATAGAATTCAGGTTTCCATATAATATGAGTTCTTGTATTTTGATATGCCAGATTATTTTAATAAAAAAAACTAGGTCTTAGCTTTACAAATTGATACAGTATCTATCCAGCTTTGAGACTTGATTTTATGAGGGAAAAAAGGACGGGAAAAGTTACACGAAGAAGAAAGGAAAATAGAAATAGCATCAAGGAAATTGAAGTGAGCAAACAAGGAGAATGTTGGTTTCTTATAGCTGAAGAAAAAATATTGTTATTGACAAATACGTCACGAAGCACTCTCGAGGCAGCTGTGCTCTGCGGATGTCAGCTGTCGATGCATACGACTGTTGTAAATTCTGACAATTTCAAATACAACGATAAGTACACGAGAAAAAGAAAACATTCTTAAAATTCTGTTTATATATAACTTTCACTTCAAAAATAGATAATATTGCATCTAGATTTTTGACATTAATAAAGACAAATCAGGATCTCAGAAACGTGGGGACTAAAAATATGCCCAACTTCGTCTAAATTGGAAATCTAGGATATATCCCCATTCTGGTACCTAAACTTTAGGATAAATCAACATGTATGTAAGTGTTTGTCCTATTATATAGGCCTATTAGAAAGTTATAACTAGATCTCGGATTTTAAGTTTATTGCCCATTTTTTCATTCATTCATTTTTGAGAATTTTCCTCATCATTGAGGGTTTTCTCCAAACCAATCTTAGCCTATTTTTTTCTCGAAGGAAAAAATCAAAATCAAATATGTATATACAAGTTCATGAAATATTACGCCACCTGGAAGAGCTTAATTGTGCCAAAAATGATTTTTTTTAACTATTGGTGCCAATTTTGTGTTTTTTGATTCAAAATAGCTTTTTTAAAAATTGATTATGCCTAAATTGTTTACTTTACCCATATTTATGTATTTTGTCATTTTTAATTAATTTCAGAATAAATTTACATAATTTGTCTCAGTGAAGTGCTGTCATAACTCCAGAAAACTTCAGAATTTTTACCAGAACTTCGAAAACATGTAAAAAAAACTATAATTTTACGTTGTGATACATAAATAGAGTTATTACAGTTAATAATTAACTTGATTTATTTTCTTTAAATTCATAATCTTATATACATTTTACTGTTAAATATTTACTTAATACACATTTTTAAACTCTAAAATAGTATTTAGAGAACTCATTTTACAATTCTTGCGCATACGTTTAGGTACCTAATCAAAATTTTTAGAGACTAAAAGTCCGACGTCTTGTTATACATGTCCTCTGAAACTATCTTAATGGTACATTACAAACAAAAACAATAGATGCAACACTCATGAATAATGTAAAAATGAGATTTGTCTTAAATTTTAATTTTAATAATCCCCATTTTTTTGTATTTTTTTTTTCCAGAACTTATTTATTTTAATTCAGGTCCTGGTGAACTTACGCTTCGAATTTAAGATTCTATGGCAGATACGATATTTAGATATAAAGAACATTATCCTTTCAGTTAAATAATGTAGCTTTCAGCAAAGCCTAGTAAGTACATACATTGTATTTTAATTGATCTTTTAATTTTTATTTTAAGTATCTATTGCAAGATACGCGGGCATCAAATGAAATATTTAATTTATCAACTAAATTAATATTATTTTACTTTATCGTTGTACCATTATTATTATTATTATTATTATTATTATTATTATTATTATTATCATTATCATTATTATATCTGTTTTCGGGTTTTTACAACTGCTGCCGTATTCCCGTGCCAAACCTCCAAAGCCTACGATCTTGGGCACCTTCAATGCTTATCCCTCTTGCTTGCATTAATGTCTTCATGTTTTCCTTCCATGTTAACTTTGGTCTCCCTCTTTTCTTTTCTGGTCGGATGCCATTGATATAGTAGCTTTGGCCATCGCTCATCTTCCACTCTTAAAACATGTCCTAACCACTTTAATTCCTTCTCCTCAATTATTTCAATTATGCTTTCTTCTGCTTCCATTATGTTTCTAATTTCCTTATTTATGACATATTCTAATTTTGACTTTCTGTCACTTCTGCTTAAATAATCCATTTCTAGAGCTATTAATCTATTCTTGTAGTACTTATTGATTGTCCATATCTCACTTCCATACATTGTAACAGATTCCATTAATGTTTTACCAATATTTTTTTTTGTGTCTTTCCAAATATGTTTATCCCACCATATGGAATTTAACGATGATATTATTTTGCTACTCAATTCAATTCTACGTTTTATATTCTCTTTGCCTATATCTTAAATGTTATTATTATTATTATTATTATTATTATTATTATTATTATTATTATTATTATTATTATAAGCCAAGGAGCTAGATTCGGGTCGTGTGCAGCCAGCAGATATCCTCCCTAGACTTTATTTCTGGATATATATTTTTCCAGATGCGTCTAGAAGAATCTATCTGTTTCTCGAGGTTTCACCTCGAGAAAAGTCCGGACTGGGATTCGGAATATTCCTGCCCTCGCACAAATAAGAAGATGCGAAGGTCAGACAGGCCAGTCATGTGGACAAGTAAACGTGACCTACGGTGCGAATACAAGAAGGTGTTTTAAGTGAAGCCGTCAATGAGCGTGAAGAAGTGAATTACAAAATAACTGTAATTTTAAAAAACTCTTTTAGCAGAAAATTATTTGTGTGTATAAAGTGAAAAAGTGAGAAAGCAATAAAGTATATTTGGAAAATTTGTGTAACATCTTTGAAGTCAATTTCAAGAAATTGGACAATTTTCCGTCAATACGACCATCAGTGACAATAGATTATAAAGACAAATTAAAAATTAATCAACTGCAGGTGATGATTAGTTGATCAATTTGTAATTTTTCTTTGTAATCTATCATGAATAAAATTGAATCACGGTTCAAACGGCATGATACATGTCTTAACACTTGGACAACATATTATTCTGTAACAAGTCGTCGGGGTTACCCATTCAAAACACATAGAAAAACTTCTGTAAATCACTTACGAAACTTTGTAGGTGGAGTTCTGCTCACTCTGTAGCTCACATTTAAAAATTCCAATAAAAGCCAAGAAATGATGCGCAATAATTTTTTTAATGTTTTATTTTATTTTGTATGAAAAATTTCCTCAATACTGATTTTTCCTTCAACCAATCCTAATATAAGTCTTTGTCTAATCAATTAAATAATCATATTACGAAGGGCATTTATATGTTATCAATTTACACATTTTCCTTAATTAAAGTAAAATAAATAAATAATAAATAAAATAAAAATATGAAGATAGTAGCTAGTCGTACATCAATGTATTGATTGAAAATATAACAATTGCCATGCAATTTCGAGGCATCGATATCATTGAAGAATATTCTGTAAGGCGTCATAACGTCGATAAAATACACTGAAAGGAATTGCTTATAAAACAGTTTGAGAATAGAGAATAAATCATATATTTACTTGTATTTGTATACCCATGTTTCCCTTAACAGAGATTTAGAAGCTCTCCCCCTACAGGGAAGAATTTGAACCATACTAATTTAGTTACACTTGTTTTCGTATAGATGTCACTTGAGGGGTCCGTGGCCAGCGTTCCGCCTCATACTGACATCTAGGAAACCAAGGTAGTACTAGGTCGGGAACATTCGGTAAATTTTGCTTAGAGGCCTTTTCATTCAGGCTTAAGGATCTTTTACGAGCCTGAAAATCTTCAGACTCGGGACGCACGGTTTAAAGTCCCTCCCGGAGGACTTGCTCCTTGAATTTTTCCATCCTAAAAAATCCATCGACCGCAGCCGGGCTTTGAACCCGCGACCCTCGGGACCAGAGGCAAGGAGCATAACCACTAGTCCACCGCGGCCGATATAAAGCATGTATGAGAACGTAATATGTCTGTAAAGAACATCCCCGTTACAGATGGAGATGATGGATTTTGGAGAAATACATATTTTAAACTAGGAAAATATTAATATAATGTGTTCATTGTGGAATGCGGAGGCGAAGCAATTTTAATAAGGGATTTTATTTCGTGAACGGCAGAAAACCATTGATTTCATCGTGAGAATTTAAACAAAACGATCTGTAAAAAATTATAATGGGAATGACAGAAGGTTGTATATTCTAGCTAGAAAATTAATCAGATAGACTGGTTATTAGCCAATTTTGAAAAGGAGGATAAGAAAAGAGGAACTAAAAGTACTGAATAATTTGCCCACAAATACAGGCTTTTCTTAAAATGTATGGTGTACAAATAAGATTATTACATTCTGTATGTAGCCTGTATCATAAGGAATTGCTAAATCTTATTCGCCATATAAATGAAGTCATTTTCACAAGCAAAAGACCATTGAAAAATCATGTAGTTTTCTCTAAACGTCACAGTATTCTAATTGTTCATCGCTAGAATTTTATGGGTTACGTTATTTTTTCCAAAAGCAACGGGTCCGCCTTCAATTCCCGATAGGAAGTTACTCTCACTCATAGAACAAATATTAAGAAACGTTAAGCTCCAATAGGCCTAGACGCTAAACATCATCTGGCCATTAAAATCATGCACGTGTATTGGCATTGTTTACTTTGAATTTTAAGATCCATCCATAGTAATTCTGCCCGAGGGCAGGTCCTTCACTACAATCATAGCATTTTCATGCTAAGCTAGCAGCTTTACTAGGGAATTGTGGGTGTGGTAGCTTCCCGTTGCTTTCCACACCGGTGAAAGATGACGATAATGATAAGTATGATAAGGGCCACATGGTTTCAGGGACCGTTTGGGCCTTAAAGTTTTCCTGACATTTGTCTTACAGGCGAAGAAAAACCCCGATAAAAACCTCACCCAGAAAAACTTGTGCTGGCTGTAGCATTATTACCGCATATACTAATTAATTATTGCACTGTTAGCCAATAGCATAGAATCCATATATATATTAAAGTATTGAATTAACAATCAGAATGTATTTATATTATATTATGAAGGGAAATTGCGTACTGGACACTCTAATATATAATAATAATTACATGTGGATATTCAAATTGAAACAGGCAGGGGCGTTGAGTTTGGATAATATTACTCACCATCCCCCAGTCTAATACAGGGGCGTCGAGTCAAGATAAGATTACTCTCCATCCCCTAGTTGAATACAGTAAGATAACATGGCTGGTAAAATTCCAGTCTTCATACGTAACTTTAGAAGAGATATGTCCTTATTTGGAAATGAGGGTGAAACATTCCAACTCAGCGTCCATGCCACGCCCGCTTATCAGAGGGTTTATAACGGCTGATGCCCTTGGCATCAGGACTTATTCTTCATGGTTCCGACCTCGTCTCTATGACAGTTAGAGACACAATATTGTAACTTTTTAATCATCGTCTTTAATAAATATATTAAATCAAGTTCTGCATTCACTGGAGTTCTTGGACTCACAACGAATCCTACCTTCAAATTGTCTGATCTACCCGAGGGCCAGGTCACGACAAAAACTCTGGTGGCAGCGGCGGTGGATTGTTAGCGACGGTTCGCAGGTTCGAGAACTGGAGAGATATTCGAGGAGATCCACTTGAGGAGACGGTACCACTCCACAAGACCATTCCCGAGCTGAGCGGACGGCTACAGTGAATAAGAACAACAACGAGGCTGATCAATAACGCGAGGGTCCCTGTTCAACCTCCACTCCTAAAACCTGAAGATAAGCCCAGGATAATCAAGTCTATACTCATCTACCTGTTTCTTAAATTCAGTGCTATTATTCTAAATTAGTGTTTTGATATTAGTGCTGCAATATGTCATTACAGAACGCAGGCGTCGATTCCCTTAGTAATAACGATGAAATTAACTATATCAGTGTTCTTCAGGCCATTAAATTAATTAATAAACCGTTTAATGGTAATAAATCAGAGTTGAGAGAATTCATTTCAAATGTCGAGACTGCTATTTCGATCATTAATCTAGATAATCATGATTTGATGCTTAAATTTGTTGAGTCCAAAATAACGGGTGATGCTAAAACAAAATTATTGGCTAGGTCAGATAGGTCAAGTTGGGAAGATATAAAACAAATTCTTGAGGAAAACTATACAGTGCGTAGGACAATAGATTTCTTCGCATGTAAATTATTTAATAGCAAACAAGGATCAAGGGAAGGTGTTGCAAATTGGGGCAGTAGAATAGACACTATGTCGACTGATTTGACTGAAGCCATGATTAGAGTTTTGCCCGACAGACATCATGAAGGTGCGATAGCATTTTTAAAATATATTACGAAAGCTTGTTTTATACAGGGTCTACATGAGGAAAGAATTCAGACTGTAGTTAGAGCTAGGGACAAACGCATGTTTCTCCCTAATGCAATCGAGGTTGCTTTAGAGAAAGAAAGAGCGATATTGTCAGGTAGATATAAGAAACAGGGTGTGCCACAGAAAACTAATAACTTTGTAAAGAGAGATCGAACTGATTACCGAGGAAGTAGTGACAGGAAAGACATGTCTTTTCGAATAAATGTCACTTGCTTTAAGTGCCAGAAGGAAGGGCACATTGCCAAGGAGTGCCGAGACGCTCCGCGGTGTAGGACGTGTCCCAAGGTGGGACACGAAACAAAGGACTGTCGTGCACAGGGCCGGCAGGGAAACTCTCATTGACGGAGCCCAAGCAACCGGGGTTATCCGAAGATGAAGAGGCAGGTTGCGTAGTAGAGATGGGATCCCATGAAAAACAGGTAACTCAAATAAGTACGGTAAAGGAAATAAGTGTACACGGAAAATGAGATAAAGGAAGTTAAAACACATGTGTTGAGTTTGGATGTGAACCCAAGGGTGTTCACATAATGATGATCTAATGGTAATCAATCTCCGAGGAGATAATTTAAAGTGTGGTCGGACACTCGTTGACACAGGGTCGCAAGTGTCCCTCGTTCGATACAACTCTCTAGTAAATGTGCCAAATATAGAAAAGGTGAATGTGATACTACTGGGTGTGACAGGATCTACACTAGATTTAGTAGTAGAATTGTAATGCCAGTGTACCATAATAAATTTAAGTGTATTCATAACTTTTATGTTGTGCATGACCTCCCACAAAACCTTGACGTCGTGATAGGCCAAGACTTTTTGAAAGGGTATGACGTACAATTAAACTTTAAGTCAGGTCAGGCTGTGATAAAGATCCCTCCCAGAACAGAAAGGGTTGTCGAACTTCCATTAAATGAGAGAGGCGATATCTTGGTAACAAAGCAAGAAATTAAACCGGGTATTTTTATAGGCGATGTGCTGATCACAGTTCAGAATAATAAAGTAATTGTTTGTATTGTTAATACCACTGAAAAGGAAAGTGAACTAGGTCCAGTTGAATTAAAATACGAGAGACCCCCTACCCAATTCTTTTGTGCTGTAAACGTTCAATCTAAAAATAAATCAAACGAAAAAAGACATACATTACTTAATGAACAGCTGAGACTAGATCACGTATTAGAAGGTAAAGAATCCATAAGGTCACTATGTCACGAGTATGTGGATATCTTTCATCTGCCAGGGGACAAGCTTACTGAGACGACAGGTGCGGTCCATTCTATCCCAACACCAGATATTCCCGCGGAACGTGCCATTCATGTAAAACCGTATCGTATCGCCGAAGCGCACAATGCGGAAGTACAAAGGCAAATAGAACAAATATTAGAGATGAAATCTAGTACCAAGTTCGAGTCCTTACAACTTTCCGATCATAGTTGTTCCAAAAAAGATGGACGCTTCCAATAAACGCAAATACAGGGTATGTATTGATTTTCGCCGATTAAATGACGTAACTATAGGTGATTCTTACCCCCTCCTTGTATTCAGGACATTCTAGACAAACTAGGTAGGGTCAAGATATTTTACAGCTCTTGATTGTGCGAGCGGATTATCACCAAATTCCATTGCGGAAAGTGATAGGAAAAAGACAGCATTTAGTACTTCTACAGGACATTATGAATATACTAGGATGCCATTTGGGCTTAAGGGCAGGGCCCCGCGACTTTCCAAAGGTTAATGAATACTGTTTTAATCAGGATTAATTGGTATTAAAGCATTAGTTTACCTTGATGATGTGATCGTGTACGGAGAAAAATAGAGGAGCATAATGAGAAGTTAAGAAGTGTTTTTCGATAGGTTTCGGCAGTATAAATTAAAATTACAGCCAGATAAATGTGAGTTCTTAAAGACAGAATTAACTTATTTAGGACATATTGTGTCAGGAGACGGTGTTAAACCAGATCCTAAGAAAGTCGAGTCTGTGGTTCTATTCCCGGCTCCGACGACGCAGACAGAAATAAAATCATTTTTGGGACTAGCAGGCTACTATAGGAGATTTATTCCAAATTTCAGTTCATTAGCAAGGCCGTTGACCGAGCTATTAAAAAAAGACGTTTCGTTTAAATGGACAGATGAGGAAGAAGAAGCTTTTAATGCATTAAAGTTAAAATTAGTAAACCCACCACTACTTCAATACCCAGATTTCACAAGGCCATTCATTTTGACAACAGATGCAAGTAAAAATGCTATTGGTTGCATATTGAGCCAAGGTAAGATAGGAGAAGATTTGCCAAATGCATATGGGTCAAGGACACTTAACAGTCATGAGAAAAAAATACACTGTATCGGAAAAAGAGGCTACTTGCTATAGTATGGGGATGCAAACCATTTCAGACCTTATCTTTTTTAAGACGCCATATTACAATCGTAACAGACCATAAACCATTGACATGGATCTTTAATGTCAAAGACCCGAGTTCGAGGTTGCTTCGATGGCGCCTCTTGTTAGAAGAGTATCAGTATGATATCCAATATAAAACTGGAAAAAGAAATACAAATGCGGATGCTTTATCTAGAGATCCGAATCTCTGTCTCTTAATAAATGAAAGTGAGTTAACACATGAGCGAAAACAAAACATAATTAAAGAAATGCATGAGTGCCCTATTGGTGGACACCAAGGTATTCACAGAACTTACGAAAGAATAAAACTATACATTTCATGGCAAAATATGAAAACAGAAATTGAAAATTATATAAGAAATTGCGATGTATGTCAGAGAAACAAGGCTACAAGGCCGTTAACAAAGGCAAGAGTTAGCAATCACAGATACGCAATCAGAAGCGTGGGCTAAAGTAGCGATTGATATAGTAGGACCCTTACCGATGACAGAAAACGGATGTAAATATGTTTTAACTTGTCAGGATAACCTTACTAAATATATTATTGCGATCCCAATTTTAAACCAGGAAGCTAATACGGTAGCGGAAGCATTCGTTACAAAAATATGTCTTGTGCATGGAATTCCACAAATTATTTTAAGTGACCAGGGCGCTAACTTTACGAGTAATCTATTCAAACAAATGTGTAAATTATTTAAGATTAATAAAATTACAACATCAGCTTTCCATCCTGAAAGCAACGGGTCACTAGAGAGGTCACACAAAGTGTTAGTAGAATATCTTCGTTGTTTTTATACGGATAAGCAGACAGAGTTGGAAAAATGGATCCCATTCGCAACGTTTGTTTACAATACCACTCCACATACAGCTACAAAGTATACTCCATTTGAATTATTGTACGGTAGATTAGCTAATCTTCCAGGAGCGTTGCAAAAACCTCCCACTACCCTACTATATAATTATGATGATTTAATAGCTGATACCAGATATAGGTTACAAGCGTCACATGACATTGCAAAAAGAAACTTAGTGAAAATAAAAGAAGGTCAAAAGAAAAGTACGATAAAAATAAAGCGAATCATGTAGAATTCAAAGAAGGTATGAAGGTTTTATTAAGTAACGACGCAACAAAGGTTGGAGTGTCTAAGAAACTAAGTTGTCCATGGTTAGGACCTTACAATATTGTAAAGGTCAATGATAACGGTACACTTCCACTACAGTTCATAGGAAATAAGAATAATTACAACAATATGAATTCAACGGTAGCTAAAATAAAAAGTAAGATTCAAGTAGTACATGCAAACAGAGTGAAATCTTATTTTTCCTCTTCTTTGCAGGATGATTCTGCCGATACTCATTAACCTAGTCCTTGTACTACCATCAGTACTCCCACTAGGTTTCGAACACAAAACCATCAACAAAACCGCGGATGTTTATTTTGACGCACGAGGTTACGTACAACTTTACTCATCTCAATGGAAATTATTAACTTACATAAATATGCAGGAGGCTAAAGATTCTTTAAACCAAGTAAAACAACATTCTAAATTAGTTTTCAATTTTTGCGAGTCAATAAAGAGTCGATCTTGGTATCGCTATACAGATTGTATTTCTTTTAAATCATACATTAACAATAAAATTAAACAGATCGAAAACTTAAAGAATATTGTAGTAGACTACACAGAAGTCGAACCAAGTAGTACTCGTAAGAAGCGAGGTGTGTTAAATTTCGTAGGCCAAATTACTAAAATTCTTTCTGGAACATTAAGTAGTGAAGATGCCGAGTATTATACAGGAAAGATTAACGAGCTAGAAGGTGAGCAAAAATATTTTATTAGAATAGCAAAAGATCAGATGTTAGTTATAAAATCAGCTGTAACATCATTTAATTCAACATTGCGAGATGTTGATAGGAATGAGAAAACTTTAAAGAGTGGTTTAACAAGATTAACCCAACATGTAAACAATATCACTAGTGAAATATATGACGAAACTCAATCGATAGCTATGTTATCGGAACACGTATTGCAAATTGAACGGACAATAGAAAGTACTCGCGAATTTTTTAATCTGATTGTTGAGGCAATTATTCATTCTAAAGATGGCACATTGCAGGCACAAATTATCACCCCATCAAAGATAAGAAAATTTATGAGTAAAGAACAAGCATTAAGTGGACTTGATCACCCTGTTAACCTCCCATCTCAAGAACTAATCCAAATAATGTCCACACACATTTACCTACAAGATAAGTATCTTGTCTATGTTATTGAAGTTCCCTTACTTCTACCTGAGCATTATCATTTATACCGTATCATTCCCTTCCCAACCCAAGGATAACAAGGAGATACGTCCAAGTACATCTGCTTAGAAACTACGAAGGACTACATTATCAGCGATCCATTACGTCAGAAGTTCGCAAAATTGACACAATACCAAATCGATACATGCTTCCAATTAAATAAATTTAAACATGTCTGCAAGGAAATGGAGCCAATACTTATCTATAAAGAGGGTATAGACTGCGAAACAACACTTGTGCATCCATCGACGACGGCGGTCCCGAGTTCATGCTCACATCGCATGATGGAACTTAAGAACACACTATGGTTAAGGCTAATGGGGAACGAGTTCCTTCACGTGACGCCAATACCCGAGATCTTCACGTTCCTGTGCCCTAACGAAGCTCCACAATCCATTACATTGAAAGGACGAGGAAAACTGAGACTGAACCCAGGATACAGTGCTCATACTACGATTTATGCATATTCTACTATCTCCAAAAATTTTACCATTCCTGATATCACTCCTATCCTCCCAATTGACTTTGACTGTTGTCTAACCTCTGACCAATTGAAATTCCTTGATAAAATTCAACTAAACCTTCCAATGAGTAATGTCCTTTCGCATACAGATGATCTGAAAGTAACGAGCCATAAAATTGATGAAGTTAACGATATGATTAATGATGAGAAATGGAAATTAGAGCACTCAATGATATTAGGCTATGTGTCATGGGCAGCAACCTTAGGTATACTGACCACCGTAATCTTCATCGCAGTTTGCTGTAGCTGCTGTTGTTGCAGCTCTTGCAGAAAATTTGGTTTTTGGCTGTGGAAAAAATGGCAACCCATGGATTGTATCGATGGTATGAGAAAACATTGCTTTTTACAACAAACTATACACACGGGCAATGTTCATTATCACGGAAGCACTGTGTCACTACCTATCACAAGCGGAGACCGAACCAAGGACTTCACAGAAATAGATGACGAAGATTCTAAAGAAGAAGAGGCTCCGATCGTATCTCGTACGAGGTCCGCGAGTAAAATGAAAAAACCGTGTCCTTCATGGAGAACATAGTGATAAGAACAATAGATGTGTGCAACCGAGTAAAAAAAAAGTGTGAAAGTGACCACGAGAAATAATAAGTGCATCATAAAATAAGTAAAGAAATAAACAAATATTAAAAAGAACTTTGGACAGACGTTTGAAAGAGAGTAAAGCAATACTATACAGTAACTACTATGTTCGAAAAGTATATATATAACAATGTATTTATAACATATATGTAACTTGTGATCACTTATTGATGTCATTAATATGTAATGTTTTTCTTTTATTTTAGGTAAAGGGTAATACAAATAGACGTGTCCAGTGCAAGTTCACAAATATTCCATTACTGTGTTTAACGTTCACATTTATGCGTAACTTGTTCTCTTTTAGGTTATTCATACATTTGCAAATTACTTAAGTAAGTAATAGTAATAATAAATCTCAAGATCCTAATAGAGTAAAGAAAGAAGCTTAAAATTAAGCTCCATTGCTTTATCTTAAGGGCGGAAGTGTGCTGGCTGTAGCATTATTACCGCATATACTAATTAATTATTGCACTGTTAGCCAATAGCATAGAATCCATATATATATTAAAGTATTGAATTAACAATCAGAATGTATTTATATTATATTATGAAGGGAAATTGCGTACTGGACACTCTAATATATAATAATAATTACATGTGGATATTCAAGTTGAAACAGGCAGGGGCGTTGAGTTTGGATAATATTACTCACCATCCCTCAGTCTAATACAGGGGCGTCGAGTCAAGATAAGATTACACTCCATCCCCTAGTTGAATACAGTAAGATAACATGGCTGGTAAATTCCGGTCTTCATACGTAACTTTAGAAGAGATGTGTTCTTATTTGGAAATGAGGGTGAAACATTCGAACTCAGCGTCCATGCCACGCCCGCTTATCAGAGGGTTTATAACGGCTGATGCCCTTGGCATCAGGGCTTATTCTTCATGGTTCCGACCTCGTCTCTATGACAGTTAGAGACACAATATTGTAACTTTTTAATCATCGTCTTTAATAAATATATTAAATCAAGTTCTGCATTCACTGGAGTTCTTGGACTCACAACGAATCCTACCTTCAAATTGTCTGATCTACCCGAGGGCCAGGTCACGACAAACTGCCCCGACCGGGGATCGAACGCGGGCCCGCTGCGTGACAAGGCAGCACGCTACCTCGAGACCTCAGCGGTGGACAATATTAAGATAAATCCATACTTGTCATAAATGTTCCTATTGTCTCGGAGTGGCCTCAGCATTGTCTTGGTCTCTCATTATGTTCTCGTGCGGTCAAAAAGTATCCATAATATTCTAGGGACTGATAATGTCACTGTATGCCCCGGGAGGTGTGGAGCACGTGAAGGCGACTACAATGGTAGAGGTCAAGCTAATGCAAGAGTGAGGAAGAGTATTATCAATGATACGGTAATGAGAATGAGGTATTAACAAACAATTGGTTAACCAATGCTCCGCATCCGGAGTTATTTTATTTTTGAACACAAAACAAAATATCAACCCCAGAGGGAATGCGGTTTTCGACTTCCTGTCTGTTGTTCATGATGACCTCGTAATTTTTACTTCGTCCTTGTTTTTAAGGAGAACCTTACTTTAAAAATAAATAGGCGCTTTGTTTGAATCTATTTGCATTTCAACGGGATATTTTGTGAGAGACCTCGAGGGCTTTCTTTTTGTTACTCTTTTAAGTTGGTATAGAAGAACGTCATGTTTTTCGTTCACTTGACAAACAAATAAGCCCACAAAAATCAAGAATATTGATAATTTTTGCTTTGAGAAGAAATGAAAGATAGAACTCGTTCGCAATGAAAGGGCTATTATTATTATTATTATTATTATTATTATTATTATTATTATTATTATTATTATTATTATTATCATCATCATAAGTAATGTCACGAGTGATTTCCAAATTATCGATAAATTCACGACTCACGAAGTTAGGAGTGAATTTATCTAGAGAATTTGGAAATCAAGAGTGGCATTTGTTAGGACTATTTAACGAATAAAATTAAGCTGTTTACTCACAAATCATTATTTAACTATAGTTATTTTAAAATATTTATATATTTAAGGTAAACGGCGATGTTTGAAAACAAATGAGAAATGATAGGTACGCTTCATTTGCTTTTTTGTTTATCACTGCAACCAGATCATACTATTTATTGCCAAAGGAACGCAATATTGTAAGAGTGCTCTCTAGTGGAGAAAAAATTAAACACATCAAACTATACATTAATTCATTTCTGATGTCGTATGATGCAAATATGACAATAATATTTTTCTGGATTGTTACCTGGGAAAAAATAAATTTAAGAAAGTGCAAACAGTGGTTTCTTTTTTTGGTGGTATAATCAATTGCTACAAATGTTTTATATTAACTCCCGCATGCGGCATGTGTTGACATTCATGCACTATATATACAATCTGGTAGCCGTATTTCCTATGGGCTCAGTCACTGCAAAATAATGGTCAGACCTGTTCAGAATATTAAAAAGGAGGAGCTTTCTTTAATATGGTAAATATAACACTGATAAATATTTCGTGAAACACGACTCTGATTGGTTGTAAAACAGAAATCATTGAAACATGATTGGTCATTGACTCCCATTTGGGGCATGAGTTAAATAGTCATTATTATTATCATTATTATTATCATTATTATTATCATTATTATTATTATTATTATTATTATTATTATTATTATTATTATTATTATTATTATTATTATTATTATTATTATAATTATTATTATTGAATCTCCCAATATTTTGAAACCCCATTTCGCCGCAAAGGCATGTTAGGGTTTTAGCTTACTATAACAATATTATACTCTACATTGTAAAACAGAAATATTATCTTCTGGTTTTGAATGCGTGTTATGAATTACACAAATCGTCTATAAGTGTCTAAAAAAAAACTACATATTGTTATTAATGTGTGTTATGAATTTCATAAAATGTCTATAATAATTCTGATTCTTAAAAATCACTTCACTCATTGAGGCAGAAGCCTCATCATCATTTAAAAGTAAGTTTAGCAAAATCGTTGCCTTTCGAATATAGGACAATCAAATAAAACATGTTTTACAGATTGTATTGATTCTTGACATTTACAATTTCGATCACTGCCTGAGTTAATAATAAATATCGTAAAATAACTTCACATTTTCCATGGTCAGTCATAAATTGTGTTAAAATGATATTTGGAATAAAATGTTTTGCTTTTAGCCTATGGTGTACTGTACGAAAGAAGAGATCTTCAGTCAAAGAACCATTTGCACTCCTTATCCAATGTTCATTCCAATCAGTGATGATAAAGTCCAACAGTTTATTTTTAACATTGGATATTGGACACTTTGAAAATGAATAGAGAAGCTTAGAAGATGCTGCGAATTTAGCTAATTGATCAGCACGTTCATTCCCCACAGTTCCCTGGTGCGTTAATCCCATAAAAAAAAGTCCGCCATGCTGCAACTGCGTAAACTAAGCGAATTCCTCAGTAAGACGAATTAATGGTCCTATGTTGCCTGTTTGCGGAATATAATTTCATTTTGTTAAATAGAAGAAACCCAAGTTCTGATGCCAGCTTATTTAAAAGTGTCGGACCGCAGTGAAAACGAATTAAGCATAGCTATAAGTTATTGCGTATTTGCGTATTATATAATTTTACACTAATTTAAATAATATATCCATGATTCTTTTTTTTCATTACTGTATTAAAATATTAGTGAAATTAAACTAAATAATCAATTGAGTAGGTGTTTACTTGATGAAAATCCATATTTATTAATTAAATAAAAATAAAACGTAGTTTTATTTGATTTTCATATTTATTATATAATTCAGTGACAGCTGTTTCGGTACACTGTACCTTCTTCAGACATGTTAACAAATTATGAATTGTGTTCCAACTGATCTAAACAACAATACAACAAAATATCGCAATATGTACGATATGTAATCAACTCTAAAATTGGCAATATATCCTATAAGATACATTAGTTTAATTTATTAATTACTACGTTATAAAACTACGTTTTATTTAATTAATAAATTTTATTTAATTAATAAATTAAACTAATGTATCTTATAGGATATATTGCCAATTTTAGAGTTGATTACATTGTATCGTACATATTGCGATGAACCAAACGTGACGGTGACTAGAGAACGGTAAATTTTTAATTTCGGGTTTCAGGTAAACCACCACCTGAATTTATTGATTTTCGGGGAATACCTACTTCGGTTTATTTTGATAGCATACACTGTGTTTCGACGAAAGACATAAGAAATTGCGACCCGCAGAGTGATTTTAAATTTGTGTTTCAGGGGAACTCCTACACTTAATTGTCCGATTTTGCCGAATAACGAACGCGACCTTAGATTTTTAATTAATTACTACATACTAAGTTTGGTTTCAAATAAACAAAATTTGCGGCCGCTAGATATATAGAAATATATGTGTGTATATATAGGCCCTATATGGATCATGGTCATTGATCGCTGATAAGCCTAAATTCATACTCCTTGGTATCCACATGAGGCTCCAAGCAGATAATTACTCGCACATTGTTTTCAATTAAATAAAAAAATCAATAGTCGCCAGAACAAAGTTGTAACCCTCTATTTTTTTTTCAATTTTATTTTTACATAAAAAAACTGACGTGTCTTTAACAATAATTTCCAGGTAAAACACAACTTAGGGAAAATAAGAGTTACAACCTATTTCTGGGAAACTAGCCAACTGAAAAACAAATTTCCAAATAGTTCGTTGTGATAATTAGACCTCGGATTTTAGGTTTTATGTATATTTTTTCTTGAAATAATAAATAAAAACCAATGGTGTAGATACAAGGTTAGTGAAACATCTGCAAGATTTTAACTGTCCCTGAAAAGTGTATTTTGCTCATTTTCTGTTTTTGAGCCTAAAATTTCTCAATTTCAAAATTTACATTTACATAATTCGTCACTGTTTAACATTGTCAGATTTCCAAAGAATTCCAGAGATCTTCCTATTTTTTTACAATACTGAAATAATGTAACATAAAAACATGTCAATTCTGATTTATATAGGCTTAGGCCTACTAACGTCGATTAACTTTATTAATTTTATATATATATATATATTTTTTGTTTCCACTTTGCTGAAAATGATAGTAATACTGCGTATAAACACACATTTTTAAAAACCTAAAGCAAATCTAGAACCTATTAGGCCTATATAATTTTGAAAGCCCACATATTTTAAGTGACTAAATCTACAGCCTCAAGGGTCTAGAAGTCCAGTGATGATCCATATAAAAAATATATCGATGAAAATATGGGAGAAAAAATACGTTAAATGTGACATTAATCTTCATGTTCTGATATAAAATATATTGTCGCACTTCCTTAGAAGAATGTTAACATAGACCATGTCCATGGGCAATATACGACGCCACAATTTCTCAAGGTTTTCGAAACAATCAATATCTTTACTTAGCTGTCACGCTATATTGAAATTAAATATTTATAAGGAACAAAAACTCAAAATATATTGCCTTCGCTATTTTAATATTTCAAGAGATATATTTCTAAAGATTAACTCACTGGCAATAACGAACCCATAGGTTCATGACCGCGCGGTCAGGTCTCTATACAACCCTATACTGATATAATGTTTTCCAATCATCCCCTGTATAATATTAATTACTTCCTTCAAATCACGATAAATATTGTTCTCCCATCTCATTCTTGGTCTATCTAATAGGCGCTTTCCATCTGGTTTTCCTACAAGGAGTTTCCATGCCACTCTTTCATTCCCCATTCTTTCCACATGTTCTGCCCATCGCAGTCTATGAGACTTAACCGTTCTTATTAGTCCTACATCTGGTTTCCCATAAAGATGTTGTATCTAATTGTTATGCAGTATTCTCCAATCGCCTGTATGACTAACTAACTAACTAACTCACTGGCGCTCTCGAACTTATAGGTTCATGGCCGAGCGGACATAAGCTCTCCATACATCCATACATTCTGAGCTAATGTTTTACAATCATCCCCTGTATAATCTACTCTCTTAAATCATGGTTAATGTTATTCTTCCGCCTCATTCTTGGTCTACCAACTGGGCGTTATCCATCTAAGAGACAAAACTACTGAAACAAAATTAAAGAAGATAAATTAATAAATGAAGAGAAAACATGTAAAAAAATTAACATTAAACTTAGAATATGTCTCCTGTTTTCCTCTGCCGCAATTTTATTCCACCATTTATCCATACTCATTTCATTAATTTCGTTCATCTGCTCCCGAGATGGTGCGTCAGACGTGGTCGGCTGGCAGGCTTTTCATTCACAGACCTATATATATATATATATATATATATATATATATATATATATATATATATAGGCTATATAGTGGCTCAATCTCATCTCTTCCCTCGACCCGACTTTGAGTTAGACACGAGTTGAGGATACAAAAAAAAAACTTTATATATATGTCCACCACTGTGGTCTCGAGGTAGCGTGCTGCCTAGTCACGCAGCGGGCCCGGGTTCGATTCCCGGTCGGGACAGGCTCCTTTGTGAGGTTTTTTTCGGGGGTTTTCCTCACCTGTAAGACAAATGTCAGGAAGCTTAGGGCCCAACGGTCTCCGAAAATCATCCGGCCATCATCACCATCATTATCATTCTTCATCGGTGTGGAAAGCAACGGGAAGCTACCACACCTATAATTCCCTAGTAAAACTGCAAAGCATAGCATGAAAATGCTATGATTGCAATGAAAGACCTGCCCTCGGGCAGAATTACTATGGATGGATGGATGGATGGATATATATATATATATATATATATATATATATATATATAATGGTTTATATTTACTAACATTTAATTTAAAAAACTGAATAAGTAAATTGTACTCTCCATTTGACATAAATAATAAATTTTGTATGTTGGTAGTTTAACAGACGAAACCGGCTCAAATTAACATACGATATTGAGAAAACATTTCTTATGCAGATCGTTATTTTTTAAATGTAGAAAACTCAATAATGACTACGTAACTCCACGGCACAATAACCAGGCTTAATGAATGAGATGCTGTGACTGGATACCAAATGATAACACAAATAGTCTCGTCTTAGCATAACTTAGTCCCTTAATATTAGTTTAAATTCTACTGTTCTACTGCCATATCAATTAGAAGGTCTACTCAGATGAACTAGTGGGTTAAATGATCGCCGTTTCACATCATAGATCCCTTATATCCTAGTCAGACACCTAACCATTAGATCTCCTACATAGAGCATATCAATTCTCTTCTATATTACAAAATAGAAAAAAAACTGTTCATAGAACGTGCAATTTGATGTAGGCTAATTAAATTTTAATTATGTTAAGATTACCTTATCTAGAAACTTGATGTGTTATCTATGAAGTGTCCCGCTGTTACAAGCTACTTGTGAATATAAATATCCTTAAGCATGTGTGCTTGTTCAGAATTAATATAAGTAAACAGCTATGAAATATGGCCCAAAATAAAAATTAAAGTATAAATAAAAAACAAAGAAAATGAAGCTGGATAGAAGTTGCATAACGGTAAGAAAATGAAGCAGGTAAAGCAGTGTTAGAATGGAATTCTCACGAGCAAAAAGGAAGAGGAAAACCAAAACAAACCAGGGGAAGTTTCGTACAAGACCAAATTGTAGGGATAGGAATAACATGAAAACAGGTAAAGCAATTAGCACAGAATAGTTTCCTTTATAGATGTCTTATGATCCTCCAAGTAGATTAAGGAGAATACGATATGATTATGTAGGCATGTAACATGAATTTAGGCTATAGCTGTGTATAGATTTTTTTTTTTTTTTTTTAGTGATCCCACTACAGGCCTCAGGAGGCCCTTGGGGTAGTAGGAGGTTAAGGCTCCCACTTTTTTTGACAATCGGCACTTGATGTCAGCCGGGTTGTCAGCCCTGCGTGACGGCCGCCTTTACCCCAGAACAAGCGTCTGGTACTCATTTCAGTTAGAGGCTGAGTCGACCCCAGGGCCATAGTGCCGCCAGAAGGTTTGGGTCAGTTTTAAAAATCCTGACCCCACCGGGACTCGAACCCTCGACCTTCCGGCTTGTAGCGCAGTGCCTTAACCACTACGCTACGGCGTGCCCCTGTGTATAGATTGCTTAGTCATAAATTAAAAAGGTTACATTATTTATAAGAATTTTAGAGGTTCATTTCCATAGATGCTGGTATATTTTACTAAAAATCAAGGAATTGCTTAGGGACCAAAATTACATTAACTGGCAGTTGATACATACGTGATTTCCATGTGTCAAGTCCAGACTCTTAAGTTGGATTCAATTTTCGAATATTTCGCCGGCACGACTGGTCTTATTTTACAGATTATTTTATTCATATGCTACGCACTGAAAATTGATCAATGCAATTACAGCCAATGTCAATTTAAAAAAATAACAGTCCAATATCATTGAAATATTGTCGAAATGAAATTATCAGACTTGATGAGCAATTATTTGAAAATTGACGAATCTGACTAGCAAATGTTTCTGGTTTCTAACCTACATTAAACATAATGGCGTTCTACCAAAACACTGTTAATAAACAGTACAATGAACCCAATCAAATACCGGTAATATTATATAAACACCGTAACTTATTTACTTCTAGTGATATTCTGTACAAAAATTCTCACTCACTAAATGTATATGAACAGAGTGTTGCAAAAAAATACCGACAATGGAGGTGAGGTGGTATATTGAGATATGTTGATTATTTTTTAATAAGGTACCAATGTCCGGAAATGATGCGTTTTCACACTATGAGTAGCTAATTTCTCAAGAGTTCCGTTTGTTGGATTTCGAGACAATACTCTCACAGTCATATCAAGTTTTCAATATATCCACCTCCCATCTCATTGCAGAGCGTACATCGGCGGTGTAGTGATTGGCGCACACGTTCAAATACGCCTGGCCACGTTTGAATTATTTCTGTAATAGCATGGATTCGGGCTATAAGATGCAACGTGTAACATAAGTTCCACTAATCCCTGGACCATACATTTTTTAAAAACAAAATACGAATAATTTTCCTATATCGTGTTCAAGGAATATAATTCATATCTGTAATGGGAGAAGTTGTTAAAAGATAGTTTCATTCGATCTTACGAACAACCAGTAATATTACTTCAAAAATACATATTTAGGTTCTATTTCACTTAATTAGCCTGAAAAGCCAATGTTTGAATTTGATGTATGTTTTATATACTGTACTACGCACAATATATATATATATATATATATATATATAGCCTTTATATAGATGTTATAACTATATTTTTGACATTTGGCGATGAAGGCATGAAAAGAAAAATGAATGCTTTTGTCGGGATTTGAACTCGGGTTCAAATCCCGACTCAAGTATTCATTTTTCTTTTCATATCATAATTATCGACTCCGAGAGCTGTGTTGGCGTTAACGTTGCTGCCGAAAGGTTATATATGCCGCAAAGGTCGAAGGCGATAATCCAGACGAAAAAAACTACCTTGGTCCAAAGAGTGACGTAACAAATACAAGCATCAAGAAACGTGGACGTAGTTTCTATTGGGGTCAAATATTCCGGAGGTAAAATACTTCCCCATTCCGATTTCCCGGCAGGGACTACTTCAGGGAATCAATAACAAAAGCTCAAACATAGGTAAGAAACATTGATATTTACTATGAGGGAGAAGAAAATATTAGGCCTTCTAGTATTTGAGAATAAAATTCTTAACAAAATGTTTGGCCCAAAGAGAGACGAACAGATAGGTGAACGGAGAATAATAAACAACAGTGAACTACGTGATCTTTATGGGAAGTCGGTTGCAATAAGAACAGTTAATCTCGACTGTGATAGGCAGGACATGTGGCACGAATGGAGAATGGAAGAGGCTTATGGAAATTATTTGTAGGGAAAACAGATGGAAAGTGTCCAGTAGATAGTTGAAGACTGAGGTGGGAAAATAACACTAAACTTATTTTAGGGAAGTAAATTATACAAGGGATGATTGTAAACATTTTCGCATAGGATAGGGATGTATGGAGAGCTCATGTCCGCACAACTATGAACCTACGTCTTCAATAGTGCCAGTGAATTAGTTATGTAGTTATATATATAAAAGGATAAAAGGATATTGTACAAGAGATTGAAGAAATCCAACTAAGATGGTATGGGAATATAATGAGAATAAGAGGGACACAAAAACAAACAAAGAAGTATTAAAATGAATACCTCCTGGAGAAAGGAAAAGGTGGTAGACCAAAGCCAAAAGTGTATAAGAGGGAATTCAAGACAACATGAAGAGAAATATGACAGAAGTAGACACGGAAGACCGAGAAGTATGGAAGAAAAAAATGTATATTTTTTTTGGCTGAGGATACTTGTGTAAATAACATAAACAATCCTGAAATAAAAAAATAATATATATATATATATATATATATATATATATATATATATATATAATCCAAGGCAAAGAGAGAGAGGGAGAGAAACTAGTATGTTAATAGAATAGAGGCCACAGAAGTATGTTCGTGTTAGCAAAACATAATTTAAGACCATGTGTATAGTAACACATTAGAAAAAAACACAAAAGTAAAATAGGACGCAGTATGTTCCATCTTGAGTTTGAATGAGATCTTGAAAGAAAGATTGTTAAGTTGTGGTACCTTGTTACAGCTGTATAAAGTATTTCTTGTACAGTAGCTTTGTCAGCATTTCTTACCACAAAACTAGATACGTACTTCAATACTGATTCAATATAAAGAAAATGTCAACGACGTCAATTAAATTGCCCAAGAACAAAGAAAGGATATGGAACTAGCATGAATCTCTAAAGAATTGTATGAAAGACTAACATCTGGACTGCGTAATTCACTGATAAGATTAGCATGTTCGTGAATAAACACTGATATGAAACAAGACCCAGTTAACTATTTTTTTCTAGTATCTGTAAGTTACGTTTTTAAGTGGGTAACACTGAGCAACAAAAAATTTTTTTTTTTGTCTCGGAAAGAAAAATATGTGATTCTGATAGTATTTTTCTCCTGAATATAAATATGATATCGGTTTTTCTCCATCACGCAAGGTTTCTGAGAGACAGGAATTTATAATTTCAAACACTTCAAATATTTTCTACATTCGTAACTACGCAATATTCGAACATTCGGACTCACCTAGCAGTATTTTTACTCCTGAATTCAAATATGATTTCGGTTTTTCTACATTACGCAAGGTATCCGAGAGACAGGAATTTATAATTTCAAATACTTTAATATTTTCTACATTCGTAACTACACAATATTCGAACATTCGGACTCACCTAACAAGTAATAAATTACGATTTTCTGCTATATTTCGCCTGTGGAGCATCCCTCTTGATGGTCCAACAATAATCGGCCAGCATATTAGGATTTCATTTGCCTTGATATCTCTTTTTCATAGCTGAAACCATTTGAGTTAGCTCATTTGTTTCATTTTACATTGGACAAATGGACGAAAAAACGTTTATTAAAAAAATAATTATTTAAATCCATTAATTGAAATTGAAATAAAAAACTGTGGGTGATGGAGAAATTCCGAATATATATTTGAAAACACGACAAAAAAACTGCATTAAGTACAACTATTGGTAGTCATGAGACAAAAATCATGTTGACTAGTGTAATTTTTTTATCACTTACTCTATCCCTGACTGCAATCTAATATTGTGTATAGTTCTACTATCAAGATAGGATGCATTGTTTAAATATTTCCACATCATTAATTGAGGCTAAAATGAATGTATGGTTCATTATGACAAAGTTGGTGTGTGTGTATATATATATATATATATATATATATATAAACGTTATATAATGTAATCGTCTTTTAGGTTTTAGCGAATTACGAAGAAATGGAGCTATTGAGGTTGTTTTCATGAAAAGAGTTTTGAAAAAACTTACAGATTTCCACCAATGCTATCTAGTAACTAATTCGCTGGCACTTTGGAACTCATAGTTTTTCATGGCCGCGAGGACATAAGCTCTCCATACACACCAATCCTGAGATAATATATTCCAATCATCCCCTGTATAATATACTTCCCTCAAATCAATTCACACTTCGTTCTTGGTCTGCCAACTGGAGGTTTTCCTACAAAAAGCTTCCGTGCCATTCTGTCATTCCCCATTCGTGCCACATATCCTGCCCATCCCAGTCTACGAGGCATAACTGTTTATTATATCCGGTTTCCTATAAATATCATATAGCTCACTGTAAGTCTTCTGCATTCGCATCTCTTCGGTCCAAAAATTTTCTCAAATACTCGTAATCGTTTTTCCTCCCTTAAAGTAAGATTCCATGTTTCGCATCCATATAATATAAGTGGGGAATAACCGTTTTATATATTTCGAGTTTAGTCCTTGTAATGCATAATAGCATGCATGAGATGTCTAGTAGACATAAAAAATGGACATACCAATTTATATATATATATATATATATATATATATATATGTGTGTGTGTGTGTATGTTTGGTTACTATTCTCGCCTCTAGTACGAGTTTCACGACTTCTAATCTTACCGGATCCGATGGATTCTTAAGAACGTAAAAAATCCTGAACACACGACTTGTTTTGGAAGGGAAGTATTATACATTTACGGCACGTAAAAGCTCTTCAAGCTGAAATAAGAGTCCTATCAACAAAAAATTGGTCTTCCCTTTCAGGTCCAGATTTGAATTGGCGTGAGTTGTTACAGTGCGTCGTTAGATAAAACACTAATTCTCTACAGAATTCTTGACGTTTTGTTGTTGAATTCTATAACATTGTTTAAGATATCAGAGTTACTTTTAACTTCCTCTCTTACTTCCAATACCGATGCTTAATGTAGCTGTGGTTTTCGAACCACGCAACTCACAGTAAACCACAAGCGTTCCCGGATTTTGCTTAACAGTAAACAGGACTGTTGACAAAGATAACATATTCAAATATAGCATGATAATTTAAGTTACGAAAATTTATAAGATGATAGCAGAATCAATAATTATTTTCAGTAACAAAGTTATTGTTGCGATAAAAAATTGTATGATCAAAACAATGACAGAAGGCAGACACCCAAGAAGAATACTAGAATGAGTGCCACTTGGTAGAAAAAGAAGAGAACGGTCAAATGTTACATAGATTGATAGTGTTTTGAGTAGCATGAGGAAAAAGGATTGGACAGTGGAGATGGGAACAACAGAGAGATATGGAGAAGACAGTAGATTAATTGGGCGCAGAAAGATTTTGTAAAACATTATGAAACTTACTAAATTAATTAATTAATGCTCATCGAAAAACAAAATAAAAGCCTACAGCATATAATAGGAAACGTAATAGCATAACACTGTCAGTCCTGGAGGACTAGTGTTTACCACGCTCGCCTCTGATTGCATGATTCACGAGTTCAAATCGGCTGGAGTCGGTGAATTTTTCAGAAAGTAAAAATTATGAGTATTGGTTCCTTCGGAAGGAAACTAAAGCCGTGTGGTTCCCGGATCGCATATTTACAGAATGTAAAAGAACCTCAAGCCTGAAAGAAGAGGCTTCTGGACAAAAGTTGTCGCTCTTTTCGTTCCCTAATATGAATTGCGGCGCTAATGTCCTTTGATTAAAATGTACCTGTTGGCAGGTGCCGTCGTCTTCAACATTGTTAAAATATTGTATATATAATTAACTGGAGCGCTTTCGGAAGTATCTTCCATCTTCGGCAGGTTGAGCTTCTGCTACTTGTTGTTGTTTATGGTGATGTATACTCCAACTGTTTAAACAACAACAAGAAGTAGCCTGCCGAAGAAGGAAGATAACTTCCGAAAGCGCTCCAGTTAATTATACATACAATATTTTAACAAAGTTGAGGACGACGGCAGCTTCCAACAGGTACATTTTAATTTCTAGCTTTATCATATTATGACTATTCACATCAACGGAATTTGATATGAATTTTATTAGTATTGACTAATGTCCTTATATGTTAGAGGTGTCGCTAAATAAAGCAAATTAAAACTGTTATGATAAAAATGCTTACTGGACTTTTTTTTTCTCTTTATTTATCAACAATTTGGGAACAGGCTGAAAATTAGAGCAGTGCTAACGGAGCAGTTATATAATACAACAGTATAACATCAGGTTATAACTTCAAACAAACAGAAGTAATAACCTGCCATACGTAAATATCAAACGACAGATACAGAAATGTAAAGAGGCAACTTCAGTACTAAACACAGCTAGAGTGTGAGCATAAATGTCTTATTTACGATGAAATGTTTATTTCGTTTAGAACGTTTGAATGTAATTGGCGGTACCTCTCCACCTCTGGGCTTCGAGTTCGGTTCTCAGACACTCTATGGGGTTCGTGTGAACGAATCGGTACCAGGACAGGTTTTTCTCGGGGTTTCTCCTGTTTTCCCTGCCAAAAACTTCGTCCCACCACTTGTCCGTGTTCGCATATATTTCTTTCCATTAATTTTATCTAATCTTGTAATAATGCGACAGTCAGTCGAGAGCTTTGTATATCAAAGGACCTTCATTAATATGGCTTCATTTCATCTCATCCCTCGACCTGGCATTACGAGGATTTACTTTATCTTTTTACATTTGTGGAGCTTCGGTCCAAATCCAGACAAATCCAACATTTTATGAAATCGTGTTAATGATGTTTTCGGTAAACTTTTAAAGTAATTACATTTATGAAAATGGGCGTCTCGTGTCTTAGGTACTATTTAAAAGTAACTACTTTAATTACTTTAATAAAATTGCACCAAAAATACCATAAATTCATCTTCATAACACACTGGACTTGTCTGATTTTGGACATAAGCTCCATATTTATAATTATGTGACATCATAATAGCCTACTCGTTTGTCGATACTGAATTGCAAACGTTATTACGTGTGTCAATTCTGATGTATCGACTGTACACTACCTAGCGTTTGCACACAGTCAATGCAGTGTGAGCTAGGAGCCGTTCCTCTGTTGCCATTTTGTCTATCGGCTGTTCAGGTTCCACTTCTCTGCTGATAACTAAGGCAATGACAAACATGCATCGCATTGCAAACGCGTCTCGTGCGGTTCATAATCGAGACACACCCTTCACATTACCTAACATTGTTTATAAAATGAAGGAACCAAACATTCCTATTGCCGTTCATTTCTATCAATCTGATGGCTCGAGTTTGATTAAATTATCGGCGGGGTAGGTGATTTTAAATATCCACCTTGGGTATCGCCGTATATATTTATGGAGAAGAGTTCACCGTTGTGGTCTCGTAGTAGCGTGCTGCCTTGTCACGCAGCGGGCCTGGGTTCAATCGCCGGTCGGGACAAGTTTCCTGGATGAGATTTTATTAGGGATTTTTCCTCATCTGTAAGACAAATGCCAGAAAACTTGAATACCCGAACATCATATGGTCATTATAATAATCATTTATATTAGCCTGATTAAATTTAGGGTTAAGGACTCTCCTGTTACACCACTATCATCATCACTCTTAATATCATCGGGGCAGCGGGGGCCTTTGAGGCTCCCCAACCTCTAAAGTGGGTTACAATTACGCCAAATTCCAGAAGAAAACACCAGAAATTGTTAAAATAACAACCTGGGGCATTGACTATACTGTATATGGAGAATATATATCTATTTTTTTCAAGGGAAAATAATTGGAAAAAAGCACATCCAGTCGGTTCTGACATCGGTGATGATTTTATTTTTCTGGAGTCATCTGTACTTATGCTAATCCTATTTTCCTATTTTATGCATTAGGCATACATAAATACAAACAAAATTGCTTATACAGGATGTTTCTAAATTAGACCGACAAAATTTGGGACCAGATAGATAACCTTCATTGAAGCATATTTTGTTAAGGAACGTATGGGCTGAGACGCTTCGTTTCAGTTATAGAAGGATCTTACAGGAAGGGATTGGAGGAAACTGATAAACACTCCTTTCTGTCATTACTACCATCGCTTGGTTTGTTTACTTCCGGAGCTCAGTAGCATTCGGAACCTATTACGGCAAGTTTGTTTACATCCATTGGTACGGTCTTCTGGATAGGTAGGTGTGAGCCAACTGTCTGGCCGCCATGCTCGTCCGATCTGATCTGCCTAGATTTATTTTTGTGGGCTACATGAAGGAAGTGGTTTATGAAACCGATATTGTCTCGGAACATCTTGTAGCAGGAACTGTCAGCACAGCAGCTGGCATCTTTGTAAGGGTACGACAAAGTATAGCACATTCATGCACTGTTTGTCTAGATGTCAATGGACGTGTGTTCTAGCACTTGTTGTGATAGGACAATAAACTGGATATATCCTGACAATACAACACTGGAGTGAGTTTTTTTATAGTTAAGTACGTTTTGTTTCTGCTTGTCTGTAAAGTATTTGGATTAACACACAAAATTATGTGACACAGAATGACTTGATATTTGCACGCACCTACTTTCTTCCATCCCTTCCTCTAAGATCCCTCTTGCACTGAAACGAAGCGTCACAGCCTATAGGTTCCTTAACAAAATATGCTTCAACGAAGGTTAACTATTTGCTCCCAAAGTTTGTCGGTCTAATGTAGAAACACCCTCTATATAAAACATTTTTTTATTATTAACAAAGCTTATGAAGCATGACATTAAAAATATATGAAAACAGTCTGCCGGTTCTAGAAACTGGTGACTTCTGAAGAAGAAGTTGTGGAAATCTAAGCTACAGCATATACCTAATGAAGTGATCGGACAAATTATGAAAATTGAAGAAACTATCATATATACAATTGAGGCGGTTATAACCAAAGTGATTTATAATGTGATTTTTTGGCAAAAAACGAATATGATGCATAATTACTAGGGCTGAAAAAAAAGTATCGGTATCAGGATAGTAACTAATTTCTATACACATAGTTTACAAAATGCGTGTCTTTGTCGAGCGTCTCCACTACCTGCTCGGAGCGGAGAGTGTGTATGTTCGACTCTTCTCAGTAATAGACCTGTTTATGTGACGTGTGGTTGTATCAGAATTCCGAAACAAAAATTGTGCAAAGATGAGTCCATTCCTACACACAGCGGACTGCACTAGAAGTCTGTCCCGAGTAGCGCGTGCCAACGTGCAGTTTGTAAACACAGTGGTCTAAGTACGTTGCAGCCTAGCCTGTAACCCATACTTTCAGCCCTAATAATTACATTCTTGAAGTATAATTGTATTATGAACGCGTTAGGAGTAGATACAATATGATTGTTATAATTTTCAATTTCCTATGACTTTCTTATACTACTACAACTTTAAATATGTTTTTCTCAATATTGCACTTACATCCCTTCCTTCTAACTCACTCAATTATGACAACATCGTTACTGTGATAATAATAATAATAATAATAATAATAATAATAATAATAATACTTTATTTATTCTGGCAGAGTTAAGGCCATAAGGCCCTCTCTTCCACTCAAGCAGTACAAATACAAATAAATATTCGACAAATATAGATATACACTATACTAATTATAAACACTTAAAGATACAATAAATGTAACAATGTAAATGTCATGTACAAACAACATTTTATAGGGTAATAACAATAATGATACGATAATAATAATAATAATAATAATAATAATAATAATAATAATAATAATAATAATAATAATAATAATAATAATAATACTTTATTTATTCTGGCAGAGTTAAGGCCATAAGGCCCTCTCTTCCACTCAACCAGTACAAATACAAATAAATATTCGACAAATATAGATATACACTATACTAATTATAAACACTTAAAGATACAATAAATGTAACAATGTAAATGTCATGTACAAACAACATTTTATAGGGTAATAACAATAATGATACGATAATAATAATAATAATAATAATAATAATAATAATAATAATAATAATAATAATAATAATAATAATAATATAAATATGATACATTATACGGGAAACACCAATTAATATATATATATCTTACACTGGATAATAATGAAGTCGAGTTTAGAGCAAATATAAATTTAGATTTCTTTTAAAAGATGCCAATGTCCGGCAGCCCCTTATTTCTTGTGGTAGGGAATTCCAGTTGCGAGAAGTGGAGATGGTATATGACATGGAGTGATGTGATGTCCTATGTTGCGGTATATTAAGTAAGAGACTATGTTGTGATCTTGTGTTTAAGTTATGGTTTGAGGATAGATACTGGAAACGGGATGATAAATAATTGGGAATCGAGGTATGTAGGATCTTAAATAGGAGAATTAGACAGTGCGATTTTCTTCTCTCTTTTAGATGTAGCCATCTGGTCATCTAGAAAGAATGTAGGAAAAGTGATGGTCAAGAAGAATATGGAATTGGATTCCCCTGGGCCCGAGAAGCGCCGGACTAATTGTGTTTATTCAGCCATGCAAGACAGAAATATACATTACTATATAATGATTGGCAAAACCGTGAAGAATGGAAAAAAAGGGATAAGAAGTCAGCACCAGTTGTAATATATATATTTTTTTGTCTAATGCCACCAGGTTGTCTTTTATGACATTTCTGGGTTTCTCCCCTGGCATTGGCAGAATTGTAATCCATTTTTTAGGTTGGGGCACCTGGAAGTCGGAGTTACGTTACCCCGATGATATGATGGGTGATAAAGTATGATGAAGTGCCAGGAGAGTTCTTAACCTAAATTCCAGACCATGGGCAACCACACGAATAATTCCCTTTAAGGAAAAATTCCAATGGTTTGACCGGGAATCGAACCCTGGACCTTATGAACGGTAGACAGAAACGCTGACTACTAGCCCATGAGGCTGGTCAAAGCTGTAAAAAATTTGAACGATGATAAAATCAACTTATTCCTCATTAAGTCAAATGTTGCTGATTTATAGAATTTGCGTGGTCTAGTGGTTATGTTTCTTGCCTATAGTCCTAAGGGTCGTGGGTTTAATCCGGACTGGCTAGATGATTGTTAGGATGGAAAAATCCAAATAAAAAGTCCTCCGGGAGAGATTTTTAAGGCGTGGGTGCAGAAAATGAAGATTTTCAGGCTCGTAAAATAAATTAAAAGCCTGAAAAAAAGAGGACTCTAAGCAACATTTTCGACTTTATACCATCCAGGTAATATTTTAGTTGCCTACTATGTGTCTCTTGAGGTGACATGTCGAACACATGTCACGACATATGTAGAGAAATAAGCGTAACTAAATCAGACTGGTTAAGTCTCCCCAAAGGGAAGGGACCCTACTTGGGCCATAAGAGCTATAAGAGGAGAGATTAATGTATTTTGTTTTTACTATTTAACTCATGCCCCAAGTGGGAGTCAATGACCAATCATATTTCAATGGTTTTTTATTTACAGCCAATCACAGACATGTTTCGCCTCGAATTATCAACTAAAGTCTATCATATTAAAGTAAGCATCTCCTTTTTAACATTCTGAAAAGTTCATAGCATTATTTTGCAGTGGCTGACTCTCCAATAAATACGGCTACCAGATTGCTACTATAGTGCATGATAACGCATGCGGGAGATAATATAAAAACAATTATAGCAATTGATTATACCACAAAAAAAACACTGTTTGCACTTTCTTAAACGAATTATCTTCCAGGAAATAACGTTGCAGAAAAATATAATTGACATATTTACATCATACGACATTAGAAATTAATTAATACATGTAGTGTTGGTTATAAATTTCTCCACTAAGGTGCATTCTTACAATATTGCGATCCTTTGGCAATAAATAATATGATCTGATTGCCGTGATGAACAAAATAAGCAAATGAAGCGTACCAATCGTTTCTCATTTGTTTTCAAACATCGTCGTTTACATTAAATATATACATATTTTAGAGTAACTATAGTTAAATAATAATTTGTGAGTAAACAGTTTAATTTTATTCGTTAAATAGTCCTAACAAATGCCACTCTTGATTTCCAAATTCTCTAGATAAATTGGAAATCACTCGTAGCATTACTTATGATAATTAAATTCTATATCCTAAATTTTGTTGCGAGAAAACAAAAATTGCAGCTCCTGGAGTGTTCTGTTTTTTACAGTTTTATTTTGAGACGCTTAAACCTCTTTGAACACATCGTGTCTACAATATTTGGATTATTCAACAGACTATGTAACGTGAGCTACATGATATTTATAGGAAATTAGATATAATAAGAATAATTAAGTCTCATCGACTGCGATGGGCAAGACATATGGCACGAATAGGGAATGAAAGAGGGCATAGAAGCTTCTTGCAAGAAAATCAGAGGGAAAACTTCCAGTTTGGTAGACGAAGAATGAGATGGAAGAATAATATTAAATATTATTTGAGAGAAGTAAATTATACAGGGAATGATTGGAAAACAGCTCAGGATAGGAATGTATGCAAAACTTAAACAGCGCGCCCATGAACTTAAGGGTTCAATGGTTAGTTAGACTATGTAAGCTATGTTATGCATTTATTTTCCTTGTGTAAATTCATTGAATATTCCATAGTAATTCTGCCCGAGGGCAGGTCTTTCACTGCAATCATAACATTTTCATGCTATGCTTTGCAGCTTTACTAGGGAATTAGGTGTGGTAGCTTCCCGTTGCTTTCCACACCGGTGAAGGATGATGATGATGATGGCCGGATGATTTTCGGGGACCCTTGGACCCTAAGTTTCCTGACATTTGTCTTACAGGCGAGAAAAAAACCCGAAAACCTCACCTAGGAACCTGTCCCGACTGGGAAACGAACTCGGGCCCGCTGCGTGACAAGGCAGCACGCTACCTCGAGATCACAACGGTGGAAAAATTGAATACTACGTTTAAATTAAATGTAAAATGATGAATAAGGATTAAGTGGAACATGGTAATGACATTCTTACCAGCGTTGAAAAGTAGGCCTATGTACTAAAATTTTAGCTTTCGTATTAACCTGCACTTTAATCAGTATTTTCACGACCAATTTTGAATTCGACAATAATATTAACTTCTATTGCTTCTTGAAAAAATTTCGAAGATTGTTATTCTGAGTGACTCAAGATCCGCCATAGAATCAATTGTTGCAATTGAACTTGCTGCATCACTGGAGATACATGACTGCCGTAAGACCCTGAACAAACTGAAATTAGCAAAAAATAAAGTTGTATTGCAATGGATCCCAGGACATTGTCAGATTTTCGGCAATGAACAAGCAGATACATTAGCAAAGAAACCCGCTATGCTACCCAACTGCTTCAAATCAGAGACATCATACCATTCCTCTAAACTCTACATAAAGAAGCAGATGAAGAAACAATATCTCATGAAGTTAGAAACAAACAATGCAACAAAGCCCTGGAAGTCCTCCATATGTAAGATACCTGACTGGCCAAGACAAGAAGCTGTTGCGAAGTTCCGCCTCCAAACTGGACACGATATTCTTGCCAAACATCTGTCTCGCTTTGGAATACTTCAATCTCTGTAATCTGGATGAAAATATGGACAGGGAACACTTAATGCGCTGCCCGGCTCTTCGCAGTACAACTGAGACCGGAAAATATTGGGAAGCCAGAACCATGATTATGAATCAGATGAACAAATGATGTTATCTCAATGTTCGAATGCCATTAGATAAAAAATAATAATAATATTAATCATTTGATAATACCGAACAGTTTAGTGTTTATCTCTTTCTGCTGTTATCTTCTTGTGCAACATTTGAACAGTGGTCCAGTTTTATCGATTAACAAAGTCGATCTTACTTTTACTGCATTATTCAAATGTTTCATGATGTCCGTCGCCGTGGCATAGTCGGTAGAATCCCTACCTTCCACTCCGGCGACCCGGGTTCGATTCCCGGCGGGGTAGGGGATTTTAAATCTCCACCTTAGGTTTGGGTGTGGGTGTCCTGTCTTTGTGTCTATGTGAGAATTAAATAAAGTTAACAAAAAAGTGAAAACAAGAAGGAAAAACAGTACAAACGAAAAGAAAAGAAATTAAAAAATAGTTAACTTGTGGCTTAATGGTCAAAGTGATGGATTTAAGATTCAAACACTGATGGTTCAAATCACGGCAGGCGACTTTTTGTCCATCGCCGTGGTGTAGTCGGTAGAGTCCCTACCTTCCACTCTGGCGACCTGGGTTCGATTCCCGGCGGGGTAGGGGATTTTAAATCTCCACCTTGGGTATGGGTGTGTGTGTCCTGTCTTTGTGTCTATGTGAGAATCAAATAAAGTTAACAAAAAAGTTAAAACAAGAAGGAAAAACAGTACAAACGAAAAGAAAAGAAATTAAAAAATAGTTAACTTGTGGCTTAATGGTCAAAGTGATGGATTTAAGATTCAAACACTGATGGTTCAAATCACGGCAGGCGACTTTTTGTCCATCGCCGTGGTGTAGTCGGTATAGTCCCTACCTTCCACTCCGGCGACCTGGGTTCGATTCCCGGCGGGGTAGGGGATTTTAAATCTCCACCTTGGGTATGGGTGTGTGTGTCCTGTCTTTGTGTCTATGTGAGAATCAAATAAAGTTAACAAAAAAGTTAAAACAAGAAGGAAAAACAGTACAAACGAAAAGAAAAGAAATTAAAAAATAGTTAACTTGTGGCTTAATGGTCAAAGTGATGGATTTAAGATTCATTAAGATTCAAACACTGATGGTTCAAATCACGGCAGGCGACTTTTTGTCCATCGCCGTGGTGTAGTCGGTAGAGTCCCTACCTTCCACTCCGGCGACCTGGGTTCGATTCCCGGCGGGGTAGGGGATTTTAAATCTCCACCTTGGGTATGGGTGTGTGTGTCCTGTCTTTGTGTCTATGTGAGAATCAAATAAAGTTAACAAAAAAGTTAAAACAAGAAGGAAAAACAGTACAAACGAGAAGAAAAGAAATTAAAAAATAGTTAACTTGTGGCTTGATGGTCAAAGTGATGGATTTAAGATTCAAACACTGATGGTTCAAATCACGGCAGGCGACTTTTTGTCCATCGCCATGGTGTAGTCGATAGAGTCCCTACCTTCCACTCCGGCGACCTGGGATCGATTCCCGGGGGAGTAGGGGATTTTAAATCTCTATCTTGGGTCTGGGTGTGTGTCCTGTCCTTGTGTCTATATGTGAAAATAAAAGAAAGATAACAAAAAGGTAAGACAAGAAGAAAAAACAGTGTAAACGAAAAAGAGAGAAAAAATTATGACTTTCGACTGGAAGAATTTATTTACAAACAAATTGTAACTAATGATCATGTCATTTTATATCTGTCTGTATAATTGAATAACAGGCATAGTCAGCCCGCATATCTTCAATAACAAATACGTACTTCATTTCATCCCTTAAACTGGCATTACACTGGATAGGGGTAGGGAGAATATTCATTTTATTTTTAGTACCATTAACTTGTAATAAATACATTTTCGCACAGTTCAAGAGCACTAAGAGAGCGTTGGTCGGTCGCGGTGGTCTAGTGGTTATGTCTCAATGATTCCATATGTTGACCGCATACCGTTCGTGGCATCTTTAGGGAACAAGTGTAACTAAATTAACTTGGTCTAAGGAGAGGCTAAGGGTCAACATTGGGTTGTTACGCCATTGTAGACGTAGAAGAAAGCATTAAACGTCCCTTTTTGAGAAATAATGTAATATATAAAAATGAATGTTTGTTTGTTTGTTTATTTGTTTGTTCGTACTTTATGCGCGGCCATGCTGTTGATCAGATTGTGATGGGGTTTTTTGCAAAATGTTCAGGAGATTCCCGGGATGAACATAGGCTATAAGAGAGTTGTGATACTCAACTCCTACACCCTTAAAAACCACCCTTTGTAGTGAAAAAGTGTAATAAAAAACCTTTTTTGACGCTTAAATGGCTTACGCTGCCTAAACCATAACAAATGCACAAAATTAATTTACACAGAACTGAATACCTCAAAATACTCTACAAAAATGTCCGCGACAGCATATGTTTATCTTTTACAGATAACACACAATAGCCATTTTTGTCTTTCACTGATGCCAAGGAGATCGGGATAAGTAGATTCCCAGGCAAGCATGTGCTGCCATACCATTCATCCATTTGTCAAGGGGCTTTTTAAAAAATGTTCAGGAATTTCTCGGGAAGGTTATAGGTTATAAGAGAGTTTTAATGATCAAACCCTTCACCCGTAAAAATCACCTTCTGTAGTGAAAAAACGTGAAAAAAATGTAGCTTTTTGTAAGCTTAAATGGCTTACGCCTAAACCATAACAAATACACAAAAAAATATTGTACACAGAATTGAATATCTCAAACAACTCTAGAAAAGTCCGCGACAGCATATGTTTATCTTTTAAGGATTACTCACAATAACCATTTCTGTCTTTCGTTGATGCCAAGAAGATAGGGATAAGTAGATTCCCGGGCAAGCATAGCAGCGCACGGCGGGTATTCTTTTATGGATAACTCAAAATAATGAATTTTGTCTTTCAGCTCATTTATGCTAAGTACATAGGGATGCGTAGATTCCCGGGCAACGCCGGGTAATCAGCACGGGGTATCTAAAATAATAACGATATAAATTTATATTTATTTTTCCTTTTACTTATTCAACTAAATGCAAAAACACATTATCATTTATTTAGGTGTAGCAGCGCACGCCGGATATTAGCTAGTTTTTTTAATTATTTCGAATTTTCTTGCTCATATTTTAATTATCCAGATACAGTGGCTCAACTCATACGAAATTAAAAAAAAAACGTTTGTCTCTGCTACAAGCTCAGTTTCTTCAGTACGTTTATCTTAACAGATTTCAATAGTTAGAACTCGTTGGCTGTCTTCGTATCGTTCATCTATTTTAATTAAGTTCACACTTTTTTCAAATACAATTACTTGTTTTTTTTTCAAGAGAAAAATCTCTGTTCTAAATAAACACATCTTAAAGGAAGACATACAGAATGAAAGAAAGTTGAAGCCGCATTCACACTCTACATGCCTCTCAAACATAACTCTCGCAGTTAAACACAGAGTATCGTCAAATATTTAGGAACAATAATTACAAATAGGAATGGAGTGCAAGAAAGAAATTAAACATATACTCAATTCTGGAAATGTATCTTATTATGTAGTACAGAGACTCTTGTTATCTCAACTTCTACGGAAAAAAAAAATTAAACTGAAAATATATACAATTATTGTTATTCTTTCAGTACTACAGTATTACCGTATTTTACGGACTATATTTAATTTTAAGCATATTTTAAAAAATAACATACATTTTTTAAAAAATGACATTTACCATTTTTATTATTAGATTGCAAAGCCAGACTAAAAAAAAAAAACCTTAGTTTATAAAACCGTTTCGATCTTTAAAATCTCTGTTCGTCGCATCGGTGCACTGCTGCTGCAATTTGAATCCAATGTTGCCAGATAGAGACAGGTTTCCCGCGGCATCGAATATATGGCCATTTATAAGACTGGCGGGAATTTTAAATCAAACTCTGAACATTTTATATTAATTTCGAGTATAAGATGCACCTGCATTTTGGAGGCAACATTTCGAAGAAAAAAGTGTCTTATAATCCGTAAAATACGGTATATGAATGTAAAACATGGACTCCTACTTTGAAGGAGAAAATTTTACGAGTATTTTAGAAAAAAAGTTATTAACAAAATTTTTGGACCAAAGAGAGACGAACCAACATGTGATTGGAGAAAACTACATAACATTGAGCTACATGATCATTATAGGAAATCAGATTTAGTAAGAACAATTAAGTCTCGTAGACTACGATGAGCATGACATGTGGAATGAACGAGGAATGAAAGAGTGGCATGTAAACTTGTAGGAAAACCAGAGGGATAACATGAAAATAAGCAAAGAATGAGGTGGGATAAAATCATTAATCATAATTTGAGGGAGATAAATATCCAGGGTATGATTGGTAACCATGAGCTCAGAACAGGAATGTATGGAGAGTTAATGTCCGCTCGGTCATGAACCTTAAGGTTCGATAATGTCAATGAGTAGTTAGTTTAGTTAGTATAAAATTATTTTGAACTAGGTAATACCCGGCGTGCGCTGCTACGCCTAAATAAACGATAATGCGTATTAAGCAAAATGAAAAATAATGATAAATTTATATCGTTATTATTTTTACATGCCCCGTGGAGATTACCCGGCATTGCCCGAGAATCTACGTATCCCGATGTATTTGGCATAAATGAGCTGAAAGACAAAATTCGTTATTTCGTGTTGCTCTGCTTGCCTCGGAATCTACTTATCAAAGAAAGACAAAAATGGTTACTGAGAGTTATCCATAAAAGATAAACATATGCTGTCGAGGATTTTTTTTGTGGAGTTTTTTGAAATATTCAATTCTGTGCACATTAATTTGGTGTATTTGTTATGGTTTAGGCAGCGTAAGCCATTTAGGCGTACAAAAACCACTTTTACTTTACTTTTTCACTATAAAGAATGATTTTTTAAGGGTGAAGGGCTTGAGCTTAAAACCCTTCCCGGGAAAATCCTGAACATTTGCAAAAAGCCCCATCACAATCGTATGTGCACGCTTGTCCGGGAATCCACATATCCCGATCTTCTTGGCTTCAATGAAAGACAAAAATGGCTATTGTGAGTTATCCGTAAAAGATAAACACATGCTGTCACGGACTTTTTTGTGGAGTTTTTTGAATATTGAATTCTGTGTAAATTAAGTTTGTGTATTTGTTATGGTTTAGACAGCGTAATCCATTTAAGCGTCAATTTTTTTTTCACGTTTTTCACTAAAAAGAGTGATTTTCAAGGGTGTAGGAGTTGAGTATCACAACTATCTTATAGCCTATGTTCATCTCGGGAATCTCCCTGAACATTGTTCAAAAAACCCATCACCATCGGCAGTGAAAAATTCTTGAACAGTATGGCACAGCGCATTGCAAATACGAACAAACAAACAAAAAATCATTTTTATATATTCGATTTATAAGCTTATAGAACTTCTCCATCTAATTTATAGAAATGGTTAATGTTCCCCCCGCACCACATAAAGAAAGAGAGTACGTTTTGACTCAGTATTATAGTTACAAATGGAGAAACAAAGAGCACTACATCAGGTTTAGGTTCAAACATGTGTCTCCCTAGTTACAGAACGTGATGGTTACGTATTCTGGTTTCACGAAAACGGGGTCAAGTCAAAACGTAAACAGTTACTGTGTATCATGATCTGCTCGAACTGGATCTCATTCTCCCGATTGACGAAGTTGATCCTAACGTATCAGTTATTTGCTGCACTCATAAGGAGACAGACCCACCTATAAGCTTGGCAATGTAACTTTAAACCTAGGTCTGAGCATGCTCAGAGTCTTGGCGATAACAAGATCCGCACCACCACTGTAATTAATCACTCTTTATAATGTATTACCGTTACTCTCCCACTGTTTGCATTCCCTGGCTGTGAGTGAAGGTAGCGAATAAAACAAATTAAGTGAGTGAGTGACCTAATGCGAAGAGAGGAGATAGTAAGTACAACATACCCCTTTAATTTTTTATGTAATTGTTCTGACTCTATTACAATAATATTAGCATTGTTCTGACTCTATTACAATAATATTAGCATTGTTCTGACTCTATTACAATAATATTAGCATTGTTCTGACTCTATTACAATAATAGGCTATTAGCATTATTTTTGTATGGAACATAGTGGTGCTGTTGGTCGTTATTTATTGTATTTATTAACGATCATAGACGGCCGCGGTGGACTAGTGGTTATGCTCCTTGCCTCTGGTCCCGAGGATCGCGGGTTCAAACCCGGCCGGGGTCGATGGATTTTTTAGGACGGAAAAATCCAAGGAGCAAGTCCTCCGGGAGGGACTTTAAGCCGTGGGTCCCGAGTCTGAAGATTTTCAGGCTCGTAAAAAATCCTTAAGCCTGAATGATGATGAAAAGCCTCTAAGCAAAAATTTTACCGAAATTTTCCTCGTCCTAGTACTACCTTGGTTTCCTACATGTCAGTATGAGGCGATGCGCTGACCACGGACCACTAAAAATGACATCTATATGAAAACAAGTGTAACTAAATTAGTATGGTTCAAATTCTTCCCTGTAAGGGGAGAGCGCCTAAATCTCTGTAAAGGGAAAAACATGGGCTTACAATACAATACAATTAACGATCATACCTACAATAATAAGCTATAGGCCCGTTTGGAGGATCCGTAGTGTAAAGCGGTTAGATGCTCGCCTCTCACCGCTGGGGTCTCGAGATCGAGTCTCTGGCACTAAATGTGAGTTTCGGTGGACGAAACGGAGCTTGGGAATGTTTTTCTCGGGGTTTCTCCCGTTTTATCCGGCCACACATTACATTCCACCATTTCTCCATACTCATCTCAGCCGTTTCATTTCATCTATTCGCCCCTTTGACTGCGCATCACGCATGGTAGATCAGAACCTTTGTCTTTTACAGGCCTTTACATACACACACACATATATACTTACTTACTTACTTACTCACTCACTGGCACTATCGAACCCATAGGTCATGGCCGCACGGACATAAGCTCTCCATACATCCCTATCCTGAGCTAATGCCTTTCAATCATTCCCTGTATAATCTACTTCCCTCAAATCATAGTTAATGTTATACTCCCACCTCATTCTTGGTCTACCAACTGGGCGTTTTCCCTCTGGCTTTCCTACAAGAAGCTTCCATGCAAGTCTCCCATTCCCCATACGTGTAACCTGCCCTGCCCATCGCAGTCTACGAGACTTAACTGTTCTTATTATATCTGACTTCCTATAAAGACCATGTAGTTCATTGTTAAGTAGTCTTCCCCATTCACCTGTCTGTTTATCTCTCTTTGGTCCAAAAATTTTCCTAAGTACTTTATTCTCAAATACTTGTAATCTTCTTTCCTCCCTTGAAGTAAGAGTCGATGTTTCGCACCCATATAATATAACTGGTAGAATAATTGTGCGGGCAAGTGAACCCAAACCACGGTCTGACTACCATTTGTGCGGGCAAGTTACCACGCAACTGCTACCATTTGTGGCGTTTCGAAACCACTATAAATAAACCACGCTATTGCGACCATTTGTGCGCACGCGGAGCGGAACTTGACCAAAATAATAAACCACAATAACTGCTACCTTTAATCCGGGATCGGGTTTTGTAATTGCTGTATCTATTAATGTGGATCTGATTTCCAAAGAAGTTATCTATCAGGAAGTGGCTTGCCTTGGGCCCATAGAAGGCAGCCGTTGATTCATCTTTCTTTCTCTGATATATATATATATATATATATATATTAACATAGAAGAATACTGATTTTTAAATACATACAGTGAGTGAACAAGGTAATAATTGTGTTTCAGGAACGCTAAACAGCATAATAGTTAAGGAGCTCGGAATAGTTTCCTACTTGAGTGATTTTCCGTACAGGATAGTAAACAAATACGTATACTTGAATGATGAAACAAGGGCGTTGTTTAAAAGATAACATTTAATATAAACAAGTTGGCTGAGTAAAAATAAATTAACAAAAATAATAATACTGATCACACGATCAAAATAGCCATACAAATAAATAAATGAACAACATACCATACATCACGCAACACTCATACTTGCGTCCGAGTTTCAGGGACAACCTCTTCCCTGGACTGCCGGACTAACTCAAACAGGCCCCTTCTTGGCCTCAGATCAGCTTGTCTATTTAGAATTCCAGTCGCATCGCGACCTGGAATCGGATTCCAATCTTGAATCCGTTTAAACAACAAAACGATGACTGCTAGGATGATCGAATGATACTGTTCTGTTAGTGCACCACGTATATGAAGGTTCCGAGGTAGAGGGGAGATGCGCCGTAGACATTGCGCGGCGGGAAGGGCGAAGAGGGAAGGGGTAGCTACAAGGAGAACAGGATATTGGCATAGTTCATAAATATTCCAGTGTAGGGAGGAGAACGAAGCTACCATACTGAGCCGAAAAATGCACTTTCGGTTCATAATAGTTTTATATATTTTCAGTTTAACGTTTTTTGAAAGGAGTTGGGACATCAAGAGTCTCTGCAATGCATAATAGCAGCATTTCCAGAATTAAGCCTATGTTTAATTTCTTTGTGCATCTCATTCCTACTTGTGATTATTGTTCCTAGGTATTTGAATTCAGCCACCTCCTCAAAATTTCCCTCATTGTCCATTTCCATTATATACTGAATTTATACGACACACACACACACACACACACACCTATATATATATATATATATATATATATATATATATATATATATATATAAAGGTTTCATCTCATGTCATCACTCGACCCGACACGAACTGAGGATATTATTGTAATAACAAACATATGGCGCTTGACAACATCTAAATGTTTACTATAACTATTTTGTTCTTATCTTTTCAGGATAATTACTTAGATTTTAAACTTATAGATGTAGTATTATTATTATTAATATTATAAGTATTATTATTGTTAATATTATAATCGTATAAAATCTTGTTGGTACATGAAATTTCCATTGCAACATTTAATATATTTTTTAATTCTTTGTAATTAGTTTGTGTATATATAATATATATTGTCAAATATGTACTTATAATTTTTGCTGCTTGAGTGGAAGAGAACGCCTTATGGCCTTAACTTTGCCAGAATAAATAAATTATTATTATTATTATTATTATTATTATTATTATTATTATTATTATTATTATTATTATTATTATGTAGTATTGATTTAAAACGAAATGGTCTGGACAAAGTGGTACGGCCGATATGTTTGTTCACAAACTTAAGTATTTCATGCATTATTGTTAATTTCAGGAAATCATCCGGCTATCATCATCATCATCATCCTTATCATTATCATCACCATCCTTCATCGGTGTGGAAAGCAACGGGAAGCTACCACACTTATAATTCCCTAGTAAAGCTGCAAAGCATAGCATGAAAATGCTATGATTTCAGTGAAAGACCTGCTCTCGGGCATAATTACTATGGATGGATGGATTATTAATTTGAAGTTTAGTGTTTAAAGAACATTTTAGAAACTACTGTCCAGTGTTTCTTTTTGTTTTTTTTATACACCAACTCAAACATGCGCCACATGCATTGGAGTAGGCTATAGCGGAACAGAACGGAATCGATTTTTATTTCAAATTCTATCATGCATTTTTTGCATTTTTCAATTAGACATAATTTATTTGAAGTATTGTTCCAATCTCCGAATTACAGGGGTTGCCGAACGTTAGAATGCTTTAAAATAAATCTAAATTTATATTATTTTTTTAAATTTTTTATTACATTTTGGTAATTTTGCTTGAACTCTGGTTTAAATCTTATTTTGATTGAAGCTTATCTATATAAATTGGACGTAAAAATCGTGAAGGGAAGTAAAATCATTGATCTCGTTTCGTAGATTTGCGTCATGTAACATAAAATCTAGCTTGAAATAATAGGCTTTCGGAGAAAAATTTGTCAGCCTTTCACGCCCATCTTTAATTATGACACAAATGAACTGAGTTGTTAAAGAGAATCTACCAATTATTACCTTTTATGATGTATACAGCCAATATTTTGATGAGAATATAGTGCAGTTGTTATAATTAAAATAGTATTTATTGTGTCTAATATGCTTGACTTTGGGGGTTGTTTAAAATATCTCTAATGTCACGCATTTTTGTTCTGGGTTTTGAATTTTGCGGGCGGCAGCGAGAGTCGGGACTCGCCGTGTGCGATAGAGGAGGATTCATAAGTGTCGACTCCCGAATCGGAAAGCCTGCGTAGAATTTTTGACACGCGTCTGTGTCTCCATTCCGGAAAAGTCTGTTCTGGAGACTTTAACTCTGGAATAATCTTGAACTGGGAATTCCGTAATGTTCCGACCCTCGCATATGTAAGAATAATATCTTCTTCTTCTTCACTTCACGGGTTAGGCAAATTACGTGTTCCGTCTCACAGTTGTTCTGTCCATCTTTTCACTGGCCTTCCTACATTTCTTGAACCTCTTGGCTTATAGTTAAACGTTGCTTTTGGTATTATTTCTATATGCATAATAACCAATTTTAAAGTCATAACATTTTTAAAATTTTATATCTTATACAATATATAAACATGTTTATCCCTATTTACATTAAACTAAGCTCAAAAATCAATTAACAATAAAAAGATTAAAGGAGAGTTTAATTTTTTTTCCCCGAATAAAACTTTGCAAGGATAATGAAAATATGTGGAACTACAACACATTTTATAACTTTATCATCTACTCTACAGGAACATTTTAGTCGCTAGGCTATATTCTTTTATTCTATCATTCAATGGATATATATTTAACTCTGTTCTTATATCTTCATTCTTTATCAGATCCAATCTTGTGTAGCCTTTTGTTTTTCTAAGGAACCTCATTTCTACGTTTTGTATTCTATTTTGTAATTTTTTATTATATTGTGATTTATTACTATTGTGATTTTTTATAGATACAAGATGTTCTCATAATGCTAATTAAACACTCCACTCAGAGACATTGAAAGTTCTTAAGAATGTAAACAGAATACCGGTATGTTAATTTGTAAATAGACAACTATGCTGTTTACATTTACGCCTTCTGATATCTTGAATTAACCACTTTCCTATATGGTTGATGACCTATATTCACATTGAGCTTTTGCTGAAAACTAGAACAAGCCCTGCCGACCAATGCTGTATAATAATTCTGTCGAACTTCCATAAATCGATCTCCGATAACTAGTATTTTCTACATATTGAGGTAATTTCAATAACCCGGTGAAGATTAGATATGAAACATCTCCTTCCAATTACGGAAGGTTGATTAAGCTTCAGCCATACAGTACTGTCCTCCGCCGGTGAGTTTAGCGCTGGGAGGTAGGGTATATTCCTTGACGTGGAGGAGGGGCTCAGTACCTGATGAAACAGACGACCAGGTCGGGGAAGTCTGGCTTTTGCTAGCTTGCCGCCTGGTAAGAGGTGAAGGGAAGCGAACTAGTTCCAACGCGGGAATTTCCAACGACTTCAGAGGCGGAAGAAGAGCAATATGTTCTCAACGGCAAAGAAGACGGAAGAGAAAACCAAGCACAACTTTAACCGTGTAAAGGTACCTGCTCTAGAGGAAGAAAAACTCGATCACAAATCACCTGGTTCTCCAGGAACGGGGTTTTGCGGATGGGTTGGTAGCCCACCCAAGTAAGAAATATATACTCGTATCTCTCAGAGAAATAGCCGGACGGATAAGGAAGATAAATTCTGAGAGTGGAACAGGCCGACGGCCTACCATAATGATGATGATGATGATGATGAGGTAGGATATTCTTGCCATTCGGTAGTTTCTCTTGTTCTTACAGCCGAGTCGAAGGGAAGTATTATTCATTCGCAAACATTCAGTTTTCAGTTTGCTGTTTTCTGCGAGTGTGTCTTTCGTAAGTAGGGCGAATGTTTTCAATATGATTGTACTTCCTTCCTGACTGGTGTTGTCATCCAGTATCCATCCCCACACCACATTCCTCTGAGCGCTAAACTCATCGGAAGAGGACAGTCACTCTTAACTCTGAACAGCGATCAAATGCAAAAAAGAACAGGATTAAGATTTACAAACAAAGTATACTTCGGTGCAATATAAAAGTTGCGCACTGACTGTTCGGAACATTTAGAGTGAAATATATAACTATACTTACTTACTTACTCTTACTTACTCACTGGCACTATCGAACCCGCAGGTTCATGGCCGCACGGACATCCCTATCCCTATCCTGAGCTAATGCTTTCCAATCATTCCCTGTATAATCTACTTCCCTCAAATCATAGTTAATGTTATTCTCCCACCTCATTCTTGGTCTACCAACTGGGCGTTTTCCCTCTGGCTTTCCTACAAGAAGCTTCCATGCAAGTCTTTCATTTCCCATACGTGCAACATGTCCTGCCCAACGCAGTCTACGAGACTTAACTGTTCTTATTATATCTGGCTTCCTATAAAGACCATGTAGTTCATTGTTAAGTAGTCTTCTCCATTCACCCGTCTGTTCATCTCTCCTTGGTCCAAAAATTTTCCTAAGTACTTTATTCTCAAATACTTGTAATCTCCTCTCCTCTCTTAAAGTAAGTGTCCATGTTTCGCACCCATATAATATAACTGGTAGAATAATTGTTTTATATATTTTCAGTTTAACGTTTTTTGAAAGGAGTTGGGACATCAAGAGTCTCTGCAATGCATAATAGCATGCATTTCCAGAATTGAGCCTCTGTTTAATTTCTTTGTGCATCTCATTCCTATTTGTGATCATTGTTCCTAGGTATTTGAATTCAGCCACTTCCTCAAAATTTCCCTCATTTGTCATTAGCTGTCCATTTCCATTATATAATGAATTTCTACTTGTGACCATATATTTAGTTTTATTGATATTTACTTCCAGTCCTAATTTCTTAGTATTACTCAATAGTGTGTGCGTGTTGTTCTTTAGTATCTCCTCGCTATCGGCCAATAATACTACATAATCAGCATAAACTAACAGCTTATTAATACCATTCAGTTGTAAGCCTTCCTCATTCTCTAAAGATTTAATGGCATGCTCTAGTACAAAATTAAATAGTAGAGAAGATAGTGCATCTCCTTGCTTCAACCCATTCTGGATTTCAAAAGTGTCCGAAAACTGTTTGCCTATACGCACCCTACTCTTTGTGCCATTTAGACACATTCGTATAAGTCTAACTAACTTTTTAGGAATTCCGAACTCCAGCAGGATACTATATAACTTCTCCCTCTTAATTGAATCATATGCTTTTTTGAAGTTACATATAGTTGATGTACAGTACCATTATATTCCCATTTCTTTTCTAAAATCTGTCTTATACTAAAAATCTGATCTGTTTTAGACCCGTTTCTTCTAAATGCACTTGATGATCTCCTAGAATGTCATCAATATAGGGAGTAAGTCTGCTTACTAATATATTTGTTAGAATTTTGTACGAAGTTGAAAGTAATGAGATGCCCCTGCAGTTGTTGCAATCAGTTTTATCTCCTTTCTTATAAATTGGTACGATAATTGACTCCTTCCATTCATCTGGAAGAGCTTCTTTTTTCCAAATCATACTAAGCAACCAGCGTATCTTGTCCATCAATTTTTCTCCCCCTGATTTTATCAGTTCTGCTGGGATCTCATCTGAACCTGATGCTTTATACATCTTCAATTTTTCAATCGCCATTTCAACCTCTAATGCACTTGACTCTGCGATTAGCATTTCTGCTGTCTGTAAATTATCCTCCTCAATGTCCTGTTCTGTATGTACATTTAATAGCTGAATAAAGTAACTTTTCCATCTATTTAATATACTCCTGGAATCTGCAATCATATCCCCATTTTCATTCCGAATTATGTTTGTTCTAGCCTGAAACCCTTTCTTCTCTATACTAATTCCCTGATATAATTCTCTAATGTTCCTATTTTTTGCATTAATTTCAAGATCATTAATCTTCTCTCTCAAATATTCCCTCTTCTTACTCTTTAGTAGCTTGGTGGTTTCCCGTCTAATACTACCCAATTGCTCTAAATTTACCTCATTTGGCTCGTGTAACCATTTCATATATATAACTATAATGTAAATTAATATTTCTGACGTCATGTACAATGGTCGCATTAACCATTCGCTGATATCGTGTTCACGAAATAATTGTTCCATCTCTAGTGACGTTACATGTTCAATGATGTATATAATTAAGAGGTAGAAGTACCGTTACTTTACCGAGGTGTGATAAGCATCGGAAATGAGTCAACGCATGTAGTAAGGTATTCTATTGTGTCTTAACATATTGTTTTCTACACATACGAATTCCGTGTTCATCACAAAAGTGCAAAGACATGTTTTCTGTAGAATTCAGTGTAGATTACTATAGTCAAGTCCAGTTACTGACCAGCAATGTACAGTGAAGTTCGCACTATGGAGAAGAAGCGAGTTTTGAAAATCTTAAGTGTGAATGAAAACTTACAGGCTATTCACGAAGTGGAAAATTGTACAAGAGTATGTTTTTGGAGGTATAAACTTGCTTGAAAACTTTGTGAAAAACATGGCGTTCCAAAAAAAAAAAATATTTTTAGGATGGAAAAATCCAAGGGACAAGTACTACGTGAGGGAATTTATGCTGTGAGTCCCGGGTCTGACGATTTTCAGGCTTGTTAAAGACTCGTAAGCCTGAATAAAGAGGGTTCAGTGCAAAATTGACCGACGTTTACCCATCCAAAAAAATATTTTTTATTAACCACTAGGTGTTTCACTGAGGCGTTACAATCATTGACATCTAAGCGTAACTAAATTAGCTTGGTTAAAATACTCCCATTAGGGAGCACCCTAATCCCCACACGGAGAAATACGAGGTGTTAGATAGATAGATATAAAAATAGAAACAAAAGAGAATGACAGACTTCATTGCAAACATTCGGTTTTGTAAAATAAAATAAAAATATGCACATGAACATTAAAATACAATAGTTTTACTAAAATTAAATTGAAGAATCTAAATTTTAATTACATTATGTACAGTACATCCAGTGTACTTTACTTTTTTATTGTATTTTCTACATCTCGATTTTTTAATAACTAGAAGCACACTTCGATGTGTTAAAGTTCGACTGTAAATGGATAAATAAACTCATTATTCGCAGTATGCAACAGCATTCGTTCTAGACGCATATCATCACTGTGTTACTTCATTCATAACTTATGCCGAACTTAATAACAAATACTTGATGTTAAGTGTAACTGTATAGAACCCCGCCACTGTCCGAATTTATCTCTCTGTCAACATCCAAAGAATAACGTGTATAAATATTCCGATTTTATATCTTCGGTGTTTTAATAGGCCTACTAGATGTTCACACGCAAATTATTGTTCTTCTACTTCTCTTACTGTACTATTTCGGCATACACCATTTCAATTTCCAGTATTAAAATGTCCACAACACTCATAAGATTAATGTACTTCTTAAATATTCTTCTTCTTCTTCTTCTTCTTCACTTCAAGGGCAAGGCAAATTGTCTGTTCCGCCACACGGTTGTTCTGTCTACCTTTCATTGGTCTTCCTACATCCCTTGAAGCTCTTGGCTTGTAGTAAAATGCTGCTTATGGTAATCTTGTTACATTCATTCTTTGTACATGTCTAAACCAGTTATCTCTATATTCTTTGATTTTATCATTCAGTGGATATATATTTAATTTTGTTCTTATACCTTCATTTTTTATCCGACCCAATCTTGTGCAGCCTTTTGTTTCTGTAAGGAAGTTCATTTCTACGCTTTGTATTCTACTTTGTAACTTTTTGGTCATTACCCAAGTTTCACACCCATAAAGTAATGCAGGAACTGCCAATGTTTTACAAAACTTCAATCTAGTATCTCCTCTTGTTTTATTCTTTAATGTTTTATGTATAGTTCTGCATATAATTTGAAAATTCGACAATTTCATATTTATGTCTCTTTCAGTTTCTACTTCATAAATAAGTTACCTATTTAATAACATAAACCGAAGACGTAATACAGACTGTTTACTCATGAACACAAGCAAACCGCAACAGTGTTTGGTTAGGTCTACTGGTATAAAGTGCAAGAGCGCAATAAGTGGCACACATTTCACCCTCTTATAGTTATATCGTCAATAACAAAATAGTTATATAAACGACATAATTCTGACTTTCATAGTATAAAAAGTAAGCTTCTGAAAGTTTCAATTGAAATAACAGTGGCCCCCAGGTGGGACGGCTCCCTCGTAAGCGCTGACATATCATTTAACAATATTATTGCGAACGACTCTTATAAATGAAAGGAAGTTACACATCTTTATTTACGTCCTAATTTCTAAATAATCATCATAATCAACTTCACGGCATATGCCTTCTAGCCTGTTCCAGTTCCTCACCTTCTTGGTTTTCCTAGGAATTTCTTGCCTACAGATGCATATTTTCAGGCTCTTTTAAGTTTTCGGCTCTCTTCCATTCTATCTGGATGTTGAATCTAATTTCTTCTGTAAGTCTTAACTTTATCTAGGAGGGGTGTAATTAGCAATTCCTTACCTATATCTTCACTTCTAATGTGGTCTTTTAATAAGCATCCCTTTAATGATCTTAAAAAAATAATTTCCGATGCATTTATTCTGCTTTCATCCTTCTTATTCAGCACCCAACATTCACTTGAATAAAAAAAATTACATAGCCATTGTTTTGTAAGATTTTATTTGAGTCCCCTTTCTTGTTTTGTTTCTTAACGTTCTTCTGATTGTTCCACACATATTTTGAAAACGCAAGACTTTTTATTTGCACGTCTTTATCATAGTTATAAGTAATGTGATATCCTAGTTAAAATGTAAAATTTGCTTCAATATTAAGTAAAGTAAAGTGATCCCACAACAGGCCTCAGGAGGCCCTTGGGGTAGTAGGAGGTTAAGGCTCCCACATTTTCTAGACAATCGGCACTTTATGTCAGCCGGGTTGTCAGCCCTGCGTGACGGCCGCCTTTACCCCAGAACAAGCGTCTGGTACTCATTTCCGTTAGAGGCTGAGTCGACCCCAGGGCCATAGTGCCGCCAGAGGGTTTGGGTCAGTTTAAAAATCCTGACCCCAACGGGACTTGAACCCTCGACCCTCCGGCTTGTAGCTCAGTGCCTTAACCACTGCGCTACGGCGTGCCCCTGCTTCAATATTATGTAGCCTAATATATTACAATTTTAGTTCTAATAGAATCTTTACCATTAAAAGTCTAATTTAGAAATTATGTGGTAATTTACAGATATGGCTACACACACACACACACACACACACACATATATATATATATATATATATATATATATATTATTATTGTAGTGTGCGTACATATCGATTTGCCTTCGGGATAAGATTAGTAGTAGGCCTACGCACGGTTTCCTCCTCAAGTTCGAACACACAGGAAAATTAACCGGCGATTAATACATCGCAATAACAACTGTCGCAAAATTTAGAGCTACAGTAAAATAGCCTTTGAATTCATTACTAATATTTGTATTGTCACTATAATTAATGGAAATTACCTAAATTATGTATAAAAAATAAAAAACACATTATTAGTGTAATAAAAAGGTAAGTACAGTGATCCCACTATTGGCCTTAGGAGGTCTTTGGGTTGTAAGGGATTTAGGCTACTACATTTCTAGATATGTCAGCACGTGATGTCAGCCGGGCTATCAGGCCAGAACATATGTGTACTACTTATTTTCATTAGGGACTGAGTAGATCCCAGAGTCATAGTTCCGCCAGAAGGTATATGCCACTATAAAAATCCTGACACATATCCTGAATAATTATTAATCAAGTGTTATTATAACCGACCTGCATCCATCCAAGTAATAGCTAACTTAGTTGCTACTTGATGTCTCATTGAGGTGATGTGCTAACCACACGTCACTCGTTGACATCTATAGGTAATTAAGCGTAACTAAATTAGCTTGTTAAGAAACTCCCGCTAGGGAGCATCCATGTCCCCATGCGGGACGTATGGGGTATAAGCCTAGACATATTAGAAAATTATTAAATTGATTTCAGGTAATTAGGACTATACAGAAAAATTTTCCTTTTCTGCTTCTCAAATACTCTTGCTCAATAACCGTATTTAAAAATCGTTTAAAAATCAGATGTATCTTCTTCAGGCCTATATAAAAATTCAGCCTGCATATGTATATTGTATATACTCGCAAAACTCGAAAAGTAGCCTATTGTATAGCTGGCTTAAGTTGGTCAGACAGAGAGAGAGAGAGAGAGAGAGAGAGAGAGAGAGAGAGAGAGAGAGAGAGAGAGAGAGAGATGGAGATACAAGGGTAGATCGTTGACCACTTTAGTCGAGATACAAAAGAAAGAACCCACTCTGTTGTCAGTTTCCCTCTTCCCCTTTCCCCTATTAACATCTGGTGAAGAAAAACTGACAACACAGGCGCGAGTGAGAGAGGTGAGTATAGTTGTCTAATTCTACAAATGTCTCGTAAAGTTAAACCAGAGAGACTATAATCGGCCGATTGATTTGAAAATTTGTACATACATGTTTTCAGATAGGCCTATAGAGTGTTTAGCCGCTATCTATTATGTTCGAAAACCATTAGGTGTAGGAGTTAACCTGAAGCAAAAATTAAAAAATCGCTCTATCGGTCGCAATTTTCGATTTTCACAACGAAACTCAGTATATCCTATTAAAACAAGCCGAGATAGTATTATCCAAAAATGAGCGAAATTCGAAATTAAAAATTGACGTAACCGCCATGTTTGGTTCGTCACAGTGTATAATATACAATTTAATAAACGTTTAATAGGCCTATTTGATTTATTTAGGCGTAGCAGAGCACGCCAGGTATTTGCTAGTAGAATGTAAGATTATTGAGCGCATACTGAAATGCAAAAAAAAATATTGTTGATATATATTTCCAAGTATGAAGACAAAAGTAGACTCTATTTGTTGCTATAGTGAATAATTTTTGTTTATGTAGCCGTATCTAGATTTGATATTTAATCTATGGTTAATTTATCTGATTTAAAATTGTATACAAATTTATCTGTATTTTATCTAATTTATCATCCGTTGATATACTGCAGGCTGATAGTCACACCATAGCACTGTTAGCATGCACCTGAATTTTAAATCAAGATCTATTCATAATCATGCAAATCAACCGCTGATATTCAGAAATGTTATGGAAAGATACAAAATCACGATATCCGCTTGACAATGAAAGCAGTCAAGTTGTTTATTATACTGGTCAACATGATTTTTGTCTCATGAGTACCAATAGTTTTACTTAATGCAGTTTTTTTATCGCCACAGTTTTTTATCTTCTTATTCTTCTTCTACCTTTCATGTGATAGACCTAGTGGTCTGTTACGGTCTCAATCCAACATTTGAAGGGTCTGCCCAAAGATCTCTTGCCTGGTGGCTGGTAATTTAAGATTTGACGTAGTATTCTTGTTCTGCTCATTCTTCTTACGTGAGATTTCCAGTTGTTTCTGTATTTTTGTACATTTCAATTTAAATTAATGGATTAAAAAATATTTTATAATAAACGTTTTTCCGTCCATTTGTCCATTGTAAAATAAAACCAAATGAGCTAACTCTGGATATTTCAGCTATGGAAAAGAGATATCAAGGCAAATGGGATACTAATATGCAGACCTATTATTGTTGGACCATCAAGAGGGATTCTCCACAGGCGAAATATAGCAGAAAATCGTCATTTCTTACTTTCTAGGTGAGTCCGAATGTTCGAATATTGTGTAGTTACGAATGTAGAAAATATTAAAGTGTTTGACATTATAAATTCCTGTCTCTGGGAAACTTTGAGTGATGGAGGAAAACCGATATCATATTTGAATTCAGGAGAAAAAATACTATCAGAATCACACATTTTTCTTCCTGAGACAAATAAAAAAGTTTATTTTTTGTTGCTCAGTGTTAACAGTCCTTAGCTCCTCAGAGTTGTCGTTCTACGGTAGTATTTTAAGTGCATTCATAGTTAGGCCCACCGCTGTAGTCTCGGGAAAATCACATCGTTACTTCGTATGCAGCGGGCCCGGGTTCCATTCCCGATCAGGAAAAGTTTCCTGAGTAAGGTTTCTTCGAGGTTTCTTCTCACCTGTAAGACAATTGTGTGAAAACTTAAGAGCCACATGGTCCCCGAACATAATCTGACCATCATAATCATCATTCATAGCATATACGTTTTGTTTAGTATGAATGACTGACTGTGAGTGAATGGCGTGTCTTGTTATAAATATTCGTGTTTTCTCAGAAGTGGCATTGAGCTGATCACTCAATGCGGGAAGGACCTTGATGTCATTGTGAAATAAAAAAGTAAATGTGCGATCCAGAGTTTCAAGTCCTCTCCAGACAGGTCATGACCCTGTAAGACCTATTGGCGTGGGACTCATAAAAGTACATACGAAGGGAGAGGTTAAACTGAGATAAAGAGGGAGATAGGGAAAGAGAGAGAGACAGAGGGAGAGAAAATGTGTCAACTAGACAGATACTTTTATAATTCATGACCAATTCACAAGCTGAAGATGAAGCATATGCTTCGAAAGTACTCCACACTCTACATCCAATGTTGAGGAAGACTGAGATCTCAGGTACTCTATTTTTATATTTTAAATATTAGTTGACAGTTCCTTAATTGTTAACTTTGCAGTTTGGAGTGTCGTACTGAACGGGCTTCCCATGAGAAACGGTTAGCGTTCCTAGCTGGAATTCCAAGAGACAGGATTCTAATTTCGATCTAGAATTGCGTCCACTCAGCTACGTGTACAATCGAACAGCTGCTAGATACAGTATGAGAAACAGAAAATTCCGCTTAAGAAAACAGCAAATAAGGACAAGGGACTGCGTCTCTCTAACCACGTGATTTCCTTGTACTGTTAACTAGTAGAGTAAAGGTAAAGTGATCCCACAACAGGCCTCAGGATTCCCTTGGGGTAGTAGGAGGTTAAGGCTCCCACTTTTTCTAGACAATCGGCACTTATTGTCAGCCGGGTTGTCAGCCCTGCGTGACGGCCGCCTTTACCCCAGAACAAGCGTCTGGTACTCATTTCAGTTAGAGGCTGAGTCGACCCCAGGGCCATAGTGCCGCCAGAGGGTTTGGATCAGTTTAAAAATCCTAACCCCAACGGGACTTGAACCCTCGACCCTCCGGCTTGTAGCTCAGTGCCTTAACCACTACGCTACGGCGTGCCCCCAACTAGTAGAGTAGCTTGAGATAATTATTTCAACCGTCCTTGGTTGTTTACAACCAATCTATCTCTGAATTATTTATTTAAAATTCAAACATTCAAAATTTATGAAAAGGTTCGGCATGGGACTTACTGTATTACGAAAGATGACGACGGAAGTACGTCATTTACCTATCGTAACAGGAGTTACATCAGGAAATTAGGATCCAAACAAAAATATATCAAAGGCGATTCTATCAGTTTCATTATATGGATGCTAAAAATATCTTACTTCAAGGAAAGTGGAAATGTCACAAGTATTTGAGAATAAAGTACTGTAATTAGGAAAATGTTGAACGAACAGACATGTAAACGAAGGAAACTACATAAAACTGAACTTTATGATAATAATAATAATAGGAAACTAGATGTTGGAATAGGCCTAATAAGAAGAGTTAAGGCCCGTACACTGCAATGGGCAGAATATGAGGTACGAATGGGGAATGGAAGAAAAGTATGAGTACTTTTTTGTAGAGGAAAAAAAAAGACCCTTAGGTAGGCTTATATTGAAGTTAGAGAATAACATTAACCATTTTGTAGGAAAGCCAAAGAGAAGCAGATCAATAAGTAGGCCAGAAATTATATGCGAGAGTAATATTAATCATGGTTTTAGAGGGAATTATACAGAGAAAGCTTGGAAAATATTGGCCCATCAATCTACGGGTTCGATAATGTACTAGTGAGTTATAGCTTGGCTAAGTAATGCCACGAGTGATTTCCAGATTGTTTGGAAACCAAGAGTAGTATTTGTTAGGACTATTTAACGAATAAAATTAATCTGTTTACTTACAAATAATTATTTAAATATAGCTGTTTTAAAATATGTATATATTTAATGAAACGGTCATGTTTGAAAACAAATGAGAAACGTTTGTTATATTTCACTTGTTCATCACTGCAACCAGATCATATTATCAATTGCCAAAGGATCGCAATATTGTAAGAATGCACCCTAGTGTAGAAAAAAAGAAACACATCAAACAGTATATTAATTAATTTCTGGTGAACCATGATGTAAATATGTCAATTATATTTTTCTGGAACGTTATTACCTGGGAAATAATATGTTTAAGAAAGTGCAAACAGCGGTTTATTTTTTCTGTTGTATAGTCAATTGCTACAAATGTTTTTATATTATATCCCGCAAGCACTATCTTTTTATATCCGTGCACTATATATACAATCTGGTAGCCGTATTTCTTAGAGTAGGACCCTAATGCAGCCGGAGGAGGATGTCCCTGCATGTCAATATTCTTCTCGGCTGCCGAGTGGACGCACGGGTCGAACCGAGAGCTCGCTTGGCTGGCCGGGCGGAGATCATTTGGTGTGGATGGTCCTCTTCCAACACTTAGTCTAGTCTAGTCTAGTCTAGTCTAGTCTATTTATTAGAGAGTCAATCACTGCAAACTAATGCTCTGGCCTATTCAGAATGTTAAAAAGGAGGAGCTTTCTTTAATATGATAAACTTCAGGTGAAACACGACTGTAATTGGTTGTAATTCAAAATTAATTGAAACGTGATTGGTCATTGACTCACATTTGGGCATGAGTTAAACAGTCTGCATAATTCCTCCTAAAAGCATGATTAATATTACTCTCGTATTTCATTTCTGGCCTACCTGTTGGTCTGTTTCTCTCTGGCTTTCCTACAAAATGGTTAATATTATTCTGTCACTTCAACACTGGCCCACCTATTTTTTCCCCTCTACAATAAGTGCTCATGCTTCTCTTTCACTCCATATTCGTACGTCACATCCTGCCATCGCAGTGTACGAGACTTAACTCTTCTTATCAATCACTAAAGGCTATCCGTTCTTAAAGTGATCCTCGTCAAAACAAAACCACGTGACCTGCTCGCTTTTCATTGGTTACGGACACCGACGCACGATGTAGAAGCAATAAGTACGCGAAAAAGTAGTTTCCTTCATTAAATTAAAAATATGTCCTATGAACGTATTTGTTATTCTTCGAGAATGTAAATAAAAATATTCAAAACAAAGCAAATATTCTAAAATATAACAAATCAATAATAAAATGATTACTACTTAAAATAGTTTATTACGTATGGATGATGCATTTGAGTCATGCTTCAGTCGATTCTTATGAAACAAAATGGCGGAAGGTGTTGAGTCTTCTGCTGCTGTGTCACCATCTAAACTTTTAAAACACAAGTTTGGCAAACATATTTTGACTAGTGGTAAAAAAAATATTTTAAATGTATTTCACAAGTTCAGTGAAAAATCTCACCAGCTTTCTTGTAATCTACCACATTCAACTACCACATGTATTATATACTTCACACGTGTACCCTGTCAATGTGACAGTAATTGTGGCGCGAATGGCGGAATGATACAATTGGTGTTTGTTTATGTTAGGATCACTCTAAGAGGGGATTGGTATAGAGTCCGGATGTTTGTGTATTAAAGGTAATATTGCAATATAGTACAATGAGAAGTTAAATGTATGACGTGTTTCGCTTTCGTTTCACATACAAACAGTTGAATAGTATAATGAGAAGTAAGACTTCTGACTTTTATCTTGGTTTCATACGCAAACAGTCTGCATTGCAATCTTATTTTTATAGCATAAAAATCCTTATTGTATTAATCACATACGCATCAAGAGCGTACAGTGGACCGGACACATCTTTTGAATGGAAGATGGAAGAATAGCAAAGAATGTTCTATAATGGTCACTTTGAAGGGAAGCGACTGTTTGGAATACCAATAAATCATTTGGAAAATATGGTTGGAAAGGATGCTGTAAACCTACTCCACATTCGGAATTCTAAACGACAGGAAGAAACAGAGAAGGATGTTAGAAAACAGTTGGGGAGGTCATGGCCCGAAATCGAGCCGAAGTGCCATTGATTGATTTATTGAATCATATTAATCAAGTCGAATATGATTTGAATTATTATAATGTCAGATAGTTCGGGACTATTTGAATCTTAAAGTTCCATTTCACCACGAGGAAGAAGAAGTTTGGGAAGACAAAGGAAAAAATGGAAAGAGCAGCAATTTGGAGCAGGAACAGGCTAGAAAATAAGCCTAAACCGTGAAGAAGAAGAAGAAAGTTCAATTTCATTCGTCTTGGATTGCAGGAGATAAAACATCCCGAGATAATCACTTAGGAAATGTTCCGATCACAATTTAATGGGAAGGATTCGAATCATCAAATTATTGTAAATTAGCATAAATTCACTAATGCAAAAAAAACTGTAAATGGCTTTAAAGTTAACCCTTAAATTGGCAAAACACAAATTTCTTCTGTTAGTTATTTGAATGTGACGGACCGCAGTGAAAACGGAATCTTGTATAACTATTATTATTAGGTATATTGTATAATTAGACACACATTTAAGTGGTTTCTTTTTGTTCGTTTTTTTCTGTTTTATTTAAAATATTAAATTAATTAAACCAACTGTTGTATCCAAAAGGATACATTATGAATTTAAGGGTTAAGTGGGTTATGCCAGCGTGATGTCCTACTGCAATAATTTTAATTTAAAATAGTGTTTGACCATGGACCTGAAAATAGGTAACGGTGTAAAGGTGGTTATGATGTCTGGAAGCAAGTAGCTTACCGGCAGAGTGAGGAAGATGAAGACGCGGTTGATTTTTTTTCAAGGTCGCAAAGGGCGGAGGCTTGTTCTCCTCTCCTCTCTCACCTGAGTGTCTTTCTCTCTCGCTTTGTCTACGTGACCCGAATGTAAACAATGAGTATCGCCACTCTACTGTCACCAAGCTCCCTTTTACACTCCGAGGAGTACATTAACATCGTCTGTCTGATTACAAGAACATCTCAACACTGTTTGTCAATACAAAGCTAAGATTTTCAACTTTGAATGCTCAACTCTTCTATTTATCTTACGTAGTTGCCTAAATTCTCTGAAATAGTGGATGGTAACTTGTGGTTCATATGCCCCACGCAGCTTGCAAAGTTTCCTTTTTTTTCCCCTCTTTTTTTTTGTGGTTCGTGGTCCATTCTTTTGGATTATTAAAAAAACGGCTATTCTTTACCAGGAGCTCCCCTATGGGGTTTTTTCAGTTTTTAATTTTTTTCACCAATGCCCCAGGTTGTCATTTCAACATTTGTGGTGTTCTCTCTGGCATTGGCTTAATTGTAACCCACTTCTGAAGTTAGGGCGCCTAGAAGGCGGAGTTACGTTACACCGATTATCAATGAAGCGCCAGGAGAGTTCTTAACTTAAATTTAATCTAAATTCCAGCTCATGGGCAACCACCAGAATGATTCCCTTTAAGGACAAATTCTTATGGTTTGACCGGGAATAGAACCCGGGACTTCATGAACAGTAGTCAGAAACGCTGACCACTAGCCCATGAGGCTGGTCGCCCCTGTGGGTGTTCCAACCGAGAATAAATGACTGCTAACGTCATGTTAATCAACATGATAATACACACTGCAACTATCAAATTACAGATTTTATATACTGTATTTATTCATCCATTCACGTCCTGGTATCTATTCTATTCTCATATCCCATACTCATTTTATTTCGTTAAGTGGGAAAATGAGCAAGTTAGTATAAATTATATTAGTTTAGAGTTTAAAGGATAATCTGGCACCCCATAAGGATAAATCGGCTATTCTTTTGAATAATGACTAATGGACATTTTACATTGGAAATATGACAATTATCGGATAGTTGCATCTCAACTTCTCATTCAGTTATAACTTATAAGGCATTTCTCACATTTTTTTTGGGAAGAAATCAACATATATATATATATATATATATATATATATATATATATATATATAACCCTCAGGTAAACTATTGACTTACTGTAACCATAATTTGTGTGTGTGGGTTTTCTTTTTTTTTTCAGTTTAAGTAGATGGACTCCTGGCACAAAATCCCCCCTTAAGAAATTAAAAAGTCTGGTTTTTAAAAAGGTTCTGTGTAGAGTAGTTATCCAGTTATTTTATTATAATACCAGCTAATGTCCGGCGTGCTCTGCTACGCCTAAATAAATTAAAATTAATGTGATGTTATGTTTACTTGATTAAGCAGGAGGAAAAATAATTATAAATTTATATTCTTTAGATACCCCGTGCTGATTACCCGACGTTACCCGGGAATCTACTTATCCCGATCTTCTTGACATAAATGCGCTGAAATACGAAAATTAATCTGTTTTATGTTTAATTAAACAAGTGAAAGGAAAAAATTATCATCATCATCGTTCCGGTCTCATGAAAGCTAGAATTGTTAAAATTGTTCAGACCATCTTCTGTGTGGGCGTCCAACATTTCTCCTTCCGTGCGGTTTATAATTTAACAACAATTTTGGAAATCTTCCTTCTGGCATTCTATCAATATGTTCTTTCCAGTCGTTCCTATATTTAATTATTCGGTCTGTAAGTTTCAAAATATTTAGTTCCTTTCTTATACCTCCATTTCTTTACTTATCCAGCAGAAAATATCCTGCTATATTTCTTAAAAATCGCATCTCAGCTGCTTCCAATCTTTGTTCTTGTCTTTTAGTGATCGTCCAACATTCTGATCCATACATCAATACAGGCAAAAATTTATATTGTAATTATTTTTAGATACCCCATGCTGTTACCCGACGTTGTTCGGGAATCCACTCATCCCGATCTTCTTGGCATAATTAAGCTGAAGAACAAAAATTAATGTACTTCTTCAGATTAGTTGAATAAGTAAACTGAAAAATAATTATAAATGTACATCATAATTATTTTAAGATTCCCGTGCTGATTACCCGATGTTCCCCGGTTATCTACTCATCTCGGTCTTCTTGGCATAAATGAGCTAAAACACAAAATTCGTTATTGTGAGTAATCAGTAAAAGAAAACCCGCCATGTGCTGCTATTCTTGCACAGGAATCTACGTACTTGTCACGATCTTCTTGGCATCAATGAAATACAAAAATGGCTATTCTGAGATATCCGGAAGAGATAAATAAACATATGCTGTCGCGAACTTTTTTGTAGAGCTTTTTGAGATATTCAATTCTGTGTACATTAGTTTTGTTATTTGTTATAGTTTAGGCAACTAAGCCATTTTTTAAGGGTCCGAAGAGCTACTTTTTTTTAAAGATGTAGGAGTTGAGTATGACAACTCTCTTATAGCCTATGTTCATCCCGGGAATCTCCTGAATATTTTGCAAAAAGCCCCATCACAATCGGATCAACTGTATGGCCGCGCTTAAAGTACGAACAAACAAACAAACATTTTTTAATATAACCTATTAGATTTAAGTGACATGATAATTTAATATAGTATAATTATTTGTTTAATGTTTTTTGCATGTTATTTAAATACTATAGCGGTTCGCATATAAGGCTTGCAGTTCACCACAAAATTAGTCACCAAGTCAATTAGGCCTATTATGAAATACATTTGGATTGCCAACTTAAAACTAGATTACAGAGCATGCGAGTGATTGGTGCACAAAAGAGCAATGTCGCTATGCTCATTAAAAAAAAACTATCAATCTAGGTGACAGTTTGTTCAAGTTTTGGTGAAAATTGCGTCCGTTTTTTTTAATAATATAGTACATGGTCTGTAATTTTCCATTGTTCGTCCTTTTCTAAGATTATAGAATACCGAAATGAGATATGATATGAAATAAATAAATGACTTATCACAGGCCAATATATAAAAAGCAAATAAATAAACAAAAATGTATTTAAACTGACAGAGTTAAGGCCGTAGGGCCTTATCTTCCATTCAACCATTAAAGTAAGATATGTAAGATGCTTTTGTACACTGTAGTTAAAACTCAAACTAATATTAAACATCAAACTAATATTAACATAAATATTTACATATTTAAGTAAATATGCCTACAATCGTTTAAAATATTACAGTGGCTATAATAATAATAACGGAAATGAGTACCAGACGCTTGCTCTGGGGTAAAGGCGGCCGTCACGCAGGGCTGACAACCCGGCTGACATAAAAGTGCCGATTGTCTAGAAAAAAATGGGAGCCTTAACCTCCTACTACCCCAAGGGCCTCCGGGTCTGTTGTGGGATCACAAGACAAGATTATTATTATTATTATTATTATTATTATTATTATTATATTATTATTATTATTATTATTATTATTATTATTATTATTACTTTATATTATTTATTTTCTCAATTATATTCTTTATAAATACTAATCCGTTGTATTTATTTATAAGAAATTGTGGAGAAGACTACATAACAATGAACTACATGGCATTTATAGGAAGCCAGATATAATAAGAACAGTTAAGTCTCGTAGACTGCGTTGGGCAGGACATGTTGCACGTATGGGGAATGAAAGACTTGCATGGAAGCTTCTTGTAGGAAAGCCAGATGGAAAACGCCCAGTTGGTAGATCAAGAATGAGGTGGGAGAATAACATTAACTATGATTTGAGGGAAGTAGATTATACAGGGAATGATTGGAAAGCATTAACTCAGGATAGGGATGTATGGAGAGATTATGTCCGCGCGGCCATGAACCTACGGGTTCGATAGTGCCAGTGAGTAAGTAAGTAAGTAATAGTAATATCCTACGAGCAAGCATGTCGCGAGTCCGTTTCCCAATGAATTGAAAGTTTTAAACTGTTACATGGCCTAAACATTCTGCGCCGTAGCCGAGTGGTTTAACGCATGATACGTAGGTGCAAGCTCGGAACTTTCTCTAGTTCAAGTCCTCATGGAGGGAGAAATATTCTCATGGAATTTCGAACAGTATGTGACCAGTGCTCACCCATCATAACTCCTGCTGCGACACGCCTAGAAGGTCCTTAGCCTACCATCCGGCTGCTGGCCTCACATCCACATGTGTCAATCACAGAGGTAGATGATCATCAGCCAGTGTAGGGGTGACACATGGTCAGCATGTGGAGTCCCCCAGCCGTTATAGCTGGTTTTCACAACCTGTCCCATACTGGCCGAAATACCATGACAAAATATCTTCCCCAAGGAGACTCGATCCAGCGCAAGTCCCATAGCTATGTGCCAAGGCTTCCTGCCTTAACCACTCGGCTACAGCGCGCGACTAGATTATATAGGCCTATACACTATACTAATTGTAAAGAATTAAAAATATATTAAATGTTGCAATGGATATTTCAAGAACTACTTTAATAGATTTTTTTGATCATTTACTTCACTATTGGTGATGCCCAGAAAGTAAAGGGTCCAAAAGACCAATTAAAGTGGTTCTTTCTGAAGAAACAGCTCCATTTTAGCCCTTCATATGCCTTTAATCGTGACACCCACTATTGCATCAGTATTGTGCTAAGCTACATAGATTATATCTAATTCAACCCACCAGAGATGAAACTGCGCTCTATCTTAAAATGGATTGCTGACAATCCGCCTACGTCTAACATATTTACATCTTGAAAAAAGTTACAGAATGGTAATTTTATAATTTACTGCTTCCTTGATTTATGAAACTGCTTCTCGACGAAGTAAATAGGGTATTTCTCTCTTGAATGTACTATAATCTAGTCTTTGGTATTATAGACTGGGTTGAACACTAATCTCTCTTATGATGACGTTCTGTTTTGTTCTCTCCAAACTACCTTGTCCACAACTTTTAACATTCATTTTTAACCATAGTGTCTTCGACAATATCCATTTACCGTAGGCGTTTCCATTTTCAGTTTATTATCAGTCACATGTGGGCTTTTATAAGAGCTTTTCAGTGATTCAGCACTATCTATTTCAATAACATATGTCAATTACGAGATTGTTCCACTTTCAGTGATGCTAAATGTTTAAATTTCCAAACATAAACTTGAGTCATCAACATAATACATTCTAAGATAATAAACATCAATCTTCACAATTTTTAAAAATTACAATGGCGGGTTTAAAGTTTGTATTAGAGACTTGTACCGTAGAAAAAAACAATGGGGAAAAAAAAATATATATATATGTGTTATAATTAAATTTTTGACGTTGAGCAATGCAAGCTTAATATGCCATGATAAGAAAAATAAATGCCTGAACTGGATTTGAACCCGGACCTCTGGGTTGGTACACCAGCGTGAGATCCATTACACCACCAGCAAATCCAGTTCAAACATTTATATTTCTTATATATACCATCCCTTGTACAAAAAAACACCAGATTACGTTTATATAACACTTTGGCTAGACCAGTGTTGACCTATGGTAGTGAAGCATGGGCACTAAAAAAACAACATGAAAGCAGAATAACGTCTTGTGAAATGAGATTCATGCGCAGAACAGCGGGTTACACCAGATGGGATCGGAAAAGGAACACCGATATCTTAAAAGAATTGAAGACTACGCCAATTTTGGAATATATTAAACAGTACCAACTAAATTGGAAACACCATCTTGAAAGAATGAGTTCAAATCGGATCCCCAAAGCTGTTTATAATTATATACCAAGAGGACGAAGATCACTGGGCCGTCCTATGAAACGCTGGAGGGAAAATTTGCTATAGGATCGTAACAGGCCTTGGTCTAATACTTGGAAGGAAGAAGAAGAAGATATATATATTCTCCATTATTACTACGAGGGTCATACTGAAAGTCATGAGCAACATTTTTTTAAATAATCATAATATTTATTTTAGACAAACCAAGTACACCATGTTAATCTACAGACCTTTCTGCTACTTTTCAACATAGTCTCCATTTCTTTGCACACATTTTGTCCAGCGTTCTACAAGCTTGAAAATTCCCTTATGATAGAAGTCCGTTCCAGCTGCTCGAAGACACTGACCACTGCTTTCCGAATATCCTCCAGCGTCTCGTAGCGTTGGCCTCTCATCTGCTCCTTCACAGAACCGAAGAGATGGTAGTCGGAGGGTGCCAAATCGGGACTATAGGGAGGATGTGGAAGAGTTTCCCACCCAAATGTCCTGATCTTCTCCACAGTGGCACGAGCAGTGTGAGGACGCGCGTTATCGTGTTGCAGAATGATCTTCCTTCCAGGGCTTCCGGAGCTTCACAAGTGTCTGGATATAGCGGGTAGCATTTATGGTTTGTCCAGGTTCAAGAAATTCAACCAGAATGCAACCTTGCGCATCCCAGAAGACGCTGCCCATAACTTTCCCAACAGATTGCACTGTATTCGCTTTTTTCATTGATGGCGAATTCAAGTGGTGCCATTCCATACTCTGGCGTTTTGTTTCAGGCCCGTAGCGATGAAACCAGCTTTCGTCACCTGTCACAATACTCGTCAAAAAATCATCACCTTCATTTCGAAATCTCTGAAGAAGGTTATGGGTGATGATTCTTCTCTGAAGTTTGTGGTCTTCACTCAATAAACGTGGAACCCAACGGGCACTAACTTTTCGGTAACCTAAACTGTGAATCATTTTCTTGCACTGCACTGTGTCCTACTGCAAGTTTTGTAGCGATTTCATTCACTGTGATACGCCTGTCTCTAATGAGCGCATCAACTCTTTCCTTGTTGCAATCCGTGGAGGCAGAGCGCGGGCGACCGCTAAGAGGCTCATCTTTGATACTCGTGTTCACATCTTTAAAATCTTTCACCCATCTCCTAACACTGCTGGCACCCATGCAGGCATCTCCGTAAGCTCATTGAAGTCTTTGGTGAATATCAACAGCAGATTGTTCCTCTTTAACAAGGAATTCAATGACAGCGCGCTGTCGAAACGAAACATTGATGTCTGCCATTTTGGAAACACTGCGTGTAAATTTTCTTCAGTAAATAATCTTAATTCTTCAGGTTTCCTAGCGAAGGTTTTTTCGGGGGGAGGGCGGGTTTCTCCCCTAGATGAGAGTCTCAATTATACCTTGTCCAAGACCTATATCAAGTTTGAGTTAATTTGAAGAGCAGATTTTAAAATAAATATATGGCCCAGTATGCGACAAGGAAGAATGGAGTTTAAGATGTATATCTGGCCTTTATCAGTTGTATAAGTCTCATGATGTAGTTACATCAATTAAAGTTTTAACATTGCGATGAGCAGGGCACATACAAAGAATGACTGAGCTTGGGATGCGTAAGAAAATGATGGAAAGTAAATTTGAAGGAAGAAGGAATGTGACGACCCGGACCACGTTGTATTGATGGAATTTTGGAGGATCCGAGGAAGCTGAGAATCGAAGAATTGGTTGGCGATTGCCACAGACAGAGAAACCTGGAAGAGCGTTCTGAGAGAATCCGAGATTCGAATCGCATAGTAGGGCTGCTGCTAATGAAATAATATTATACATAGTAGGCTCAGTCATTTAGTTTACAGGCGGCATCAAAGGTAACTGTTACTCTCTAGTTTAAAAAATACATTGTTACTGCCAGGTGGAAGCGGGGAGTTGTCGTTAGAGGCAAAAACTGAAAACAGTCCTCTACCAATAATGTATTCGCATTTTTAAATGACGTTTCCATGTCTACTCTACGTGGATATAATTATCTTAACAGCACTGTAACTTTTGTCTTTTGCAATAGACCTATTTTTAGTTGGTAAAAATGTATTCTAGTGAATAAAACGTGACAACGCAGCTTGGTATGCTAAATACTTATGTGTGCAAAATAGACCTACCTAACCACAAAGCAAAGCGCCTATAAACTAAATGACTGACACAAATATATTTCTAATTGGAAATGTATTATAACTTCAATATGTTTACAACTGAATGTTAGGTTGCTCTTACTTAAAAATCTGACCTTATAGTTGGCCTCAGTGGAAGAAGAAAAAGAAGATGAAGTAGATGCCCCACGAGAGTTACAAACAAGCATTGTTGAATGTGAATGATCTTCAAAAATTTGCTACTTTGCGCGACGATCCTGCTTTGATGGCCCTCCTGCAAGATGTAGAGAGAACAACATACTTGCCCGTGCTGCGACTAAAACTAGGCAGCCTACCTTACTACAGCTATGGAGGAAGTGAAATTAACTAAACATGCGAGTAATCTCTTTTTTTACTTTTTATTCACTATATTTGTGGTGTAGATACTGTAGTACTCTAAATAATTTGCTTGTAATTTGGGAACTCTTTATAAGAAGGAAAACGGTCAAGACGGAAGAAATATATTTAAGGAACCGTCATATTTCTTCATATATAGGTTTTACTGTATTTTATCTGAAAGATTGCTAAATGAAATTAAGAATGTCTTACCTTGTATTGAACGCACGGTAAGATGGCTGTTGTTTAATATGAATGTTCTATAATCACGTTTTTTTTTTTTTGTGAGAATGTAAAGTTTCTTTCTGTAGTTCAAAACGGAAACACAATGAACAGCTTTAGAAATATATTAGATAAAATAAACATGGTGTAAGATTGAGAGGCAATGGCTATGAGATGTTCACACAAGGAAGATAGAACGGTTGGCTAACTCACCCCACATAGCTTCCGATTACTTTTACTTTATCCGGTATAACTAAGCATTTCTCGTAGATTATCTTTAACATCTTCATGTTTCACAATGAATTATTACTAACACAAAACATACTTATCACAATATTTCTTTAATCAGGTGAAAGTAATTTATTTTAACACAACTCATGCATCATAGAACCTATATTTTTTATTTCATCGAGAAGCTAACTATAAAAGTGCAGAGAGCATGCGCAAACTGTGACGTGGCAGTGTATTAAAAAGACACACAGTTCACGCAAGTATCTTTTATGTTGTATTATAACAATCAGTGACACTCCAGTTCGTAGTTACTAGGCAACAAAACCTATACTTTATGTTCTAACAAAACACGCTATCAAAACATAAAATAAGTTTCAACAAAACATAAAATACACTTTAATGATGATTTCGTATAACTACAAAAATAAACTTTCCTTGACTTTTCTGGAAGTGTATTATTAGCTGCACCTTGGACTGCTTTTAAAATGTTTCCTGATGAACCATGAAAAACCATCTCCGCTCATTTTTACTTTAAATTCACCCAAAATTGCAGAATGTAGCAACAATGTTGATTTATCGTTTTTTTTTTTTTTTTTTTTTTCCAAAGCCCACATTACTCTCTCTCTCTCTCTCTCTCTCTATCCCACTCTCTCTCTCTCTCTCTCTCTCTCTCCCACTCTCTCCCTCCCCCTCTCTCTCTCTCTCTCTCTAAACAAATATTTTACGCAATAAATAAATCTAATTAAATATACTAAATATACAACATATACTAAACTACTCTGAACGAAGATAAATATTGTAGACAAGTTACAAAATTAGGTTTAGAAACTGGCAGCTCTTCGGTCGTATTCTAACTTGAATATCTCGTTACTAAATCTCTGTTTTTGTAACTAGTCGTCTAAATAACTATTAGTGTACTGTGATCCAACTTGCACATTTTTTATGCTACTCATGTTTTATCTGCATAATTAGCAGGGAAAATACATTTTTGCTTTTAAAATGTTTCCTGATGAACCATGAAAAACCATCTCTGCTCATTTTTACTTTAAATTCACCCAAAATTGCAGAATGTAGCAACAATGTTGATTTATCGTTTTTTTTTTTTCCAAAGCCCACATTACTCTCTCTCTCTCTCTCTCTATCCCACTCTCTCCTCCCCCCCTCTCTCTCTCTCTCTCTCTAAACAAATATTTTACGCAATAAATAAATCTAATTAAATATACTAAATATACAACATATACTAAACTACTCTGAACGAAGATAAATATTGTAGACAAGTTACAAAATTAGGTTTAGAAACTGGCAGCTCTTCGGTCGTATTCTAACTTGAATATCTCGTTACTAAATCTCTGTTTTTGTAACTAGTCGTCTAAATAACTATTAGTGTACTGTGATCCAACTTGCACATTTTTTATGCTACTCATGTTTTATCTGCATAATTAGCAGGGAAAATACATTTTTGCACAATAGTGCGTTTTGTCACACTTAAAACAATGACGACCATGATTCAAAGTTCAACTTCCTACATAACTATATTGTAATATTACATATTATAAGCCACGTGCGGGAAGTAAAACCACTGCCCTTTATGTTCACTATGTACAATGTATATACAAAAATATATCCAAAAGGTAGTGTTAATATATATGATACGAAACAAATCACTGAATTTTAAATGAATTGAAGTTTATTCGAAACAACATAAAACAATAAATACGTACTTGCCGCCATTTTATTACCAATTGGTGTCACGCCTGCCGTAGTCTCAACTAATAAACATTGCCCGCATTGTTAACATTAGTCAATTGTTTGTAATGAACGCAAATATTTTCAAGAAATATATTATTTTACAATTATTTACTATTTTGAAAACACCATCGCGCAAAAAATAATGCACAACGCACATTTTCTCACTTCTGTAAAAACCACTTCCCAATCTCGCATCGTAATATACTATTACATTCAGGTAATAAACTGGCAAATATTTGCAGAACATTTCAATATGTCATCTAAAAGCCATTTGCATGTTTTAGAACTAACTATGTGACTTGAAGTGGTTCAAAATATGGGTTATTGTTTTATTTGCTTACTCTTTATAATTTCTAAGGTCATTTGCGTCGTAATTAAATTCTGGGCGTGAAAGGGCTTACAAATTTTGTTGAGAGATCTCCGTTTCAAGATTGAGGGACTTTTGTGTGCCAAATATTATGGGATCCACAGCTTTAGTTCTATTCTCACAGAACCAAGATTCAGAATTTTTACTTCCTGATAATCCATAGACCCCGGTAAGGTTTGAACCAGCGAACCTTGGAATCGGAGGGGAACATAGTAATCGCTACCCGCAAGGTTTGGCTAGGTTAAAATAATAGTATGAAACTTGAAGATGTTTAAAATAATAATTTTTATAAAAGTATATCATCGATGGAAATGTTATAACCTTGTATGATTTGAACTTCTTTCTTACCCACACGATCACACTTTTATAAGATAGTTTATACTGTGCTTCTAATAGGGTGAGGAGAGACATCTGGATCACATCTCATACAAGGGCATGGAGGCACTTATATAGTCCTGTGATCGGCACAAACCATATCATTGTTCTATCCACTGTTTAAATACATTAATATAACTGACCTAATTTTAAATCTCAACTTAAACAGCATCGTGTTTCCAGATGGATTTATGAATGACCTCGGATGTGACAAACTTGTTTAAAATGCACCAAACATATGTCTGTTATCATGGGATAATCTGTCATCCACTTCTAAGGCCCAGGTTAGATGTCCATCAAATTGAGTCTGGGAGTGAAATCCTGCGCGATATCTTCTCGGTGATGACCTTGGCTTACTAACGACTGATTCGAAGAATCCCGCCACTGTGTATTTGTCAACTGTGTGTATGTGTGTGTGATGCCTATATTCGTTCAGTTCAGAGCTTTGTCTTTGTCCCACAGAAGGTGTTAAGTCCTACAAGGTAGGTAGGATAAAATAATGAAGATGAAGAAGAAAAAAAAACTCAAACATAATTTGCCTACATGTTTGTTATTAATAGACCCGAAGAGTTGACTATTATTATTATTATTATTATTATTATTATTATTATTATTATTATTATTATTATTATTATTACAAAATGGACTAATATAAAAAAGAGGTAAAAGTGAAGTGATTCCATTACAGGTCTCAAGAGAACCTTGTGGTAATAAGAGGGTAATGTTCCCATCTTTATAGGTTATCGGTACAATATATTAGTCGGATTGTCAGCCCTACGTGTTGGCCGTCTTTATATCCAGAAAATATTTTCCTTGTGGTTCTTATTTCCATCAGAGGCTGAATAGATGCCAGAGAAATGGTGTCGCCAAAAGTTTTAGGATACTTTAAAAATTCTGACCCAATCAGGCTTCGAAACCAACACTACGGTGTGTACAAATATAAATTTAATATTACATATCAATCATATCCCCTTCGGTTATAGATGATCATTGCAATTGAGTGTCCCCGTCATGGCCGTAGATTATATCACATTATTTGGAGTCGAAGATTGACGTAACACTCATTGGCGTTATCGACCCGGAGGTCCGTGGCGGCGCGTATAAAAGCTCTCTATACATCCCTATCCTGAGCTAATGTTTTCTAATCACCCCCTGTATAATTTACCTCCCTTGAATCATGATTAATGTTATTCTCCCACTTCATCCTTGCCCTACCTACTGAGTGTTTCCTTCTGGTTTTCTAACAAGGAGTTCATTCTTCATTCGTTCACATGTCTTGCCCATCGCAGTTTACGAGATTTAACTGTTCTTATTATACCTGATTTCCCACAAAGATAATGTAGCTCGCTGTTATGTAGTCTTTTCCATCAACCTGTCTGTTCGTTTCTCTTTGGTCTAAACATTTTCCTAAGAACTTTATTTTCAAATAATCGTAATATTTTTTTTTTTCCTCCCTTAAAGTAAGAGTCAATATTTTGCATCCATATAACTGGTAGAATAACAGTTTTATAAATTCTTAGTTTAACTTTTTTGAGAGAAGGGTTGCTATGAAATACGTAGAGTATTATATCCAAGATCAAAATTAAGTAACTCGAATAATCCAAGCGAATACAAATGTTGAATACATCTTAGGGTTTTCACAAATGAATGAAGCAATATTCACTGATTTATTAACTTTATAATAAATATAATAATGGTTTGGGCCTAAAATTGTTTTTTAATTTATTTATTCGTTTGCATATAAAACAAACTCAAATCTAAAATAAGAGGTTCCTGAGCAAAATTAAACTTCTCTTTCGAATTGTGATGCTAATTGTAACTGTCTCTGTCTCTCTGTCTCTGTCTGTCTGTCTGTCTGTCTCTCTCTCTCTCTCTCTCTCTCTCTCTCTCTCTCTCTCTCTCTCCTCTCTCTCTCTGTCTCTGTCTGTCTCTGTCTCTCTCTCTCTCTCTCTCTCTCTCTCTCTCTCTCTCTCTCTCTTGTGCCTTGGTCATTTTGTAGTAAAAGTACTTCATGACGCAATCTGTCAGGAGAGAATCTTTTTTTTAACCCAGGATGAGGTTTTGACCACGAAGGGACGTGGAAGGCCTTCCCGAATGAGTTTTCACCTCAATGCCGGGGATACCACCAAGACAACATTTAAGATAACATTCATAGCGTATACTCACACAATCACGCTAATAAGACGAAAAATAATATGGTGAACACGATGGACAGATGGTATTTGGGAACAATTTGTGTCTTAAATATTCCCGAAATTTGTTTCAAAGGCGAGGATAAACCCTGAAGAAGCCTCATCCAGGAAATCATTCCCGACCAGGGCAAGGAATGGGGAGGACTTTAATGAAGTTTTATCATAAGTAATGCCACGAGTGATTTCCATTATCGATAAATTCACAATTAACGAAGCGAGGAGCGAATTTATGTAGAGAATTTGGAAATCAAGAGTGGCATTTATTAGGACTATTTAAAGAAGAATAAAATTAAGCTGTTTACTCACAAATCATTATTTAAATATAGTTAATTTAAAATATTTATATATTTAATGTAAACGGCGATGTTTGAAAATAAATGAGAAACGTTTGTTATGTTTCACTTGTTCATCACTGCAACCAGATCATATTATTTATTGCCAAAGGATCGCAATACATTGTAAGAATGCACCCTAGTGGAGAAAAAATGAAACACATTAAACTGTATATTAATTAATTTCTAATGTCCTATGATGTAAATAAGTCAATTATATTTTTCTGGAACGTTATTACCTGGGAAAAAATACGTTTAAGAAAATGCAAAAAGTGTTTTTTCTTTTTTTGTGGTATAATCAATTGCTACAAATGTTTTTATATTATCTCCCGCAACCTCGATAAGGTTATATTCGTTCACTGTATATACAATCTGGTAGCCACATCTTTTTATTGAAAAATAATGATATGATCTATTGAGAATGTTAAAAAGGAGGAGCTATATTTTACAGCGATAAAATTAAACTGATAAAATCGAGGTGAAAAACGACTACGATTGGTTGTAAATAAAAAAATCACTGAAATATGATTGGTCATTGACTCCAATTTGGGGCATGAGTTAAATAGTCTACCTAAAAATAACCGTTACTACTTGGGAATGAAATGGTACAATCTGCTTTATGCGAATTAAATTCTAAAATTGAGATGCATTTTAAGATGTAAAAATATCAATCTTTACTGAAATTTGGTGTAGGCTAAACTTTTTTTATTTTTATAATCAGTTTTTTGCTTAGGTTTCGCATTGTACAAGTTTAAAATGTAAATTAAATTCCAATTTCGAAATTTGTATGTGTATGCTGTGTTGTAAAAATCTTATGACTGATGTAACTCATTTACATATTTTAACGCTTTTTGAAACATGGATGTTGTTACCAATTAAAATTGTAAATTGTGATTGGATTAAATACAACGCCTATTACATAATATGACGTAAAATATTCCGACACAAAATCAAACCTATTCCCTAATGATTTAGGGAAGAAAACAAATTATATATGACGCTCGTTACATTTAACTCCAGTTTGTAATTTCACGATTCATGTACTGAGACATATTTTATTATCTTTCATTTGCTCTGTATTTATTAAAATGATTAATCGTTGATAAGAATTAAATTTTTCCATGAAATAGTAATCAGTCAAATATTCCATTTCTATGCCGGTCCTTCAAAAAGTATCCTATGAATGACTTTTAAATATCCCTCTTTCACCCTTGGAATATAATAATGAATTGAATATTATTAAACAATTAGCTATTAATAATAACTACGACCCTAAAATTATAGAATATTTAATTAAGAAAGTTCATTACAAAAAAGCAATTAACAAAGTTATTCCTTTACCCAAAGAAATATGCCATAAAGTCATACATAGGCCCACTTTCAAATAAAATATCTAAAGACTTTAAAAAGTTGAACATTAATGTGGCATTTAAAACTAATAAAACTTTACAAAATATAATAAAAAACAATAAAACCAAAATAAAAAAAGAAAAATTATCAAGTGTATATAAATTGAAGTGTGGCACATGTGACAATGTCTATATAGAACAAATTGGTAGACCTTTTATCTCTCGGATAAAGGAACACATGAGAGCATATAACAGAAATTTAGAATATTCAAAATATGCTAACCACCTATTCCAATATAATCATTGTTTCGATCCAAATTTTGAAATTTTACATGTTTGTGATAAGGGCAAGAAGTAGATCTTTTGGAGGCTGTAGAAATTAATAAATTGAAAAGTAGTAACAAACTGTTAAATTCTCAACTTGATTTGAATGAATCCCCTTTGTTAAATTAAAAAAAATTAAATAAATATTGTTGTATTGTTGCTTAGATCAGTTGGAACACAATTCATAATTTGTTAACATGTCTGAAGAAGGTACAGTGTACCGAAACAGCTGTTACTGAATTATATATAATAAATATGAAAATCACATAAAAGTACGTTTCATTTTTATTTAATTAATAATAATCTTCATTATTATTATTATTAATTATTACTATTATTATTATTATTATTATTATTATTATTGGGGCACGCCGTAGCGTAGTGGTTAAGGCACTGAGCTACAAGCCGGAGGGTCGAGGGTTCAAGTCCCGTTGGGGTCAGGATTTTTAAACTGACCCAAACCCTCTGGCGGCACTATGGCCCTGGGGTCGACTCAGCCTCTAACGGAAATGAGTACCAGACGCTTGTTCTGGGGGTAAAGGCGGCCGTCACGCAGGGCTGACAACCCGGCTGACATAAAGTGCCGATTGTCTAGAAAAAGTGGAAGCCTTAACCTCCCACTACCCCAAGGGCCTCCGGGCCTGTTGTGGGATCACTTTACTTTACTTTTACTTATTATTATTATTATTATTATTATTACTGCTATTACTGATGCTATGTTTTATATTTGCATCATGATATTTTTCATGTTTTATAATTTACAATTAATTGTTTACTTTATGTACAATTTTAATGTGCATTTTTATATTTCTGCTGGTTGAGTGGAAGATAAAACGTTATACGAGAATTAATAAAACATTATTATTGTTATTACTATTAATGCATGAATTAGTAGCCTTACCTAAATGTTCGTGATGTATTGAAAATGACTCCTTCATTAAACTGATCATTCATCCGGGAGACGCCTCATGTTTTATGTGATCTAAAAAGTTTGTACTGTGTTTGGTTCCGAATTATGAGTCCTCACCCTATGGGTTGTGTTCATTAAATTCCGGGAAATGTGGGCCACTCAAATTATCTACAAAAGGAAATACTAAACTAAAGCAGATAAAATAAATTCGAATAACACTGATTAAATGAGAAATCTTATCCACAGATTCAACTTTCAAAATATTGATTTATAATATCTTTTGAAGTATTCGTTAGGTGAAATAGACAGATCTAAAAATAGCATATTTCTGAAGATTAAGAATGTTTATTTAAATATTAACTTACAAAAAAAATATTTTGAAGGTCAGGCAATGTGATTCATTAAAGCAGAATGGAAGAGATTTTCATTCTAAAATTTATTCAATTCATAAGATGGAGATAATATTTATAAATATAAACTAGTGCCTGAATCACAAAGACCCACGGCGCGACATACAATCCGGTGGTCTTCGCCCCTGGAGACAATGGGTAATGCAACACAGTCGCATTAATTCGATGCCATAAATCTTCAACCTACGTGAGAGGTGATATGTCTACTGCTGAGGATTATTCTAGAAACTTCTTGCGCATGCGCACTGATAAAGTGTTTGTATATTTTAAAATAATCATCATCAACAACAAGGATTAAGCCCAATGGCCTGTTCCGATCTCATTATAAGTCTAATTGGTCCTTCCATCTCTTCAATGATCTTCCCAACATTCTTCTCCCTTTTCGTTTATAATTATACATTCTTCTTGGTATGCGCTGTTCATTCATTCGTAATACGTGCTGAAGTTAAGCATTTTGATAATATTTTATTCTTTCACAGAGATTAAATATATTAAGTTCTGTTCTTATAGCTTCGTTTTTTCTTTTTATCGGTCCTTTGGTATCCTGCTATTGCTCTCAACATCTTCATTTCAGCAGCCTCTATTTGTTTACTATCTGCCTTTGTTAATGTCCAGGTTTCACATCCATATATAAGAGATGAACTGCCAATACTTTGTAAAACTTCAAAATAGTTTCTTTTCTAGTTTTATTCAATAAAGTATGTTTAATTGTGCCACATAGATAATTGAATCGTTGTATTTTAGTGTGTTTATCTAAATTTCTGTCATTACCTAAATGGCATCCCAAATAATTAAATTCTGTATTTGGTCTATAATTACATCGTGTATCATTATTTTTGTTCTTATTGCACATTTTCCTTTCAGAGCTAATATTTTTGTTTTAGATATAGATATTCTTAAATTGTATTTTAGAGAGATATTATTTAAAGTATAAAGGAATTGTTGTAAAGCATTTTCTGATGCTGTCATTATTACTTGATCGTCTGCAAAAAGCAGAGTTGTCAATACACTATTTATATTAATTTGTTCTTGCCATTCATTTATGACATGGTCCAAGTATAAATTAAATAATACTGGTGACAATGGACACCCTTGTCTTACTCCCTGGTTTATTTCTATGTTTTGTTTACTAATTTTATCTCCGCAGTCTATTTTAAAATTTGTTTCTATATATAAACTCTGAATGGCTCTTATAAGGTGTTGAGGAATTCCTTTCATTTCTAGTATGTTCCATAATTTATTTCTACTTACACTATCAAATGCTTTAGTATAATCAACAAAAGCTATATACGTGGGTAAATTAAATTCTTTTCTTTTTTCTATCAATTGGGCCATTGTAAAAACGCAATCTATAGTTGACCTACCCTTTCTAAATCCATTTTGTTCCTCACGTAATATTGTTTCAGCTATTTTATTTATTCTATATGATACAATTTTTGCATATATCTTATAAGCTGAATTTAATAAACTTATTCCTCTATAATTTGTACATTCTCTTCTATTTCCTTTTTTAAATATCGGAACAGTTATTGCGTCCTTCCATTCATCCGGAACAGAACCCGTTTTCCAGCAAAGGTTTATAAATTCAAAAAACTTAACAATAAATGTAATCGATGCACATTTGAATAATTCTATGTTTAGATTATCTGCTCCAGGCGATTTCTTGTTTCTAAAATTTTGCATTGTTGACGTTAGCTCTTCAAACTTAATACTATCCACATTTGGGTCATTTTCTCTTAAGGCTATTGTTTGTTCTTCTAAGTTTGTCCACAACGATGTATAATGCTGTTCCCATTGTGTAAGATGTATAGGATTTAACCGTATTGTGCCCTTTTCGTTTTTATTTAAATGTTTAATAACTTTATATGCTCTAACTTGGTGTCCGTGTACATCATGTTCTAAATTCGACACATATCTGTCCCAATGCTCTCTCTTGATTCTTCTAATTTCTCTTTTAACAATTGCTGATTTTCGTTTATATTCAATATTATCGTCAGTAGATCTGCTCTGTAGAAATTTAAGATATGCTTGTTTCTTGTCCTTTATGTTTTACTCTATGTCTTCATTCCAAATATCTATTCCCCTTTTCGTATATTTCTTCCTTCATTTCCCTAGAGTTTCTGATGCTACTTTATGTAAAATATTTTTCGATATTTCCCATATTAAATTTATATTATTTCCATATGTTTGATCATTTATTTCCTCTACATATTTATTCATTCTTGTTTGATATAGGTATTTAGGCCTAATACTATTTTCTCTTAACAGATGTACCTTGTATGTTTCATTAGAAATGAACTCTCTAGGTTTTAACTTCTTCCATATTTTTAATAAGTTAAATTTAGACATAAGTAAGTAATGGTCTGATCCTACATCACTACCTCTATACACTCTTGTGTCTTGTATACTTGAAGAAAGTATACGTGTCCACGTATATTTGTGGATGTCAAGGTGTCTGAAGAATGTGTTTGTAATTGTAAGTTCATTAAACGCTAAAAATTGTAATAAGGATTTTCCATTTTCATTTAATACTTGTCCTCCATTTGATCCTAGTACATCTTTTATTGGATTGTTTCCTACTCTTCCATTGAAATCGCCTGCTACAACAATATGGCCGTTTTTATTTGTGGTATTTAGATGTTCTTGTAATGTATCATAGAACTGTTTTGTTTCTTCTTTTCTTCCATTTTCTGGGCAATATATTTCAATTATTGTCAAAAAACCTCTGTCTACTTTACTGTTAAGTTAATAATTATTTCATTAACCCAATTATAGCTATGAATCCTTTTCTTCCACGTTTGTTTAAATAAAATAGCAACTCCCACTGAAGCTCCTTTGTTTTGATTTACACCACTGTATATAAGTATATAATCTGATAAATCTGGTAGAGCCTTTAAGTTTCTTTTTAGTTTCTGGGATGACTGCAATATCTACATCTCTCTCTTTAAGTTCTTTTTGTAGCTCTAATTCTTTATTACATATTTCTCTTACATTCCAAGTGCAGATTTTTATCCTCTCCGCTATCCCTAATTGTTTGTCCTTATTTCTTGCTGAGGTCGTAACCTGAAATCCAATCCGGCCTTTGCTTTGAGATGAATCAGTAATAATAAATGTCCCCTGGCCGATTACGAGAGCTGTGCAGGGTAAGGATAATGACAGGGCTGCTGTCTCAGAGCATCTATCCATGCTCCTATAAGTATTAACCCTTTTAGAGAGGGTTGCTGCTTCCGCCCCTTGAGCCGTTGTGATGATCGCCTGGTATCACGTCGCCTCGTAGACCGTTGCAGACTTCTTAGTCGAAGTCAACCTTCTGGCAGACGTCTCCCACGTTGCGGACTATTCTGACCAATCGGCAAGTTAGCAAAGCTAAACTTCCCCGATTTGGTCGTCTGGTTCATTAAGTACTCGTCGCTCCCACCACGTCGAGGTGGTAGTCCACGGGGGGGGGGAATAATAAGAATAAATTTTATTCACAGATACATTTTGTATACATTATTGACACTCGAATGAGGAAGTGTTTTGTTTGTGTGCAGTTCAGTTACAGGGATATCAGGGACAACTCCTCCGGCAGGGACTTTAAGCCATGGTCCCGAGTCTGAAGATTTTCGGGATCATGAAAGTACCTCAAGCATAAATTTAATCGGCCTTCCCCATCCAAGTAATACATTAAACTGCAGCCACTGATTCTCCGGCCTTGACGTTTTCACGACAGTGTTGCCGATATGGCCGCTTTATGTATGCGGTTAGCAGACAACATCTCAGCAATTTTAAACCTTACTAGGGCGCTATAGCTGCGTCAAAAACAGTGATTGGTTGTGGCAGACATCTACTCACACTACAACCATATCCTTTTTGGCAGTAGAGGACGAATTCTCCCTTTACCCCTCATATAACCTAAACTTCAGAGCCGGAGATATGGCGGCTCGGGTATAGTTCACTATTAGATGACTCATTGAGGAGATGTTCTGATCACATATCAATCACTGACATCTGTGGGGAAATAAGCATAACTAAATTAATTTCAAGAAGCTCCCGCTAAGGGAGCACTCATGTCTCCATGATGTACGTAAGGGGTGTATACATAAATTAATACAATAGACGTTAAGTAGACTTACAATCCTACCTGTATAAACGCCCCCGTTCTTTCTTGTGTTTACAATTCTAGATTGACGTCAAATTCAATAACTTCAGTAGTCAATGAATGCCGGTACTCAAAAGAAATCCGTATTTTGATATTAAATTGTCTTCAAGAGTCTGCCGCAGTGGACTAGTGTTTATGCTCCTTGCCTCTGGTCCCGAGGGTCGCGGGTTCCAACCGGGCCAGGATCAATGGATTTTTTACGATAAAAAATCCAAAAAACAAGTCCTTCGGGAGGGACTTTAGGCCGTGAATCTCGAATCTGAAGATTTTCAGGTTCGTAAAATATCCTTAAGACTGAATAAAAAGGTCTCTAAACTAAATTTACATACCTTCTTCATCCTAGTAATACATTAATTGCCTACTATTACCCATCCAAGTGTTTTGTGCAGGCGGAAAATATGTTAATTAACAAACTGTATTTTTCTTCCTATGTTGCCACTTTCTGCCCTTTGTATTATGTTGTTTGATTGGCAGGTAGAGAGCTGACAAATACTACTCGTATGTATTTTAATGATCCGTCATTCTGCGCGGTCAGTGGCAGAATGACTAACTTGACAACCCTGTTACTTTTGGGGTTACGTCTAGGAATGAGATGTCCCTTCCTTGCCCTTCTCACTGCATGTTGCCACTTGTGATTTATTGTGAGGCTGGTAACAGAGAGACGACAAATACTGTGATTTTAAATGATCCGACCGCTTGACCGTTCCGTGCTTAAATGACTAATTTGACAACCATGTTAAGATCTTTCACACGTGTATAGAGATTCTCCCTCCACTAAAAATTTCAATCCGTGATCGGATGTACAGTTTTCTTCTACATCTCTTCCACATATTCAGTAGATCGGCGACACTAGCGCTAAAACTCTTCCTCTCCGCCCGTGCACAGTTAACTTGGATGTGTAATAGATGTCTCATTCGGCCGGTGTGTTGACAATTTACCATTTATGACATATTTGGGAAATAAACTTGGTCTAGTATCTCCTAATAAATGAGAGGCTAAGGTCCAACATGTGGCTCTCATTGGAGATCAAATTTTTAACGTTATTGTAATATTAAGTAAAGTGTTCCCACTACAGGCCTGGAGGCCCTTGGGGTAGTAGGATGTTAAGGCTCCCACTTTTTCTAGACAATCGGAACTTGATGTCAGCCGGGTTGCCAGCTCTGCGTGACGGCCGCCTTTACCCCCAGAACAAGCGTCTGGTACTCATTTCAGTTAGAGGCTGAGTCGACCCCAGGACCATTGTGCCACCAGAAGATTTGGGTCAGTTTAAAAATCCTGACCCCCACCGGGACTTTAACCCTCGACCTTCCGGTTTGTAGCGCACTGCCTTAACCACTACGCTACGGCGTACCCATTAAATAAAAATAAAACGTAGTTTTATTTGATTTTCATATTTATTATAGGCCCTATAATTCAGTGACAGCTGTTTCGGTACACTGTACCGTCTTCAGACATGTTAAATTATGAATCGTCTTCCAACTGATCTAAGCAACAATACAACAATATTTATTTATTTATTTAAATTTAATAAAGGGGATTCATTCAAATCAAGTTGAGAATTTAACAGTTTGTTACAAACTGATCTAAGCAACAATACAACAATATTTATTTAATTTTTTAAAATTTAATAAAGGGGATTCATTCAAATCAAGTTGAGAATTTAACAGATTGTTAAATTTAAAAAAAAATATTGTTGTATTGTTGCTTAGATCAGTTGGAACACAATTCATAATTTGTTAACATGTCTGAAGAAGGTACAGTGTACCGAAACAGCTGTCACTGAATTATATAATAAATATGAAAATCAAATAAAACTACGTTTTATTTTTATTTAATTAATGAATATGGATTTTCATCAAGTAAACACCAACTCAATTGGTTATTGTAATAGCCCATGCTCTTATTATAATTTTCTTTGTACTTATAAAGATTCAAATTGGAGGCTTCGGAAATGGATTGGTTAAGCCATTGTAGATGTAGATAGATATGACTTTAAGAGTTTGAAGCAAGACCTCTTCCTGAAGTTAGAAATTCTCAATCCAATAGGCCTAATGATTACTTAAATTAGAGCAATTATCATTTGAGAAACTAAAAGTTCTCCACACAGAACAGAAATATAGGCTATTATTTGTTATAGCTTGGCAGCGAACAAAATTAAGTGCTAATAATTTCTTCCCTTCACTGTTCCCCTCTTCCCTTCTTTTTCAACCAATCACCGTCAATGCCCATACAATTTGGATTGCAGCTGGTATCACCAATAAAACAGTGCTGCGTAATAACCAAAAAACGAAATCATGTAATTAAACGCCTCCCAAACGGGAATTAAATCATGTAATAACGGGGAATTCCCATCATAACGGGACTGGAAAGGGAGAATTCTAGTACATGTTCACCACAACTGCATCTTGTTCGCTGCCAAGCTATAGTGCCCCAAATTTAATGTAATGTTCATGAAAAGTAGAGTGAAATAAAAAAAACACTTATGGGTTTAGGGCAGGAATATTTAATAAAATTCTGATATACCGGGATGTATAACCGTCTCAGTGATATAATGGTATCTGTTTAGCATAAATGGTTCCTCGGTATGATTAAAGATGTTTCTCTACGAGTAAATGTTCGTTTGATGTCCACTCGCCACCGTGAGTACAAATAAGTCCATCCATAGTAATTCTGCCCGAGGGCAGGTCCTTCACTGCAATCATAGCATTTTCATGCTATGCTTGCAGCTTTACTAGGGAATTGTACGTGTGGTAGCTTCCCGTTGCTTTCCACACGGGTGAAGGATGATGTTGACGATGATAATGATAAGGATGATGATGGCCATATGATTTCGGGGACTGTTTGGGCCTTAAAGTTTTCCTGACATTTGTCTTACAGGTGAGGAGAAACCCCGATAAAAATCTCACCTAGAAAAACTGCCCCGACCGGGGATCGAACCCGGGCCCGCTGCGTGACAAGGCAGCACGCTACCTCGAGACCACAGCGGTGAACTTACAAACAAGTAGCTGGTTGAATTGAGAAGTAGAGAAATCCTCAAGCGAAATTTGAAATTTAGATCGTGGAATTGTGTTACGCTAAAACCATGATTCTTGTGCTGTGATCTGCTTACCAGTGATAACTACAATTTCAGTCGGCCTTGGGCCCTTCAGTCACGCCATGGATTCGATTTCTCCCTACATTTAAGTCATACGAAGAATCAAATCCTCATTATTTAAAGACGCACTTTTCAAATTTCGATATTTTAAAAAATTGATCCCATAAACTCAATCTACAGAATCCACAAGAATATAATTACTCATTTAGTGATGTTAGATCCAGAGAGTGGCTGAAGTGCATTGTCGTTAGCAGACATGTATAATTACAATAGAACATGAACAATTTAACGGTCCGTCGCCGTGGCGTAGTCGGTAGAGTCCCTACCTTCCACTCCGGCGACCCGGGTTTGGTTCCTGGCGGGGTAGGGGATTTTAAATCTCCATCTTGGGTCTGGGTGTGTCCGTCCTGTCCTTATGTCTATGTGAGGATTAAAGAAAGTTAACAAACAGGTAAAACAAACAAAGATAAAGGTAAAACAATAAGAAAAACCAGTATAAACAAGAAAAAAAAAGGGATTGTTTATTAGAAAACTCAGAGTTCTCACATTGAAACATTACTTCACTACCGATTGAATTAGCTCAAACGGTAGCTTTTTGAGACTCCTATTTTGGAGTTCAACCAACTTGACTATATTTTACTTGGTTATCTTCAAACGTTAAGACAAGTACTGGATTGGAATTTCACCAGTAATCATAATTGAATTATTCATTAATATGTAATATAACCTGCACAAGACGTAATAATATAAACAAAAATAGACATGCACAGCCTACTTGAATACACCAAAGAATAACAATAGACGAGAAATTAAAATATATTAAAAAATATAATTGAGAAGAAATATATGTTTTATAGTATATACTTAAATGTTAAAGTGTTCGAGACGAAGTGCTTAGGAAATGTTGTGGACTAAAGAGAGACAAACAGACATATGAATGGAGTAAATTATATAGCAGTAAGTTACATTATGTTTATGGGAAACTTTAAGTAATATGAACAATTAACTCTCGTAGACTACGACAGTCAGAATTTTGTCACGAATGGAGAATGAAAGAGGGGTATGGAAACTTCTTGTAGGAAAACCAGAAGAAAAGAGCTCAGTAAGTAGACCGGAATCAAAACGGAAGAATAACATTCATCATGATTTGAGGGAGGTGAATTATATGGTCTATTTATCTCATGCCCCAAATGGGAGTCAATGACCAACCACGTTTCAATGAATTTTGTTTTACAACCAAACACAGTTGTGTTTCATCCAATATTTATCAATTAAGTTTATCATATTAAAGACAGCTCTTCCTTTTTAATATTCTGAGCAGGTCATAGCATTATTTTGCAGTGACTGACTCTCTGAGAAATACTTTCAATATAGCAATTTATATATTAAGATGTAAGAATCATGGAATGCATGTAGCTCCCAGAGTGTATATATAGTGCATGAATGTAACCAGACAATGCTTGCGAGATATAATAGAAAACAATTGTAGCAATTGATTATACCACAATAAAAAGAAACCACTGATTGCGCTTTCTTAAACGTATTATTACCCTGGTATTAACGTTCCAGAAAAATATAATTGACATATTTACATCATAGGACTTCACAAATTAATTAGTAACCTATAATGATGGTTATAAACAGTTTGATGCGTTTCATTTTTCTCCACTGGGGTGCATTCTTACAATATTGCGATGCTGTTTGGCAATAAATAATATGATCTGGTTGGATTGATGAACAAATGAAACATAACAAAAGTTTGTCATTTGTTTTCAAACATCGCCATTTACATTAAATATATAAATATTTTAAAATAACTATATTTAAATAATGATTTGTGAGTAAACGGCTTAACTTTATTCGTTAAATAGTCTCAACAAACTCTTGATTTCCAAATTCTCTAGATACATTGGAAATCACTCGTAGCATTACTTATGATAACTGAAAAATGTTAGCTCAATATGGGATGTATGAAGACCGTATGTCCGCCGTTCATGCGGTCATATACCACCGTGTACGATAGGGGGAATGGATTATTTAAAAGTTAAGAAAATGTAATGTGAAGGGTATGCTAAAGTCCAATTTTCATTACAGTCTTCAGTTGCTATATAATGTTATCTGGACATCATCCTATATCATTAAATTGTATTTTTATTTAGAAATTAATGATCTGTGTAGAATTTCAAAACCACAAGTTGACGAACAAATTCAGAGAGAGAGAGAGAGGGGGGGGAGGGAGGGAGGGAGAGACTAAATAGAATATAACTTCAAAATAAATTGCAAAATGTAAGTTATGAGGATGTTAAATTCTTTCCGGAACATCTCGTTCCACATCGTTATAAGCAGAAGCCAGATAACTCAGGACAATGATGTTTCCCATCTGCTTACGATGAAAGCGATGTTTAAAGGGGAACAGCAGCGCTATGGGAAAATTAAAGCAGACGATTCATTTTCAATTATTTGTCATACTTTTCGCATTATACACATCAGTTTTTGCGTATTATATTTCACATGATATTGCACGTACTGAACGTTCATGCCCTACTTTCATTTTTAGTATCATCCATCAATTTTTGTGTGTTTAATTTGTATTATTTGTATAGGATTTTTATTTATATTTTTTTGAGAGCATACATTATATATTATTAACTGATTGAAAATCAAAGCACTTTATTCAGGCTGCTATGTTGGGGACCCGATTCTTTACCAATTAATATGAGTTAGCATACTTCTTCATTTGCTAATAAGGATTGAAGCACATGACCAAGACACAGGATATAAACCAGAATAAATTTGTCCATGTACAAGATTTGAAAAATTTTATTTTTATTTCTTATGCCACTTATTAAGTTTCTTTGTTGAATACTGTTATTGTAACTTCCTGTGCAAAAATATTATTCGACACTATTTAATTATTTTTAATTAACCAATCAAATCATATAGAGATAAGATATTTAAATTACAGTAATATGTCATTTAATAATGATATTTTTTTGTAATATAAATTCAAGCATTGTTTTCTTCTCTTGCATGCAAAATATTACAACAATTCCACTGTAAAATATGATCCTTAATCATAAAACATTTAAGGATTTATCCAATAAAATAAAATATTTAGATTTTACACTTGTAATGTCAGACTGCTTGTATGTTTGATAAAGGAAGATAGTTTTACATTTCAGTAAAAATAAATTGATGACTGTAATATCTGCCATTTTTACAGTTGTTTTCCGTCATTTACAACAGATATCTTCACATTTCAACGTTTTGACACGGTTAATACAAACTTTTACGGTCAAAATTTAAGTTACTAATTTTTTTCTGAAAATTTGATTCAGTGGTTACACTCCTACCTTACTGGCCGCCAACAATATGTTGTTGTAGGTGATCGTTTTTCTTCATGGAGGTCAGTGGAGTGCGGAGTACCACAAGGATCAGTATTAGTACCAATTTTATTTTCTATATACATCAACGACATAAGTGACTGTATTAAATATTGCAAATAACATATCTACACTGATGACTTACAACTTTATATACATACTAGACCGGAACTCATTAACGATACAATTAAACAACTTAAGAAGACCTTGGCTCCATAGCAACGTGGACAAAACAAACAGATCTTATTATAAATCCTGAGAAGTCACAAGCAATTGTCATCGGCCATCAAAGTATATTAAACAAAATTGATTATTCATCGACAATTTCTGTAAATATAAATCAAACGAAATTCCGTTTAAACCTTCCGTGAAAAATCTTGTGTATATTTCGACCAAAATCTTAATTGGCAAGTTCATAAAAAAACTTGTAAAAAAGATATCCAATCCTCCATTCCCTAAAACATTCGAAAGATTTCCTGACTTCTTCATTGAAAAAAAGTACTTGTCTCAACTTTGATTATGCCGCATTTCGATTATTGTGACATAGTCTTAACTGACATGAAAATTACATTCGCACAAAGAGTACGAGTTGATAATGCTTGTGCACGTTATACACGCAACCTCCGAAAATCAGACCACATAACTCCAATATTTGAAATGTCTTGGCTCCGATTGGAAGACATTGCCTCTGCTTCTTATACAACACTTTGTCCACCTCATCACCTCTTTGTATTTCTACTCCCTTTCACTCGCTATCCTCCCACCATAACTTAAACACACGGTCGAGAGAAAATTTAACTCTAGCTATTCCTCTACATCGAACATCTCATTATTCCTCATCCTTCCTTGTTTCGGCCACACGACTCTGGAATCCTTCCCCTCGTATAACAAGGACTGCCCGACTCAAAACAGTTTAAGAAGGAACTCACTTCATATTTCCTTAGACATATAATATATAACCGTGTTCCATGTATACACATTTATTATTCCTTTATATTTTAAACTTTCTTTACCAAGCCATTTACTTAATCTAATTATAGGTTATTATTCATAGTCCCGCGCCGTAGCCGAGCGGTTAAGATAGGAAGCCTTGGCGCAGAGCTACGGGACTTGCGCTGGTTCGAGTCTCCATGGGGGAAGAAATTTTCTCATGGTATTTCGGCCAGTATGGGACCGGTGCCCACCCAGCATCGTGAGGCAATTGGGTAGCTACAATAAGTAGCGGCTCCAGGTTGAGGAACCAGCTTTAACGGCTGGGGGACTCGACATGCTAACCACATGTCACCCCTACACTGGCTGTTGATCATCTACCTCTGTGATTGACACATGTGGATGTGAAGGGCCAGCAGCCGGCTGGTAAAAGGGCAACCGCTGAAAAGTGGAAAGACCCTCAATCGGATTCATATTATTATTTCTTTTTTCTTTCTTACCCTTGTCAACATTATATTATGTAATCTATATATATATATTATGTATCAAATTATAATTCTTATTGTATGTATAATTTAACCCTGGTGAAGTGGAAGAGAAGACCTTACGGTCTTAACTCCATCAGGTAAAATAAATTAATAAATTAATAAAAATAAGAAATAAGAGGTACACTTTAAATGCACATATGAGATCACGTGTTATTGAACTATTTTTCGCAGATAATAGAACTATTTGATGAATGACCATGGATAAAATGTCAAACGTAAATTATAGGTATGGATAAGCTTGACAATAATAAGGCGTCTAATTATGTTATCGCAAAAATCATTATAATTATGTTAGAAGTCACCTTCCTCCTACATTCAATGGCATTTGTACGAGGCTCGGTTTGGGTCTGAAAATTACGTCTTGCATTAGCACTTAATTTCTTCAAAAATTAAATCCGATAAAATTATATTGAAGTAAACATTAACAAGCAATAAGATTAATTTGTTTTAATATTTTCATACGCAACGGAGATGAGCATTTTATTAGTAAAACTGATTGATTCAATGCAAATTAATAAGGTATTTTTAGCAGTCCACGTTTTAAAATAATTTAAACCAATTAAATGCACACAATAATTTATATATTAAAACGTGAAGGAAAAACGTTGTACCCCTTTTTAAGCAGATATCGCACACGGAGAAGTGTGATATTTGGCATAATTAAGTTCATGTAGAGAAGGAGTGCAGAAAAATAAAATGTATATATAATATGTGTTACAAATACATTAAATTAAACATCCATCCATCCATAGTAGTTCTGCCCGAGGGCAGGCCTTTCACTGCAATCATAGCATTTTCATGTTAGAAGTCACCTTCCTCCTACATTCAATGGCATTTGTACGAGGCTCGGTTTGGGTCTGAAAATTACGTCTTGCATTAGCACTTAATTTCTTCAAAAATTAAATCCGATAAAATTATATTGAAGTAAACATTAACAAGCAATAAGATTAATTTGTTTTAATATTTTCATACGCAACGGAGATGAGCATTTTATTAGTAAAACTGATTGATTCAATGCAAATTAATAAGGTATTTTTAGCAGTCCACGTTTTAAAATAATTTAAACCAATTAAATGCACACAATAATTTATATATTAAAACGTGAAGGAAAAACGTTGTACCCCTTTTTAAGCAGATATCGCACACGGAGAAGTGTGATATTTGGCATAATTAAGTTCATGTAGAGAAGGAGTGCAGAAAAATAAAATGTATATATAATATGTGTTACAAATACATTAAATTAAACATCCATCCATCCATAGTAGTTCTGCCCGAGGGCAGGCCTTTCACTGCAATCATAGCATTTTCATGCTATACTTGCAGCTTTACTAGGGAATTGTACGTGAGGTAGCTTCCCGTTGCTTTTCACACCGGTGAAGGATGATAATGATAAGGATGATGATGAAGGCCATATGATTTCGGGGACCGTTTGGGGCTGTACAGTTTTCCTGACATTTGTCTTACAGGTGAGGAAAACCCCGATAAAAACCTCACCCAGAAAAACTGTCCCGACCGGGGATCGAACACTGGCCCGCTGCGTGACAAGGCAGCACGCTACCTCGAGACCACAGCGGTGGACATTAACAAAGTAAAATAAATTGTCTCTACGGAATTTGTGTATTGCTCATTCGTTTGTGTACTCATTTGTTTACGTTCATACTGAAAGTGTTTTGTTGCAAAAGAAAAGTGTGCAGCAGCAATGTGAATTGGCTTACTCTCGCGTATTTATTAGTGGTTTATTATTAGTGATTTAAAACAAGTGAGCACATTTTATTAATTAAATCTAAATTAAACCTATCTAATATTTGTTTCAGTAATTTCATTACCTATTCTTTTGTGTATTTACATATTCGCACCTACTTCCATTATGCCTCGACATAGGACTTGACGGGTTGGAGTCAAAAACAAAGAGGAAGGCATATATATTCCCGTACACATAATAATAGGCCAAATGCAAATTTAAATAATATAAATACTATACAAATGTCAAATGACGCGTTATTGTTTTTTAAATATGGCTTAGCCAAGCTATACCACTTACATCATATCGTTCGTACTTTTAAAATAAATCGAAAATTATGCACAATGACGTATTTGTAACATATTAAAAATTTTAATGAATTGCGGTCGAATTTCGACGCTGGGCGACCACTAGTATGTATAATTACACTAATGACACAAAATATATGCATTCAGTACTCATTTCAACAAAATTCGATTACACTGAAAGTAACACGAATAGGCTATTATTTATTTTCTCCTGAAGGCTCGTGTTCAAATATAGTTTTTGTGATTTGAGTAGTTCATTGATAATCTCCTTGCATATGAACTGGAGTTCCCGGGTATTCGTATTCGCGAGGTCCCAGTTCCAAACCAGGTGCCGGCAAATCTAACTTTTTTTTTCTGAGTTTACTCAATCGTTGAGGCAAATATTAGATTGGAATTTCATTTCATAAGTTTTACCTTGTCATGTTATTACGAAAATATTAATATTATTTATTGTAATATGAAGGTCTATCGATTTTTTTCTTCAGTTTCTCTTATGAATAAATGTAATGGTCCATCGTAATTACATAATATAATACAAGCTAAGCACTTTTCCTATATACAAAATTTGAATAAAGAAAGTATAACAAAAATCTAATTTAGATCAGTAGGGATCGACCGGGGTCGATGGACTTATTTAGGACGGAAAAATCGAAAGAGAAAGCCATCCGGGAGGGACTTTAAGCCGGGTCCCCATGAACCATGTCTGTTGATTTCTATTACTATGTCTGCATTCACGGTATGTTCACGCTTATTAGAACAACATTTAGAAACGTAGCATGATATTTATTGATGGTAAACTAAGAATACGTGACCGCTTTTTCTAATCTACTCTTTGCTATTTTTTCTCCAGTTCGTTGGTGGTCTTCCATTTGTTAATCTGACATAAATACAAATTGGAATATAAATGTTTAATCTTGTTATAAATAAGAAGACAGTAGTGGTAAGGGAGGAACTTTGTTGTAAATAAGAAGGACAGTAGTCGGTAAGGAGGAGATGGACCGTTGTGGTTTTTCTAGAAATAAGAAGCACAGTAGTGGTAAGGGAGGAACTTTGTTATAAATAAGAAGACAGTATTGGTAAGGGAGGAAACTTGTGTTGTATAAATAAGATGAACAGTAGTGGGGTAAGGAGGGAAACTTTGTTATAAATAAGAAGACAGTGAGTGGTTAACGGGAGGTGGAAATTTCTATTTATGATATTAATTGAATATGCTTTTATTTAATTTCCGTAGATACTTTAGAAATACTCTTATCTTCATAGCTCGTGATACAACCAATATTTTTGCATGTACCTTTTCTAGTATATCAGTTTCTGAAATTCAATCCAGGATTTATTTAAATCTACTCTTCTTCTGCCTATATCTATTTTAATTTTTTTAAATTATCCTGATTCCGAACTTCGTCTCAAGTAGATAGGTCTATACTTTTTTACAAAATATCCAGTAAAGTACTTTAGTCTAATTGATTTAGATATCTACTAAAATGTTTATATCGTTTTCATCAAAGGGCTTAACTACATAAAACACAAGTTTTTTTTAAGCGCAGTTATTAACACACTCGGTAATTTCAACATGACCTATCGCTGTCGTCATCAACATGGCCGCTCGATAACGTACAACACAATTCTGGCTGGAATACACAACTTGGATTTTCTATTTTATGTGTGCATTTTCTATTCCCCAAAATTCACGGCCAATTAGAAGGTTCCTACTTACTTACTCACTGGCACTATCGAACCCGTAGGTTCATGGTCGCGCGGACATAATCTCTCCATACTTCCCTATCCTGAGCTAATGCTTTCCAATCATTTCCTGTATAATCTACTTCCCTCAAATCATAGTTAATGTTGTTCTCCCACCTCATTCTTGGTCTACCAACTGGGCGTTATCTCTCTGGCTATCCTACAAGAAGCTTCCATGAACGTCTTTCATTCCCCATACGTGCAAAATGTCCTGCCCATCGCAGTCTACGAGACTTAACTGTTCTTATTATACCTAGCTTCCTATAAAGACCATGTAGTTCATTGTTATGTAGTCTTCTCCATTCACTTGTCTGTTCATCTCTCTTTGGTCCAAAAATTGATTAGAAAGTTCAGATTATGCATTTTATATTTCAGAAAGTTTACCCAGATTCCTATTATAAGTTATCAGACATATTGATGATGTTCTTGAAGGTCGTATAAAATTACCACACAATCATTTACTATATTTGAATAATTAAAAGCAAATGATATTATTTGAATATGCATGTTTCAAAAGAATATTTAATCACTTTTTTTTTTCATACTGCATCCTTTATGATACTATTTTTTTTAAATTCGAGCTTAACATCTTAAATAAGAGATCTGTGACATTTCTTCAATGGATGTCCTCATCTCGTTCATTTCGTTTCATTTCATTTCATCTGCTCCTGTGAGGCAGCATCCTTGTCATTCACAAAACTTTAATGTAAGGGGCTTCATATTATCTCATTCATCCCTCGACAGGCCCTGTGTTGAACATGTTGAGGATATTCTTTTCTCTCTCTCTCTCTCTCTCTCTCTCTCTCTCTCTCTCTCTCTCTCTCTCTCTCTCTCTCTCATTTTGCTTCTAAAAGCTGAAAAAAAGGACTGAAGATGACTGCTTTATAGAATTTTCTGTGGGTGCAATTTATTTAAAGAAATTCATTAGCCTTTATTACAGAAGTTAATAATTAATTATGAGATGTCAGGTTAGTTTTCTGATTTTTCATATTTGAAATACATTAAGCACTTCTCCTAACAGATCGTGTCACTTTAAAGGTTCATGTGGCGTGGGGCACTAAAATTGCCTATAAAGAAAAGTTCACTTATATTTAAATGTTACTTACAAAGATTGCCAGATATCTAAAAGCATGAAAACCATTACGGCTCCAAATGCTTTATACGCATGCGGAGACATCTACATCACTCGTTCTGCTTTTATAACTCGCAAAATATGTTTTTGTCGCATGCTGTTTATAACGAAGTAGGCCATGCTTTCAGTTATTTAGAAGCACATCTAAGATGTTTTCTTTTCTATGCTTCCGGCTCAATTCAGAATCTTATCATAATACTGGAGACACTTATGTGGAATTTGGTAAGCAAAATATAATTATAAAAGTCATATGACGTGCGTTGCAAGGATTGAAAATAAAGATTTACAGGTTTGACGGATGAGTTAAAATATTTACGGCCGAAGAGAGCTGTGGAATTCTGAAACGAACTCGTAAAATAACTTACATCCTTGGAATGTAGCTACATAATTTTATTTAATATTATGTTTAATTTTAATAAATATTGACATTCATAAATTTACAGTAATGAATGTGTAGTCAATCATTTAAATTGATACTTGCCAAAACAAATGAAAGTATTTTAATCTGTACTGACAATTGAGAAAATGGAATGCAAATTGAATTACAACTATCAAAAATACATTCTTGTAACAAGAAATAATTTTTAGCCTTATAACGAAAAAGTCCGTCACGCAGCAACTGCGTAAGCTAATCGAATTTCTCAGCAAATCGAAGTTATGGTTTGATTTTCGATGGTTTACGGAGTCATATGAGCATATCTAGCATAATTCTTGTTAAATTGGAATAAAATACTTGCATTGCTATACGCTGGATGATTATCTAAATCGAGAGCTTTTTGGTGGCGGCGGTCCTAAAGACACAAGTTAGTGGTCTGATTATTACATTATTAGCTAATGTTAAACCATGAGTTCCAAGACGATGCTTGTATCCCCCGTAATTATGAGTGGGAGTAGAGTTAGGGGCTTATGCTCTGTGCCTCTGGTTCTGACGGTTTCGGGCGTAGTTCAAACCCAGCCGGGGTCGACTGCGATTTTTGTAGGACGGAAAAAATCGAAGGAGAAAGTACCTCCGGTATGGCGACATTTAAGCTCGGTGAGGTCCCCAGTCTGAAGATTTTCAGGTTCGTACTAACGGTCCTTAAGTGCTGAATATAAATAAGCTCTACCTGTGGCGTAAGCAAAAATTTACCGACATCTCAACTTCTAGTAATACGCTGAGTTGCGTGAGATGTCTCATTGGGTTGGTGTGTTGACCGCATGCCATCTATGACATCTACGAGCAAATGAGGTAACTAAAAATTAACTTGGTCTAGTAACTCCTCACAAAGGAGAGGCTGTGGTTCAACAATATGTTACGCCATAATAAATAGATAATTTAGATAGAGTTTCCGAAAGATAGACATTTTGGATGGTAATTAAAGTGTATATCCATGACATAGGTATAAATATATGTTAAATAGGTTTGGGGAACAGCAGCTATTTTGGTTTCTTGTTTATTCAGGCCCAGAATAGCTGTGCTTGCTGCCTTCTCCAGATCTCTTAATTTGCTTTCGATATCAGATAATCTCTGTCAATAAACAAACATTGACGGCATATTCTATATCTTCAAGTCGACCACTCAGATCCCATTGAATCCCTCTACATCTTCGATTACATGCATTTGCCATTATGTCATCTAAGACCAATATAAATAACAATGGTGATAACAAACAACCTTGTCTTACTGTCTACCCTAGTGTGATATTCAACATGCATACTTTTCATACATATTTTTAATAAGAGTAATACTCTTTTCTGGCTTCTCAATTTGTGCCAGTCTTTTCCATATTTCCTGTCTTTAACATTCTTAAGTATGTGGACATGGCACTGCGCTACAAGTCGGAAGGTCGAGGGTTCAAGTCCCGGTGGGGTCAGGATTTTTAAACTGACCAAAAATCTTCTGGAGGCACTATGGCCCTGGGGTCCACTCAGCCTCTAACGGAAATGAGTACCAGACCTTGTTCTGGGGGTAAAGGCGGCCGTCACGCAGGGCTGACAACCCGGCTGACACCAAGTGCCGATTGTCTAGAAAAAGTGGGAGCCTTAACCTCCTACTACCCCAAGGGCCTCCCGAGGCCTGTAGTGGGATTACTTTACTAAGTATGTGGACATATTATTCATTAAACTTGCAGGTTATTGGTTCATTTTCATTGTCATTTTATTTATCTTTGCAAAATGTGTATCACTTTTTTTTTGTTTACGCAGCATGTATGAAATTTTAGATATTATATTTAAAAAATGCTGATACTGACCTAAAAAAATGATATATTTACTTTCTCAACTATAAAATAAAGTAAGTTAAAATGTATCTTCTTAGGTAAGATCCGTCGTCCTCAACTTATAAAATATGCATTCTTTATGTCTGTAGGCCTTTCAGAACATCCGTTCCATCTTCAGCAGGTCTTTCTTCACTACATTATCTGATATGATGGTTGATGCTGCTGGTCCTAATGTAGTGTTGTCGTGACTAAAGCTTCTTCCTGACTATATCGTATAGTGGGTTTAGTCTGGGAGTGCTTTCATTTATTAACAATTTGTCTATTTACTTGATAATTGCCAGATCTTCCAGTATGTTGATTTTGTTGGATTTCCCTCTTTGTGTACTATTGTAAGGGTGTCTTCTATTGAGTTCATTCTATGACCGGGGTTTATTATGTGCTTAGCGTAATTAGACCATATGCGTATACGAAATCGTTACGATGCTCTTTAAATCTTATGTTGAAGCTTCTTTTCATTCTACTCATATAGAACTTGTCACAGTCTTTGCATAGGTAGAACGAAAAGAAGCTTTAACATGAGGTTTAAAGGGCATCGTAATGATTTCGTATACGCATATGGAAAGTTTAATTACGCTAAGCACATAATAAACGCCGGTCATAGAATGAACTCAATAGAAGACACCCTTACAATAGTACACAAAGAGGGAAATCCAACAAAAATCAACATATTGGAAGACCTGGAAATTATCAAGTAAATATACAAGTTGTTAATAAATGAAAGCACTCCCAGACTAAAACAACCCACTATACGAAATCGTCAGGAAGAAGCTTTAGTCACGACAACACTACATTAGGACCAGCAGCATCAACCATCATATCAAATAATGTAGCGAAGAAAGACCTGCTGAAGATGGAACGGATGTTCTGAAAGGCCTACAGACATAAAGAATACATATTTTATAAGTTGAGGACGACGGATCTTACATAAGAAGGTACATTTTAACTTATTTTATTTTATGACTATCCACCTCAACGGTTTTAACAATGAATTTTATTAGTATTGATTCTCAACTATAACAGTATAATTATGAAGGTCGATTTGTTATATTTACAATGAGTGTAAAAAGTATTCGTACAGAAGTTAATTTTGTTCAATTAATATTTAATTTTGAAAGCCACTCTGCAACAGGAGTTTTATAAATCACGTATTATGGAATCATTTTCTATATTTCTGAAACTGATTTATATTTATAAACTCCCTCATTTCTAATAGATATGCAGTACAGTAAATATAACGTTGAAAGGAAAAACGAGAAAGGAAACTAAAATGAAGCTCTATACGGTGACTACTAGGCCTATCTGATCAGAAACTTGGACTATGGCACGAAGTGACATTAAAAAATTGCAGGCTATAGAAATCAGGTTTTTGAGATCAGTTAAGGGTTGTACTAAGTTGGATAAATTTAAAAATGATGATATAAGAAAGGAATTAAATGTAATATCATTAGAGGAATGGATTCATCGTTATAGAAATCAATGGATCGAACATAGAAAGAATGAGCTACAGTCGTATTCTTAGAAGAATTCTTGATTATGAACCTGAAGGAAGGAGAGATTTGAGAAGACTACAGAAACGTTGGTAGGAGAATATGTGAAACCAGAACAGGCTTAATAGCCTAATCCCTGATTGAAGAAGAAGAAGAAGAAGAAGAAGATTTACATTTATTATGCAACCCAGCAATCATTTTAGGTTCTATTTCTGTTGTTTCTTTTCTTTTCGGAGCCAATTAATTATATTGTGTATTCAGCACAGCTATACTGGTTACACTGCTGGATTGATACTGTCTATGCTGTGAAGTCTTTATAAGGGAAGCGAGAAGGATATTTTAGTATTTATTCAGGCTGGGCGGGCAGACTTCCCTGAGCACCGCGATCCGAAATATCTATTGCGCAATCCCAGTATATTATGAATGAATGTAATGAAAGTCTACTCTGCGGGGTTATGTAAGTTACAGGTTCTCTTCCAGGTTCGGCACCCCAAGTTCTTCTCTCATGACGCATACCGCCATTTTTTGGTTGAGTCCACTAATGTGAGGAGGGACTGCAACCCTTCCTTTGACCCCTTCTGCTCTACTTTATTGCTCGGATTCGTAGTCAGGAGCCAACATCTTGGTGGGTCCTCACTATATCTACTCAACCACATATTTAAACAGCCTATGGATTGCCAACCAAACTACTTTTCATAACATGAAGTGAAAGTATAAAATAGTGAATGAGAAATGAAGTGACATGAAGAATAAGGGAAGGAGAAAGGAGAATGTTGGTGGGATGAAATTCGGGAAATAGGAGAACCCCTACAAAATACAAGAAAAATCCCGGTATGGCCCATGCGAGAGGATTCGAACTGGGATCTCAGTCGCAGCAGCCGCGCGCTAGCAATGCGTATATCGAGACAAGCGTGAAGGTACTGTACACTCACTTCTTGCGCTTAGAATATTATTTTTTTTGTTTATTTTCATGGCTCATATAAGCATTGAAATGTAACTATTTTTGTATATTAATGTTAAACATACCATGAAACAGATGACAAATATATTTTATAATAATTATGTTCATCTATTGGTCTACCACTGTGGTCTCTGCCTCGTACGCAGCGGGTCGGGTTCGATCGCCGGTCGGGTGAGATTTTTTTTCGGATGTTTTCCTCACCTCTTAGACAAATGCCAGAAAAGTTGAAGGCCCAAACGGTCTCTGAACATGATCTGGCCATTGTTATCATATTCGCCATGATAAGTCTGAATGTGTGTGCGTGTGTATGTGTGTGTGTTTCGTCTTAATGTTGTGTTGTCTCTGAGGAGGCCCTGATATTGAGTTAAATCCCTCATTCAGGGAGGCCCTCTGTGTCCTTGTGTGGTCAAAAAAGTATGTTTTTTATCACCACAGTTAAAATACCTCTCCCTACAGGTCGTATCACTGAAAGGCCCGGGTGGCGTGTGGATTAGATTTTTGGTAAAAAAAAATTGTACTATCACTTTTTGCACTTACTGTATACTATCTCTCATAATTAAACAATTCAAAGACATTGTAAATTATGAAATTATGTTTTGAATTAATAAATTTAAATTTAAGAAGTAAGTAAAAATAACTTAGTACATTTATGGAATGAATTAACCCCATAGAACTAAATAATTAGACCAAATTTAAGTAAATAAACAGTTTGATAAAATTAATTATTTACCCGTTTTATTGAGGTAATAAAAATATAATTAATTATTTAAATTTTGTTAATTGTGTAAGTGCTGTAAAATTTAATCAGCGAGAAAAATCTGTGATTTAAAATTATTTAGGTTGTTCTAAAACTGTAATCTTGCAAGAAAATCTGGAAGTGTAAAAATATCGAGACTCATTTCAAATCGCAATTGAAATAATGTAGAGGTAAATTATTTGACAGACTGAATTTGTTTTACTTGCGACGGGGTTTTTTTAATAACCATGGTTAGCCTGACGATATATGTAATTAGCCTGATTAATTTCACTCTAACATTGAAAGAGTATCATGTATATAGGACTACTGCAGGGGAGTGTGTCTGGATTTGATGAAGGAGCACTAGAAGAAAATGGTACAGAAATATTAGTCACGTACATTTCATATCAATTGCTCGCACAAGAGGGGAGCGAAGTGTATAAATTTTGCATCTACTTACATTGTGCTGTATCATCGACAAATGTTCTCTGACACGTAAGCGAAAGTAACTTTAAACACTTTCAGTGTATTTTCCTCTTCCGCTACGTAGTGTGTTATTGAATTAATATTTTACTAGTTATCCTGCAATTCGAATTTTAAGTGAAGATACGTTATTAGATTGTATTACACTGAGCAACAAAAAATAAACTTTTTTTTTGTCTCAGAAAGAAAAATATGTGATTCTGATAGTATTTTTCTCCTGAATTCAAATATGATATCCGGTTTTCTCCATCACGCAAGGTTTCCGAGAGACAGGAATTTATAATCTCAAACACTTTAATATTTTATACATTTGTAACTACACAATATTCGAACATTTGGACTCACCTAGAAAGTAAGAAATGGCGATTTTCTGCTATATTTCGCCTGTGGAGCATCCCTCTTCATGGTCCAACAATAATCGGCCAGCATATTAGGATTCCATTTGCCTTGATATCTCTTTTCCATAGCTGAAATCTCCTGAGTTAGCTCATTTGGTTTTATTTTACAATGGAAAAATGGACGAAAAAACGTTTATTAAAAAAATAATTATTTAAATCCATTAATTGAAATTGAAATAAAAAACATGTGGGTGATGGAGAAATTCCGAATACATATTCGGAAACACGATAAAAAACTGCATTAAGTACAACTATTGATACTCATGAGAGAAAAATCATGTTGACCAGTGTTATCGCTTTTGAAAATGAATGCAGATTATCTAACGACATTTTATGTTTAATAATAAACTGAATATTTTGGAGGGATTTTTTTTTGTTTTTTTATCACTTAAATAAACGTCTAGGCAGATTTTTTTTTATATATTTCGTTATACATTTTATATTACATTTTATCATTTTTAAAAATATTTTAGTCCATATTTAGTTATTCAGCATTTAAAGACCTAGTTCGGAGATTGTAGCTGAAATGGGCACTTCCATAACTTAATGTGTGTGTGTATATATATCTATCTATCTTCGGGTTTTTACAGCTGCTGCCGTCTTCCCGTGCCAAACCTCCAAAGCCTACGGTCTTGGGCATCTTCGATGCTTAGCCCTCTAGCTTGCATTACTGTCTTCATGTTTTCCTTCCATGTTAACCTTGGTCTTCCTCTTTTCTTCTTTCTGTTAGGATGCCATTCATATAGTTGCTTCGGCCATCGCTCATCTTCCATTCTTAAAACATGTCCTAACCACTTTAATTCCTTTTCCTCAATTCTTTCAATTATGCTTTCTTCTGCTTCCATTTTGTTTCTAATTTCCTTATTTGTGACACGTTCTAATTTAGACTTTCTGGCACTTCTTCGTAAATAATCCATTTCTAGAGCTATTAGTCTATTCTTGTAGTACTTATTGATTGTCCATACCTCACTTCCGTACATTGCAACAGATTCCACCAATGTTTTATGTATGTATATATATATATATATATATATATATATATATATATATCATCATTATTAACATTCATGGATTTAACCCATGTGGCTTGTTCGGGTCTCATAGATTCTCATTAAAACAGTTGAATCCATCTCTTTTTTGATCTACCACTATTCCTGTCACCTTTTGGTTTGTAATTAAGTATAATTTTTGGTATGAATTCATCTTTCATTCTTTAAACATGTTCTTTCCAGATTTTTTCTAGATTATTTTACTTTATTTAAAAGTATAACAATATTTAGCTCATTTCTAATATCTTCACTTCTTATTTTATCTAGAAGTTTGCAGCCAGCTACACTTCTCAGAAATCTCATTTCAGCTGCTTCTATGATCTTCTCTTCTCGTTTAGTTAAAATCCAATATTCACTATCATGCAATAGTAAGGGAACTGCCACTGCTTTATAAAATGTTAGTTTTGTTTCCTTTCTTGTGTTTTTTAAATATTCTCTTAATCGTGCCACATATTGTATATAATTAAATGTATTAAGTTTGTTAAAAAGATCTTAATTTTTAAAATAGATTTCATAACCCAGGTATTTAAAATGGTTCACTTGTTCAACGGATTTCCCCTTTTAGAATTATTTTAGCTCTTACGGTATCTGATCCTAAGCTAAGATTTTCGTTTTAGTTATTGATATTTTGAAATTATAATTCTGTATAATGTTATTTAATTGAAGGAGTGATTTCTGTAGACCATCTTCTGAGCTAAATATTAGAACTTGGTCGTCTGCAAAACGTAAGGTGTCTAAGATCTTATTTCTTATTTTGAAATATAAATCCAAATTATCTACCAATTATATATTAGGTAGTACACCGCTGTGGTCTTGAGGTAGCGTGCTGCCTTGACACGCAGCGGGCCCGGGTTCGATCCCCGGTTGGGACAGTTTCTGGGTGAGGTTTTTATCGGAGTTTTTCCTCACCTGTAAGACAAATGTTAGGAAAACTTAAAGGCCCAAACGGTCCCCGAAATCATATGACCATCATCATCATCATCCTTCACCGGTGTGGAAAGCAACGGGAAGCTACCACACCTACAATTCCCCAGTAAAGCTGCAAGCATAGCATGAAAATGCTATGATTGCAATGAAGGACCTGCCTTCGGGCAGAATTACTATGGATGGATATATTACGTCGTCAATGTAAATATTAAGAATGGAGAATGAAAGCGCACATCCCTGTCTTACACCTCTATTTATTTTTTGCTGTTATATTCTTTTATTTTTTACTCCAGTGTCTATTGTTATTTTATTTTCTATATATAGACTTTTTATTGCAGTTGTTAAGTGTTGCGGCACGCCTTTCTGTTTATATATATATATATATATATATATATATATATATATATATATCGCTGTTTTAGAATATGGTTAACGATTTGAGAAATGTATGTACATATTTTTAGTAAAAAAAAGCGTGAAAAAAAGCGAAAAAATGAATTAGAAGTTGGGACAGAAATAACGTAAAAAGTCGCGGATTGTGTACAGATAGCTATGAACTATGGACCATGTGAAGATAACGATTAGCTATGAATTATGGATAGAACAGGATTGCAAATTAAGATACGAGTAATGTTGGTTGATGTCTGTCTGCTAGCTGATTCAGTCGATGTCAGTCATCTAGAATTCCACCGAGTAGAGGGTCCGAAATTTAAGATAACTTTCATAATGTAAAGTAATGAAAGCTAATCTTTCCGCCTAATTTCAGGAAACACAGTTATGTTAATGATGAAGCGGTCTGAATTGCTGAAATAATGTGCTTCAAAAACCAGGTGAAAATGTTGGATATAATGCCAAACTATGTCGATAGATGTCGTAATTGAAGAAAAAATCAAATTGGTAGCATTAGACGTAATCAAAATATAACGGAAGACTAATACCACATAAAATAAATTCCTCAACTCGTGTCCAACTCAGGATCGGGTCGAGGGATGAGATGAGATGAAGTCCCTATATTAGAGGTCTGTGAATGACAAGGGTACCGGCTGACCATGCCTGACGCAACATCACAGGGGCAGATGAATGAGATGAGTATGGAGAAATGGTGGAATTTCACTGTGGCAGAGGAAAAAGGGAGAAAACCCCGAGAAAAATCTGCCCCAGCTCCTTTTCATCCACCACGAAACCCACATGGAGCGACCGAGATTAGATCTCGGGACTCCAGCGGTGAGAATCGACCGTCTAACCGCTTGCGCCACGGATCCGACACACACGTATCGAAATAGTTCGTACACTGCGGACTTTGTTTACATTTGAACTATTGTAGCCTCACTATGATGGCTGTCCAACGGCTCGCTTTGTTTCCCCGCAGCTGTTATTATATAATTAAATACAAAGATGCCGACTATCGCCAGTATAATACTGTAATTCCACATGTCAAGCATTGTCGCGCGGCACCCGCTTTTATATACGTAAATGGGCAACCATCATAGTGAGGCGATAATACCTTAGCTCATTTATTATTTCAAGAATACTGTTGTAATCTTCAATAGGTTATTGTTTTAATGTGGAAATATTGTGAATTAGATTATTAATTTATTTATTTTATTATGTAGTTTTAACAATTTATTTTTTCTATACCTACATATTAGTAAATTAGAGTAAACAATAGGCCTAATCTTCATTTATAACAACGCTCTCCTGTTACTTCTCAACAATTTATAGAATATAATCTTCTTTAGTATAAAATGTTGTGGAGTTATTTTTCATTATTTGTAAAATAATCATATATGATCTCTAGTTTCGCGGAAAAGCCTAACTTCCTCTAAATAAATATAAGCAGGAAGTATTTTTTGTATATTGAAAAGTGATTACATCATTCAATGACATTCTTTAACAACTCAGGGCATTAGTGTTAAAATTCAAATCTGGGCATGAGAATCCCGACAAATCTTATTGATAAGCCCAAAATAAGACATTTTAGCAAAATTTGTAATCCCTATCACGTCTACATTTCAATAGCGTCGCTATGAACTGAGTTTTTTCTTGTATTTATAAAATTTTAGCGTTTGATTTTTTATAGGAATATATCTTACTAATTGATTGTTAAATTAATATTTCTAACCATGCGTTCTTAAATATTCATTATAATTATTTTTGAAACCATAGGAAGGCCTATAATGAATACCAAATATATGTTTTAAGATACCATCGATTTAAGATAAGCCTAGGTTTACATTCTATGAATATAAAATCAAGAATGCCAGCAGGTAATATATGTTCTGTACTTTGGCTAAGAGTATTGAAAACTGGATACTTTCTAAACAAGCTAAATAACACAATTGTATATCACGCATTAATTAAACTATCTCTTGAATGTTTGCGAAACAAGGATTATATTATGAGTAGGGCTGAAAAAAAATGTATCGGTATCATGATAGTAACTAATTTCTATACACGTTGTTTACAAAATGCATGTCTTTGTCGAGCGTCTCCTCTGCCTGCTCGGAGCGGAGAGTGTGTATGTTCGACTCTCCTCAGTAATAGACCTGTTTACGTGACGTGTGGTTGTATCAGAATGCCGAAACAAAAATTGTGCAAAGATGAGTCCATTCTTACACAAAGCGGACTGTACTAGAAGTTTGTCCCGAGTAGCGCGTGTCAACGTGCAGTTTGTAAACATAGCGGTCTAAGTACGATGCAGCCTAACCTATAACCAATACTTTTTTCAGCCCTAATTATGATAGAATATATATAATTGCAGTTGGAAAGATCGAAAAGATTTTGGAGATGATTTAATTATGGACTCGTTGAAGATAAGGGGATTGGAGAATACGTACTAACACTGATATTAATCTCTAACTATTGTAACTCTAATCAAGGTTAAAGGGATTGAATTGATTGAATATATAATCAAGTTAGATTGTAGTTGATCTGTTGAAAGAATGTTTGAAGGAAAACCAGTAGTAAGAGGAGATTCAAAGTAGCCTAGATTGAGATCAGTGGATTGTATGGAACAGGATGTAAACAGTTTAGGAGTTGGTAAAAAAAAAGCGGAGAAGGAAGAATGAATAAAATCGTTAAGGAAGCACTATCTAAAGTCTAAGATACGTACGAAAAGAAAAAAATTGGGATAAAAATTAGTTCTGTATTGAGCAGCTAACAATAAACAAAATTATTTGCAATATCTCAAATATATTTCTTTTAACTTATAGGATTAGTTAGATGGAAATAGAATTGAGCAACGGTAAGTTAAATGATCTGAAATCAATGATCTCTCGAGAAAAGAGAATTCGTTGATGCTAAGCTTCATGTAACATACACATAGCATTAATTTACACAATTAATTACTAGGCCTATACATTATTTCGTAAGCGATTACACTGGAAAATCAAATAAACCCACACATGAAAAAAACCGAAAGGTTGTAATATTTAAGATTCATACGAATCTCCAGTCTATATTCCACCCAAAAAAATTGGGGCTTTTCGTTGTTTTTTAGAGAAATCAAGTCAAATGGTGGATAGAAATTTAATTAGCCCTTCTTTTAGCATTAGCCATTATTTCATAATTTAATAACAATTTCAGTGAATTTGCACCATGATCCCGTGATCTAGTCGTTACGATATTCACCTCTGGTTCTGAGGTTTGTAGGTCAAAACCCGGCCAGCTTCGATGGATTTTAAAGTCGTAAAAATTCTGAGTAAGTCGGCCGCGATGGACTAGTGGTTATGTTCCTTTCCTTTAATTTCGGGTTCAAACCCGGTCGGGGTCGATAGGATTTTTAGGACGGAAGAATCCACGGGACAAATCCTCCAGAAGGGACTTAAAGACGTGGATCCCGAGTCTAAAGTTTTTAGGTTCGTAAATAACCGCAAGCCTGAATAAAGAGGTCTCTGTGCAAAATTTACCCGACCTTTCTCCATTCAAGTAATACCTTAATCTCCTACTAAATGTCTCATTGAGGCGATGTGCTAATCTCAAATCGCTCGTTGGCATCTGTAGGTAAATAAGCGTAACTAAATTAGCTTTGTTAAAAACTCCCGTTACAGAGCACCCTCATCCCCACAGCGGGAAAGGATGGGATATATATAAATTGTGAGTATGACTTTCTTCGGAAGAGGAGTAAAGTCGTGGCACCTTATATGTATATTTACGCACGTAAAGGAATCTCAACCTTAAATAAGAAGTCTCCGAGATTTAAATTGCAATTCTAATGAACTAAGTTGTTAAAGAGCGTCGTAAAATAAAACACTAAATACCCATTCATAAAAAAGTCATACTAATACTAACTAACTCACTGGCGCTATTGAACCCGTAGGTTCATGGCCGCGCGGACATAAGCTCTCCATACATCCCTATACTGAGCTAATGTTTTCCAATCATTCCCTGTATAATCCACTTCCCTCAAATCATAGTTAATGTTATTTTCCCACCTCATTCTTGATCTACCAATTGGGCGTTTTCCCTCTGGTTTTCTATAAGAACCTTTCACGCATGTCTTTCATCCCCCAATCGTGCCCATCGCAATATACGAGACTTAACAATACTTATTTTATCTGACTTCCTATTAAGACCATGCAATTCACTGTTATGTAGTCTTTTCCATTCACCTGTCTGTTCATCTCTCTTTGGTCCAAAAATTTTCCTAAGAACTTTATTCTCAAATACTCGTAATGTCCTTCCCTTCCTTAAAGTAAGAATCCATGTTTCGCATCCAAATAATGTAACTGATAGAATAATAGTTTTATATATTTTCAGTTTAACGTTTGGAAAGGAGTTGGGACGTCAAGAGTCTGTAATGCATACTAGCACGCATTTCCAGAATGGAACCTATGTTTAATTTTTTTCCTATTTGTGATTATTGTTCGTAGGTATTTAAATTCAACCACTTCCTCAAAACTTCCCTCATTTGTCATTAGCTGTCCATTTCCAGAATATAATGTATTTCTATGTGTGACCATATATTTAGTTTCATTGATGTTTACTTCCAGTCTCACTCATACTAATATTACTTACAATTAAATCTGTGTTACGACAGCTCCAAGGTGCCAAGACCGACTGAAATGCTTGACATGTTTGCTGTCACTGCGCAGCAGATTATAATTTTGAGTGTCACGAATTGGCGCAATGAAATCCTGCAATTTCGTTTTTCTTAATCGATTTTCGCTAATTTTCAATGCAAGCAGCAACTCAATTGTTCTCTCAAGACTTAATGGACCACGTCACACACACAACATACTCCCAAAAATATATGGCACGATTGGTAATTGATCTCTCGACCTGAAATTCTAAAAACAAAAATACTAAAATCTAAAAGGCAAAGAACTTACTGGTTTTCGTCTAATTAAGGTGTATTTAATGCGATATAATGTAAAAAATGCAAGAGAATCAAATTGAAAATGAATTAAAATAATATAATTTATTAAAATGTGTCTACAGGAATATATTGAATATTATTAAGAAAATTATAGTAAATATGTGCAGATGTGATGGACTTTAACAAAATGTTGTATGTCACCTGCACATTCATGAAATTGTAGACTAATGGGGCAGCAAGCCCCACATCATTTCAGTTTAAAAATTGTAAATTCTAAAAGCCCGTAACATAGGTATTCTAAAGCTTTATATAATTTTTTCTACAATACCAATTCTCTTAAAAATCAAATGTGGCATTTATCTTGAAGGATAGTGTTTATATGAAGAGGCACTTATAAAACTGAAATACACTAAGGAAACTGTGGCCAGATTCATGCTGATAACAGAACACGATTGTCTAGCACACCACATCTACAAATTGACAATGTGTCCATCCAACATCTGTCCACTTAGAGCTGATCCTCACTAAGAAATAAACAGCACTTCCTAAACTGCACACACCTGAACCATAAGGCTCACACAAGACAAGATTGTATCAACTACTACTAGAAAGAAGTGACAATGTAGTGAACAACTGCCACATGATAAATCTAATATATAAAAATGAATGTTTCTTTGTTTGTTTGTTCGTATTTTATGCGCGGCCATACAGTTGACCCGTATGTGATGAGTTTTTTTTGCAAAATGTTCTGGAGATTCCCGGGATGAACATAGGCTATAAGAGAGTTGAGATACTCAACTCCTACACCCTTAATAAAACACCCTTTGCGGTGAAAAACGTGAAAAATCCCTTTTTTACCCTTAAATGGCTTACGCTGCCTAAACCATAACAAATACACAACATTAATGTACACAGAATTGAACATCTAAAAAAACTCTACAGAAAAGTCCGCGACAGCATATGTTTATATTTTAAGGATAACTCACAATAGTATTTTTTGTCTTTCATTGATGCCAAGAAGATCGGTATAAGTAGATACCCGGGCAAGCGTAGCAGCGCATGGTGGGTATCCTTTTATGGATAACTCAAAATAACGAATTTTATCTTGCAGCTCATTTATGCCAAGTACATCGGGATGCGTAGATTCCCGGGCAAAGCTGGGTATTCTAAAAATAATAACGATGTAAATTTTATTAGTATTTTTCCTTTTACTTATTCAACTAAATGCAAGTCACATTGTCATTTACTTAGGTGTAGCAGCGCACGCCGGGTATTAGCTAGTGTATATATATATATATATATATATATAGCAGTATTTTAGTTATATATTGCGCATTAATTTTATGCCTTTTTGTAGTTATACCGTCTATGCCGGGTACTATATAATTTACATACGGTATATATTTCTTTGTTTTTTTTTAGATTTTTAATCATTCTATTAATGACATTGTCAAATTTATGGTAACGAGCTGACTGAGAAAGGAGCAATGAGAAAGAATCAATCTAGAGCTCAGTTTTCAAAGGGAAGCATCTTATCAATCTGTCAAGCTATTAATAAAAAATCAAGTGAAGGAATCTACCACACGCGAGATCGAGGCCAAGAAAAAAACTAAATCAATGGAAGGGCTAGATATTGGACACACCAGATTGGCAAAGAAACACGCCGTTTCGGGATGGCAACAACTCCTAATCGTGTTCTCTGCAATGAAGAAGAAGAAGAAAACACACCTCCCAGCATTACTCAGTACTTTCATCTCCACAACAAAATGATATTGGGAAACTCGAACAATCATTAATCGCTTGGAAAAATTACGAAATTGATATTCTTGCTATTATCCATCCATAGTAATTCTGCCCGAAGGCAGGTCTTTCACTGCAATCATAGCATTTTCATGCTATGCTTGCAGCTTTACTAGGGAATAGGTGTGGTAGCTTCCCGTTGCTTTCCACGCCGATGAAGGATGATGATGAGATGATAATGATAAGGGTGATGATGATGATGGCCTAATGATTTCGGGGGCCGTTTGGGGCTTAAAGTTTTCCTGACATTTGTCTTACAGGTGAGGAAAAACCCCGAGAAAAAACCTCACCCAGAAAAACTGCCCCGACCGAGGATCGAACCCGGTCCCGCTGCGTGACAAGACAGCACGCTACCTCGAGACCACAGCGGTGGACCTTGCTATTATAATAAATAGATATATAATTCCAAAAATTTCATATTCTCTAACAGAGTACATAAACATCGAAGAATTGGGACTACTGTTACCATTATTTAAATTGTTTGTATTTTTGCAGCTGGTTCTATAGGATATTTTTTTTTTCTAGGAGCCGTTAGTAATGAAAATATTACACAATTAAATAAGTAAATTAGTGGATCGATAAATGAGTGGATAAAGGAATGATTAGACCAAAATATAATTTCAATTTCGACTAACTATGAAGTTTTGAGCAGGGAATTTCTCGATTTGAATGTATCATAAAACATATTTCGTGAAAGAATCCTACAGGCTAGAAATAAGGTGTGAGAATAATATGAATTATGATTTTAAGGAAAGTGAACTATACAGGAAACGATTTTAAAGTATTAGCTAGAGAGAAAGAGTTGGATGAAGAGCTTACGACTCCGCGGATCTCCGAGTTCTATAGTACTCGTACCAGTGACTGAGTAAAGAGGCGGCCCTATAATGAGAAAGAACGATTTACTGAATACTGATATACATTAATATTACAAAAGGGAAATTTAGTCATAAATCGAATAGTGTATAAATCAGCGATGTAAAGCACGAGCTCCATGAGACGGTGCGCACCGATATGCTCCGGGAGCTCTCCACTGGACAGGTAACGCTACCTGTCGATTTGATCCAGTTCCACTCGTCAAACGCAGTGATTAATATGGCTATGTCCAGCGTGGAGGCCTTGCTAGAATCAAGCCTTCGTATTTGTTTGACACAGAATATCTCTCCCAATTTTAAAACGGTTAAATTCGCTAATTCGATGAAGAAACAAGACAAAAACATAAAAACTGCCTTTAAAACTAATAACAAACTCAATAACATCGTATCAAACAAAATAGAAGTAACAAATAAATACTAAAATAAAGGCGTTTATATACTAAAGTACAACAATTACAAATTTTACATCGGTAGAACAACAAGAAATTTTAACACAAGATACTCTGAACATTAAAAAAAATTGTTAATAATGAAGAAAAATCAAGTTTCGCCAAACATATACTAGTTCGTCAAAATCGATAATACTATGTCAATATTACACAGGGAGAATAACAGTAATAAGATTAGCAAGTCCACCGCTGTGGTCTCGAGGTAGCGTGCTGCCTTGTCACGCAGAGAGCCCGGGTTCCATCCCCGGACGGGGCAGTTTTTCTGGGTGAGATTTTTATCGGGGTTTTTCCTCACCTGTAAGACAAATGTCAGGAAAACTTTAAGACCCAAACGGTCCCCGAAATCATATGGCCATCATCATCCTTATCATCATTATCTTTCAGCAGTGTGGAAAGCAACGGGACGCTACCACATTTACAATTCCCTAGTAAAGCTGCAAAGCATAGCATGAAAATTCTATGATTGCAGTGAAGGACCTGCCTTCGGGCAGAATTACTGTGGATGGAAGATTAGCATCCTAGAATATGCAGGAATTTTTAAAGAACCTGAGAATACAGACTTGCTCAACAAGAAAACGCCCGCAGACCTGAACCCGTTGTAGAACTTATACAACATTAGTATCAGTTGAAATGCAGAAGATGAAATATGGTTTTGAAAGGCCTTCATAATTTTAACTACTTGACGAAGTTTTCAAGCAGAACTTTATTTTAGTTGAGGACGGCTGGTTTATCAGGAACTAATTTTATATTTATAATATTAAATTAGCAAAATAAAACAAATGTCAAGTGTGAAGTAAGAATCCCCGGGAAGTAGCACTCTGAAAAGAGGTGATTTATTTTCCTACAGTAGGAGCAATAAATTACCCACTTATCTTTTTCCTGTACCAAGAAAATTAAATCATGTTTGTTAAAACGGTATAGAAATACACGAACATGTTAAACGTTTTCTCATCTTTTGGTTTGTTTGCACGTATAGGCCTGTTGGTTCTGAATGTTTTGTTCAGGCAAATATTAAATATTGCAGATTAAAATATTTTTAATTAGTATATAACACTGTAAACCAGTTAATAATACCCGTCAATAAATGCTTCACTCATGTTAGTGCGTTTTTTTTATATTTCGATTCCTCCTGTTATAAGCGTTCGTGACAATGGTAGGCTTTCGTACAGTTCCCGTCGGAGAAGTAGGAACGGGTACAAATACATGCTCCAGAGTTAGTACCGCGCTCCGCACAGAACTTGGAGCTCTGAACTGACATGGCTGGTGTAGATGAATGTCGATTAAATACATTCAAGCTCTTACTTGTTTATCCTGAGTTACTTTATGTATATAAATGTATTTATCTACTTATGTATTGTCTTGTGAAAATGAATGATAAAAATGAGCAGAATGGAAAATTAATGCACGACCAGTTCTGTTTAATACTGTCACGCGTCGTAATAACGATGTTTGAATTTCACGGGCAAAGGCAAGAATAGTGGTCTCGCACTGGTAGAAAGAGATTCGCGAGTCGAAAGACCAGCGCAAATCGCCGATGCATCGAGATGCCGTTCCAGAGCATTCTCCTAACCTCGCCCCTCGCTGTGGCGAGGTTTCGATAGTCAGAAATGTCCATGCTAGAATAGTCTCTATTAGAGACCGAGAAACTTTCGCCCCCTCCCTGTATAAACTGCTTCTAGAAGAAGAAGTGTCAGTTGTAAATTGACAGAGATAAGTGAGTGGAGAGAGAGAGAGAGAGAGAGAGAGAGAGAGAGAGAGAGAGAGAGAGAGAGAGAGAACAAATTGTAGCGAGTGGACTCATCAGAAACTGTAAAATAATTGTGCAACAGATAAACTTTAAAACAAGAATAATTATTACTGTCAATTGTGAGTGAAATTTAACCGATAGTTTGTAGAATTAAATAGAATTATTGTGAAACATTACACAACATCTGCGTAGATTATTTACGCCGAAACGACGAGAAGATGACCGCCCCGGCCTACAAGTGACAAAAACAAACTAATGTGTTAATGTAATGAGTTGGAAAATAAGACCTACTCATTACACAAACGATTTTTTTTATTCCATCATCTTCATGGTAGGCCCTCGGCCTGTTCTGCTCTCAGAATTCATCTCACTATCGTTTTCTAGGACGTCCCATATCTCTTAGCCTTGAGGCTGGTACAACAGTGCTTGTTTTGTTAGCCTAGAAGAGTCCATTCTTAATAGTTGAATGCCAGTTTTGTTTATAGCTTGGTATTTTTCCATTTAGATTAAAGTTTTTGAGTTATTGCCCAATTGTTTCATTAGGAATATGATCTTCTTAGAGTATATCCTGGCAACGTATCTATGGAACTTCATCTCTGACGTTTCTAGTAATCTTCTGTCTGATCTATTCATGGCCCAATTTTCTGATCCATATATTACAATGGGAACTGCCATTACTTTATAACACTTTAGCATTGTTTCTTTTGTTGTTTTTGTTTGTGGTGTTCTTTTAATAGTCCCACACATACTTTGAAATTTATGTATAGGCCTATATATTTTTTACATTTATATAATTTTCCCAATTGTAAGATATGTGGCATTCTAAATATTTAAAACTCTGTACTTGTTCGATAATTTCATCGTTAAAAACTGTAGGCCTATTCGATCGAACTGCATATTTTCCCCGAAAGGCCATTGTTTTTGTTTTCTTCGCTGAAATCTTGAGATTATATTTCTCCATGGTTTTATTGAGCAGTAGTGTGGCTTTTTGTAATTGATTTTCTGATTCTGCACATAAGACCTGATCGTCTGCAAACATAATTGTGTCTACAATGTAGTTCCTAGTTTAAAATGTTTACTTAGCTATGTTTTTATATTCCAATATCTTTATTTTCATTATTCAGATACTATTTTTACAAACCTGAATCCTATTCTTACCTAAATATTCAACGTCTTCACAATTCGATCGTTAATATTATTGTGATATTCGCAGATTCGATTGCGTTACATGTGTCATGGCTTCATCTAAGAGATCATAGAACCGTCCATTCTTTATCTCTTTTCTATAACATGCTACATACATCTTCACCTAATTAACATACCATTTCGTTATCTCTCCAATACACATAATTCAGACACCCGATCCCATGAGTACATTGTCCTTATATCCCTCCTCGCCATACTCTGTATTACTGGTTAATCTGTCTTCTACAGTTTCACTTGGTGGAACATGGAAATATCTTTCTATGTGCATGTCAAAGACTGTCAAACTATAGCATCACTTCTAAAAATTCCTGTCTTGCGCATTTTCTTCCGTCAATTTCATTCTATTCATAGACCTACTCCTCTTAATCACATCCATCCATTATCCCTATGGTTTTCCTCTTCTCCTTCTGTTTTAAGTATTCCATTCCAAAATCATTTTCAGAATTCTGTCGTCTCCCATTATTTTAACGTATCCAAACCATCTCATTTTCGTTCTTCAATGAAATTATTTCAGGAATATTCTTATCCATATTCATTATCTTTGTATTTTGTTTCTAAATTTGTCCACTCTTGATGTTCTTGTCGCTCGACGCCAATAGTCCATTTCTGTAGTTAATAATGTATTTGTATGTGGTCTGTTTAATATCTAAGTTTCCGCTCTAAATAACATTAAACTTTGAACTAATCAATTATAAATTATTCTTTTTGAGTTATTTACAATATTCTTGCTCCAGTCCACTGCTGTGGTCCCGAAGTAGCGTGCTCCCTTGTCACGCAGCGGGCCAGGGTTCAATCCCCGGTCGGGACAAGTTTCCTGAGTGAGTTTTTTTCGGTTCTTTTCCCTTACTTGTAAGACAAATGTCAGGAAACTTTAAGGCCCAAACGGTACCCGAACATCATATGCCCATCATGATCATCATAATTCATATTCGCCTTAGATTAAGTTTAGGATTAAGGATTCTCCTGGCTAACCATTAACATCATCAGAGCAGCCGTAACCCCGCCTTGGGTTGCAATTACGCTGTTGCCAGGAGAGAACACCAGAAATGTCGAAATGACAATCTGGGGCATTGAATAAAAAAAATATATTCTTACTCCTAAGAACTGAAATCAACATACCAATTATATTTCTACCTGACTTTTTTCTTTTTTCGATGTCAGTCGGGTTATTTACCTTACGAATTTTGTATACTGTCGTATAACGACTTGTAAAACCAACTTCAACCAAACGATATCAAAGTTGGATGTACAGATTCCATATGGGTCTAATATTCTCTTACATAAAAAAAGCCAGTGACTGAAACTGTTGACTCAAAGTATTTTATTTTTCATAGTGTAGATGGACATGCTTGTAGTGAATGCGTACAAAGATTTGAAGGGGATTGTACAAAGATGAGTCCATATTGCCCTCAGTCTGTTTCCATGGTAACGACAGATAGCGTGCGGTGCGGCGAGCCGTCGCTATTTCGTGTTATCTTTGCTTCTTCTGTAGTTCAGAAGAGGAGAAAGTTCTGGCACAAGCCAAAACTCAAGAGATAATCTCTCCGTTGTTAGTGGTGACCACCAGGTTTTCATATATTAAAGCTTACTATTTACATTTTAATCCTTTCTAAAAATGTTGTTAATTTTATCTGTAGTTGATATTCCAATATGATTTTTTTGGAGTAATCTGCGTTTATTTTATAATAGAGAAGACTCTCCATATACATTTTTAGACTGAGTGTTTGTCGACTTATATTTCTATGTTCCACTTGTGTTCTCAACTCTCACGTCTTCATATGGACGATATTTCTCATTCTTTGTTTGGTCCTTTAATATTTCCTCCAACTGCAAAGCATGAGTTGATAAACCCCTCACAAATTGTTCGGTCCCAGTTGAATAGTGGTTGCCATATTCACCTCTAGGTACAAGCTTCACGAGTTCAAGCCCGACAAGGAACGATGAATTTCAAAGATGTCAAATACTGAGAATGACATCTTTCGATAGGGAAGTGAAACTGTAGGCAACGTGCTGTAGATTTATGGTACGTGAAAGAACCTCAATATAGAGATAAAAGGCTCCCGTGCAAAATTTGTTGACCCTTTCTCTCCCAGATTTCAATTGCGACACTAATTAATTGAAAAGTTAACAAGAGGGTCATTAAGTAAGATGCTGTATATCCTACCTCCTAATTAGATCCATTCTTCTAGTTCGGATGTCTTCATATATGTTTCTTAGTTCCAGTTTTAAATTTTTCATTCGACGTAAATAATTTTGTAAAGTCAATTCCTTGTTAGCAAAATCATTCTTATCTTTTTTCGATTCCTAACAGTTTTGGCCTCCTATTATTTCCGTTGTATCCTCCTTGATTTTGCCTCTTAATTTCTTTCTTTCATTTTTGTCCCCCCAAATGTTTACCTTAAAATTCTTTTGATGAACTTGTGACTGAGTACAGGCTAAAAGGGATTTTTTCTCCATTGATTTTTAGGATTACTGACCTCCGATTAAGATTGCCTGTATTTAATATTATAAAATAGCCGCACCGTTTTAATTTGTTCATTTATATTTTTTTAACTGTCTCCAATTTCTTATTCTGTGTTCATTTTAATCTCAAAATGGCACCTAAAACTTCCTCTGCTCGAATTCTAGCGATTATTAAAATAAATGGTTTGTATGCGGATACAAAAAGGAAAGCTGAGTTAAGGAAAGGGTGGAGAATGCTAACTTTGCAGTGAAAAATCTGCTCTTGAGCAGAACACTGTATGAAGCCAATTACACTCTGATGTCTATAGAGGAGTTCCACTTTATTATTATTATTATTATTATTATTATTATTATTATTATTATTAGTATTTTCTAGTTATTCGTTTCATAAACATTAACTTATAATGTATTATAATGAATGCTGCTATTTCTGAATAAGTTATAAATGTGTTATTTATATTCTAGGAATCCAAGTATTGATCTTTATCGATTTCCTAGTGTTCTCTCAACAACATTTTCTCTTAAGAAGCTCTCTCTCTCTCTCTCTCTCTCTCTCTCTCTCTCTCTCTCTCTCTCTCTCTCTCTCTCTCTCTCTCTCTCTCTCTCTCTCTCTCTCTCTCTCTGTCTTGTGTTTCTCTGTGGCAATTTAAGATCCATCTTTCTCAATTAACGCGTCATGTCAGCTTGGCGCTAAAAGTTGTCAGATTTATGAGCTGCGTTTGAGGGTCTGAAAGGTCATATTCCCATTAAGTCCAGTCAAAAGAAATTCATTCCAGACAAAACACTTCCAACAACAATAAATATTATAAATTCAGATTTAAAATGTAAGACGAAACGGATTGTTTGTCTAAAGATAACTGTTCAAATAAAAATATATCAGGGAAGTAGGCACATTTTATTATCAGAAATCAGATTATTCGTTGAAATAGAATGTTATATAGGCCTAATTAGGTACACGTATCAATCCATCATCGTCATCAGACCTGCTGGTCTGTTCCGATCTCATGTTAGAATTGGTCTATCCATCTTTTACTGGGTCTTCGAACATTTCTTCGTCCTAGTGATTTGTAATGAAGAATCCGTTTCGGAATTCTATTGTTATCCATTCTATTGATGTATCAATTAAAAACAATAATTTATTCACTTTAATTAGAAAGTTCTATCTATAATAGTGTATCAGACCAATGTTGGGCTTAGCCTCTCCTTTATTAGGAGTAACCACACCAAGTTAATTTAGTTACGCTTATTTTCCTACAGCTGTAATGAATGGTACGCGGTCAAAATACTGACCCAATGAGACTAATTAAAAAGTTACAAGAGTTGAATTTTATTTCTTGTGAAATGGTTTCTACAATTTAGTGCAAAACATAATTTTTAACTGTCGGCCGCGGTTCCTTGCCTCTGGTTCCGAGGGACGCGGGTTCAAACCCGGCCGCGATCGATAGATTTTTAGGATGGAATAATCCAAAGAGCAATCCTCCGGGATGGACTTTAAGCCGTGGATCTCGAGCCTGAAGATTTACAGGTTCGTAAAAGAACCTTAAGCCTGAATAAAGAGGCCTCTAAGCAAATTTTACCGACCCCCTTCATCCTAGTAATACCTTAGTTACGCACTAGATGTCTCATTAGGTCGGTGTTGACCGCATACCATTCTATACATATGTAGGGAATTAAACGTCAATAAATTAACTTGGTCTAGTAACCCCTAATAAATGAAATACTGAGGCTCATCATTGGGCTGTTACACCATTATACATACATGTAGATATTTTTTAACTCTTTCAAAACTGAATTTATAATTTTACAGGTATCATGTCAATAGAAAGCAAAACCCGCATATATAAAACGATAGTTCAATTATATAATAATAATAATAATAATAATAATAATAATAATAATAATAATAATAATAATAATAATAATAATAATAATAATAATAATAATAATAATTATTATTATTATTATTATTATTATTATTTATTCATTGCAGAGTTAAGGCCATAAGGCCTTCTCTTCTACTCAACCAGCACGAATACAAATAAATATTTGACAATATAGATATAGACTATACTAATTATAAATATTTCAAAATATATTAAATGTAGGAACGTAAATTTCATATGCAAACATCATTTTATACGATAATAACAATAATAATACTTACGATAATAATAATAATAATAATAGTATAAATATAAGGGAATGATTGGAAAGCATTATCTCAGGATAGGGATGTATGGAGAGCTTATGTCCGTGCGGCCATGAACCTATGGGTTCGATAGTGCCAGTGAGTAAGTAAGTAAGTATGATAAATTATACGAGAAACACCAATTAATATATGTACCTTACACTGGAGCAAACTAGGGCTGATACAACAAAAACTAAACAAATAATAAGTACATGTGAAATGAAGATATTAAAAACTATAAGGGTAAATCATTATTTGATAAAATACACAACACAGAAATTAGGGACAAATGTCATATTCAAGACATAACCAAATTTATTATAGATAGACGAAAATGTTGGAAGGGTCATATATAAAGAATGAAGACAAAAAGAGCTAACCAAATTTATTATAGATAGACGAAAATGTTGGAAGGGTCATATATAAAGAATGAAGACAAAAAGAGCTAAAGAAGATCGACCAATGGACAGGAGAAGAACAAGAGGAAGACCAGCCAAGAGATGGATAGACAGTGAATGCACATCCAATACGTCTTCCTCCGAGGAAATAAACAGGATTAAAATCCTACAAATTATGATTAAGAAGAAGGAGAAGACACGTATCATAAACTTATGTTGCACAGATCAATTCATCTGCCACCTACTGAACTCCAAGCTGCTGCCTAAGGACAATTGGTTATACATTCAGAACTCATCAGAGATACACATTTAAAAATGGAATTCCTAATGGTTATATTGCCAATACAAGTAGTGTATTAAATAAAACGATCATCACCATTACCATGTGTTGGTTCTAGAAGAACTTTTATGGTTCGAATGAAATGGTGTTCTTGAGCCATCTCTTCCTCGAACAACCCAAATATCTTGTCAAGAGATGACGCCATGTGATGGTTGTAAATATCCTCTTTCTAGGCATTCCTGCCAGTCACTCTAGTAATCATGAATACAGTTTAAGACTGATGTCACGTTTAGATTATCCAAAATACATTCATTAGTTTTCCTTCCCAATTGATGCAGCCTGCAAATCGAAGCATAAATCTCGTCTCAATAGCTGTTATCATTCTCTCATCTGACTTTCGATCAATAAATATGCTAAATGAAAAAAAAGTCTGACCTACTATATTCTCCCCTGTTGGTCAACGAGTTTATTTTTAGACTGCATGAACTTTTGCAATAAGAAACGGTTTCACGAGGAAAGTGTCGACATTGTAAAGAAAATCAATCTAGCAAAATTGAATTGGTTATACTAGCCAAGTGAAGTAAATTTAGAAGAACTTGGTGACATATTGTGCCGATTGTATAGAAAGGTGAGAACCTAACCCTCATACTACACCAAGGTCCTCACAAAGCCTGTATGGGATAACTTTACCTTTTACGATTTAGAGTAAGCTATATTTGTCTACATGGACGTAGATTTGCATGTCGCCCGGGAATAAATTATGTTTGAAATGCTTTAGAGTGTCATATGCAATTTATAATAAAATAAAGGTTCAAGCATGAACCCTATGGGACTCTAGCTTCACAGAAGGTCCAAGAAGAATGTAATACGGAATCCCTTACAAGACATTTTTGGCATTCATCACAAGAGTTTAACCATTGCTCGGCACAATCTAAAAGTGAGAGATTTTAGATAAGAGATTTTAAGAAATAGTTACATAGCCTAAGACTATTAATGGGACACGTGTAATTGTATCTTGGATACCAAATCAAAATTTAGGTCTTAGAATAACGAACTTACAATAAAACTCCCAACTTACATTTCCCTGGATTGAGTAAACAATGTGGCCTCACAGATAGGCAAAACAACTCCTGGGGCGATACAAAACAACCACTTACTAATTTACTTCAGATGAATAGTTATTTCTAAAGAATAGAGATATCTCGCCATTCGTTTATGTAATTAATGTTTCAGACATCATCTAACATATAAAAATGTTTGTTTGTTTGTTAATACTTTATGCGGAGGCCATACCGTTGATCCGATTGTGATGGGGCTTTTTGCAAAATGTTCGGGAGATTCCCGGGATGAACATATACTATAAGAGAGCTGTGGTACTCAACTCATATGCCCTTAAAATCGCCCTTTGTAGTAGAAAACGTGAAAAAAGTAGCTTTTTGTACGATTAAATAGCTTACGCTGCCTGAACCAAGACAAAGACACAAAATGAATGTAGGCCTACACAGAATTGAATATCTCAAAAAACTCTATAAAAAAGTCCGCGACAGGATATGTTTATCTTTTACGGATAACTCAAAATAACCATTTTTATTTTTCATTAATCCAAGAAGATCGGGATAAGTAGATTCCCGGGCAAGCATAGCAGCGCACGGCGGGTATTATTTTACGGATAACTCAAAATAACGAATGTTGTTTTAAGCTCATTTATGCCAAGTACTTCGGGATACGTAGATTCCCGGGCAACGCTGGGTAATCAGCACGGGGTATCTAAAAATAATAGCGATATACATTTATAATTATTAATCCTTTTACTTATTCAACTAAACACAAAAACACATTATTATTTATTTAGGCGTAGCAGCGCACGTCGGGTATTAGCTAGTCTAATATATACAAATAAATGTATGTTTGTTTGTTTGTTTGTTTGTTTGTTCGTACTTTATGCGCGGCCATACCGTTGATCCGATTGTGACGGGGCTTTCGGCAAAATGTTCAGGAGATTCCCGGGATGAACATAGGCTATAAGAGAGTTGTGATACTCATCTCCTACACCCTTAAAAATCGCCCTTTGTAGTGTAAAACGATAACAAATCACAAAATTAATGTACGCAGAATTGAATATCTCAAAAAGCTCTACAAACAAAGTCCGCGACAGCATATATTTATCTCTTACGGATAACTCACAATAATCATTTTTGTCTTTCATTGATGCCAAGAAGATCGATACAAGTACGTAGATTCCTGTGCAAGCATAGTGGCACATGGCGGATATTCTTTTACGGATAACTCACAATAACGAATTTTGTCTTTTAGCTCATTTATGTCAAGAAGATCCAGATAAGTAGATTCCCGGACAGCACTGGGTGATCAGCACGGGGAATATTAAAATAATTACGATATACATTTATAATTATTTTTCATTTTACTTATTCAACTAATCATAAGAAGTACATTAATATTTGACTTCCAGCTCATTTATGCCAAGAAGATCGGGATGAGTAGATTCCCGGACAACGCCGGGTAAAGAGCACGGGGTATCTAAAAATAATTAGATATAAATTTTTCCTTTTACTTATTTAACTAAACATAAAACACATTAATTTTCGTATTTCAGATCATTTATGTCAAGAATATGGGATAAGTAGATTCCCGGGCAACCCCGGGGAATCAGCACGGGATATCTAAAAAATATAAATTTATAATTAGTTTTCCTTTTACTTATTCAACTAAACATAAAAGCACATTAATTTTCATTTATTTAGGCGTAGCAGCGCACGCCGGGTATTGGCTAGTGGATTATAAAATACACCACGGAGCAAGAATCTGAAATAATAACAAAGGTAAAGTGATAAAGTGATCCCACTACAGGCCTCAGGAGGCCCTTGGGGTAGTAGGAGGTTAAGGCTCCCACTTTTTCTTGACAATCGGCACTTGATGTCAGCCGGGTTGTCAGCCCTGCGTGACGGCCGCCTTTACCCCAGAACAAGCGTCTGGTACTCATTTCAGTTAGAGGCTGAGTCGACCCCAGGGTCATAGTGCCGCCAGAAGGTTTGGGTCAGTTTAAAAATCCTGACCCCACCGGGACTCGAACCCTCGACCTTCCGGCTTGTAGCGCAGTGCCTTAACCACTACGCTACGGCGTGCCCCGAAATAATAACAATAGTAATATAAAGGGAATAGGAGTAAGAGGCAGTAAAGTTTTATCCTCCTTTAACCGATCTTATTCTTCTTCCTCACTTCACGAGCTAGGCAAATTGCCTATTCCGCCTTACAGTTGTTCTGTTAATCCTTTTTTACCGACCTTCCTACATTCCTTGAACCTCTCGGCTTGTAGTTAAATGCTGCTATTGGTAATCTTGTTAATTCATTCTTTATAAATGTCTAAACCACTTATCTCTATATTCTTCGACTTTATCATTCAATTCCATAGTAATTCTGCCCGAAGGCAGGTCTTTTACTGCAATCATAGCATATTCATGCTATGCTTTGCAGCTTTACTAGGGAATTGTAGGTGTGGTAGCTTCCCGTTGCTTTCCACACCGATGAAGGATGATGATGTTAACGATAAGGATGATGATGATGATGATGATGATGGCCATTTGATTTCGGGGACCGTTTGGGCCTTAAAGTTTTCCTGACATTTGTCTTACAGGTGAGGAAAAACCCCGATAAAATCCTCACCCAGAAAAACTGTCCCGACCGAGGATCGAACCCGGGCCCGCTGCGTGACTAGGCAGCACGCTACCTCGAGACCACAGCGGTGGACATATATATATTTAACTCTGTTCTTATAGCTTCATTCTTTATCCGATCGAATCTTGCGCAAACCTTTTGTTCTTCTAAAGAAGTTAATTTCTACGCTTTGTGTTCTACGTTGTAATTTTGTAGTGATTACACAAGTTTCACTCCCATAAAGTTATGTAGGAACTTCCAATGTTTTATAAACTTCAATCTAGTATCTCTTGTTTTATTCTTTAATGTTTTATGTATAATTCCGCATACCATATGAAATTTCGACAGTTTCCGATGATATATATAAGAATATAAATTAATACATTGTGATTAACTCTCAAACTAATATAAAATGCAAATTTTACGGCATATGTAACACGCATGTTCAATGCCGCGTTCACAAGGCCTTCTATGCTCCCTAACCATAAACAACTTATACCAGTTGAGATCTCCAATATCCAGTTCCCTAAGATTTATCCGAATATTATCCTCCCACTTAAGCTTAGGTTTTCCTAATAGCCTTTTCTCAAGGTTTCCAATAAAAATATTGAAATAATAAATTTTGTTACAGAGTTCAGTAAGTAACTTGTTCGACTCAATTTCCTTGTCAAAATAAACCTAATAAATAATTTTAATATGATTAAAATTCGTATTAAATAGTAGTGAAAATAAAGAAAATATTTTTAAATATTGCAATATCCATCCATAGTAATTCTGCCCGAGGACAGGTATTTCACTGCAATCACAGCATTTTCATGCTATGCTTTGCAGCTTTACTAGGGAATTATAGATGTGGTAGTTTCCCGTTACTTTGCTTTCCACACCGGTGAAGGATGATGATGATAAGGATGATTTTCGGGGACCGTAGGGCCCTAAGCTTCTTGACATTTGTCTTACAGGTGAGGAAAACCTCAGAAAAAAAAAACTCACCCAGAAGCCTGTCCCGATCGGGAATCGAACCCGGGCCGACTGCGTGACAAGGCAGCACGCTACATACAGAACATACAGACCACAGCGGTGGCTTATATATTGCAATATATATATATATATATATATATATATATATATATATATATTAAATATTACAGTATATATAAATATGATTTGTAAGTATCAAATATATAGGCCTATATATCCTCACGCATCCCTCGTGGAGACACGGGTGCTTCCTAGCGGGAGTTTCTTGACCAAAGCTAATTTAGTTACGATTATTTCCCTACATATGTCAGTGAGTGTCATGTGGTCAGAACATCCCCTCAATGAGACATCTTCTAGGCAACTAAATGTATTACTTGGATGGGAATGGTCGGTTAAATTTTTCTCAGAGGCTCTAATTTAGGTTTGAGGCTCTTTTACGAAGCCGAAAATTTTCAGACTCGGGACATATGGCTTAAATTCCCTCCCGAAGGACTTGACCCTCGGATATTTTCATTCTAAAAACCCATCTACTCCGGCGGGTTTGAATTCGCGACCCTTGAGACTGCAGGCAAGGAAAATAAGTAATAAACCACCGCAGCCGACAATTTATCGAATATCGAATATTACAAAAAAGTGACACTGTTAAGCAGAATGTTTTGTAATATTGTAATTTTTGTTTGAAAGAGACTGTTGACCGCAACTCATGATTTCAACTAGTGGTAAATCCCATAACGGGAAAGTGTAACAGTGGAAAAATATTAATAATGAGATGTTCTAAATTCGACAAACCTGTTATTTGCGAACACTCAAAATAGGATCCATGTTTTTTTATAATAACAGTAATAATAATAATAATAATAATAATAATAATAATAATAATAATAATAATAATAATAATGCTTTATTTAAGCTAGCAGAGTTAAGGCTATAAGGCCTTCTCTTTCATTCAACCAGCGAATTGTAAAATCATGCAAAAACACATAATTAACTAACTCACTGGCACTATCGAACCCGTAGATATATGGTCGCGCGGACGTAAGCTCTCCATACATCCCTATCCTGAGCTAATGTTTTCCAATCATTCCTGTATAATCCACTTCCCTCAAATCATAGTTAATGTTATAGTCTACTTATTACAATTTTGAAATATTATTAAAATATGGACTAAACAAAAGGCAATGCGGATATGGTCTAACATTAGGCTAGCACTATCAAAATATGGAATAAAATAAGAAAAACTTCCTGGATGAATATTATAGGTATACACAAAATACTAAATATAGTTGTTGTGGAAGCAAGTATTTTCATTGTGCGGAACTTAAGGTATCAGTTAATTTGGATCTAAATAATAATAGTGATTGACAGTCCCTAACATGACTGGGAAATGAGTTCCAGGCTCTATACATAGATATTGTTTTAATATACGCCTACAATATATTTTCTCCCTCATGACATTGGCTTGGAAGGAGAGAAGTAAGACACAAATGGATTTTTATAATTTACCATAAGACATCCGTTTGCACAACTGTTGTTAATTTAAAGTACTAATTAGATAATTAATTGGCAATGAAACCAGTTATCTATAAATTACTTTTGCGTGATATTCCAAGGACAAAACCTTGCCAATACATTTGTAAATCTAACGAAAGCAAACTCATTCCAGACGATGCTTTCTATTAAAAAAATAAAAATACAGTTCTATTATAACTGGTTTTCTTCATACATCATAGCCTTAAATTGTTAATGTGGCTAGCTGATATTTAACCAACTACTGGATTAGAATCAATAAAACCATTCTGTTTCGAATGTAAAGAAAAAAAAGTGCTTGCTGATTCTATCCTGATTTACTTTCTCGTCTTATTAGTTACTGATGGAAATATTTTTATGGCTGCAAGACGTGACTCTTGTGCCAAAAGGAGTGCAATAAATAAATTTAAAAATAACTGAAATAACCTTCTTTTGCCAATAACAGAATAAAGAAAATAATGTATATTAAGTCCATGTGGATTTCATATTTTCAACATTGACAATAGAGTACAATGTTAATGTACTGTATCCTAAAAATTTACATCTGAGCAAAGATTTGAATCATAGATTTTCAGTTTTACTTTGTTATTTAAATTTAATTTTGTCCCCCTTTTCCATACAATACAAATAGACACAAACACACACACAAACAGAGAGAGAGAGAGAGAGAGAGAGAGAGAGAGAGAGAGAGAGAGAGAGAGAGAGAGAGAGAGAGACATATGGCTTAATATTGCAAAATATTTCTTTTTAATTCCCGAGTCTAGTGACATTTTCGGGAAGAAAAGTTAAATTCGGACAGTTCTGTATGCATAAATATGTCACTAGCTAATACCCGGCGTGCGCTGCTATTCCTAAATAAATGTTAATGTGTTTTCACCGGCCGTGCGCTGTTATGCTTGCCCGGGAATCTGCTTATACCGATCTTCTTGATATCAATGAAAGACAAAAATGGTTATTGTGAGTTATCCGTAGAAGATAAACATGTGCTGTCGCGGACGTTTAAGTTTTTTTGGAGATATTCAATTCTGTGTAGCCTACATTAATTTGATGTATTTGTTATGGTTTAGGCAGCGTAAGCCAATTAAGCGTCAAAATATGGACTTTATTTCACGTTTGTTTTAAGGGTGAAGGGGTTTAGTATTACAACTCTCTTACAGCTTATGTTCAATCCCGGAATCTCTTGAACATTTTTCAAAAGCCCCATATCAATCGGATGAACGGTATGACAGAGCATGCTTGCCCGGGAATCTACTTATCCCGATCTTCTTGGCAGCAATGAAAGACAAAGATGGTTATTGTGAGATATCCGTAAAAGATAAACGTATGCTGTCACGGACTTTTTTGTAGAGTTTTTTTGAGATATTCAATTCTTGTACATTAATTTGGTGTATTTGCTATGGTTTAGGCAGCGTAAGCCATTTAAGCGTCAAATAGGGACTTTATTTCACTTTTTTCACTACAAAGGGTGATTTTTAGAGGTGAAGGGGTTGAATATTACAACTCTTTTATAGCCTATGTTCATCCCGGGAATCTCCTGAACATTTTACAAAACATCCCATCAAAATCGGATCAACGGTATGGCCGCACATAGAATACGAACGAACAAACAAACAAACAAATGTTGATTTTTATATATTAGATATGCCAAAAATAAATCCCTGAAAAATTGTTCGGTAATAAAAACTAATATGGCATTGAGTTTGGCTTCAAAAAATAAATAGGTGATATCAAACCCAATAAACTACCAACTTAGGTTTGGAAAATTGAAAATAACTGCCCAGAAACAATAGTTTCAATAGTCCGTCATTCATGAATATGGTATTATGACACTTTAGATACAGTAGTTTATGGGGATTATGCCATAGCATAGTTAGTTAAGACAATAAGCTACGAGCCGGAAGATTGGGGATTCGAGTCCCGATGGGGTCAGGATTTTTAAACTGGCCTAAACCTTCTGGCGGCACTATGACCATAGGTTGACTCAGCATCAAACGGGAATGAGTACCAGATGGTTGATCTGGGTTAAAGATGGAGTCATGCAGGTCTGGCAATAGGTGCCAATTGTCCAGAAAGGTGGGAAACTTAACCTCCTATATCAACTATTAACTGACTTGAATATCATATGTCCCGCGCCGTAGCCGAGCGGTTAAGGTAGGAAGCCTTGGCGCAGAGCTATGGGACGTGCGCTGGTTCGAGTCTCCATGGGGGAAGAAATTTTCTCATGGTATTTCGGCCAGTATGGGACCGGTGCCCACCCAGCATCGTGAGGCAATTGGGTAGCTACAATAAGTAGCGGCTCCAGGTTGAGGAACCAGCTATAACGGCTGGGGGACTCGACATGCTAACCACATGTCACCCCTACACTGGCTGTTGATCATCTACCTCTGTGATTGACACATGTGGATGTGAAGGGCCAGCAGCCGGCTGGTAAAAGGGCAACCGCTGAAAAGTGGAAAGACCCTCAATCGGAATATCATATTCGGACAAAGACTGCAATGAGTTCATAATGTTTGTGCACGTTATATGTGCAACCTCCGTAAATCATACTACGTAAGTCCAGTATTTGAAATGTCGTCTTGGCTCAGATTGGAAAACAGGCGTCTGCTTCTTATTCAACACTCTGGCCACCTCATCACCCCTTTATATTTCTACTCGCATCCATTCGCTATCCTCCCACCATAACTTAAACACACGATCGAGAGAAAATTTAACTCTAGCTGTTCCTCTCACTATTCCTCATCCTTCTTTGTTTCAGCCACCCGACTCTGGAATTCCCACCCCTCATATATCAAGAACTGCCCGACTCAAAATCAGTTTTAAAAAATCACTTCATATTCCCTTAGACAATATAATATATAAGCGTGTTCCAGGCATACTTTTATTATTCCTTTATATTTTAAACTTTCTTTACCTTGTCAACTTTACATTGTCCATCCATATTAATTCTGCCCGAAGGCAGGTCCTTCACTGCAATTATAGCATTTTCATGCTATGCTAGGGAATTGTAGGTGTGGTAGCTTTCCGTTGCTTTCCACACCGGTGAAGGATGATGATGATAATGATGATGGCCATATGATTTCGGGGACCATTTGGGCCTTAAAGTTTTCCTGTCTTACAGGTGAGGAAAAACCCCGATAAAACCTCACCCAGAAAAACTGCCCCGACCGGGAATCGAACCCGGGCCCGCTGCGTGACAATGCAGCACGCTACCTCGAGACCACAGCGATGGACCTTTATATTGTGTAGCCTATATATGTTTCATTAATCAGCATGTAAATAATTCATAATTGTTGTTATATGTAAAATTTAACCCTGGTGAAGAGTAAGGGAAGACCTTACGGTCTTAACTCTATCAGGTAAAATAAATAAATAAATTAATTAATTAAAACCCCTAAAGACCTCTTGAGACTTATAGTGGAATCAGTTTACCTTTTTTATAGTAGTTTAATACAAATATATTAAACTACATTGTGCGACGGACCTAGAAAGTCCTTCGTTTATTTTCAGCCGGCTGTTGGTCAATATCAGAGGTATAGGAGATTCAGCCAATATAGTGGTGAGTGATGTGGTCAGAAAGTCGGATCCCCAGTCGTAATACTTTGTTATTCTAAACGTGAAGTAGCTACTTATCATAACTATCATAACTAAATTATTTATGATGGATGTACACCGATCCCATATACTGGTGGAAATTTCCTCCTGCACTATGCGTCTCATAGCTCTACATTAAGGCATAATACATCATAGCGCTCGGCCATGGTACGGGTCAGAGTTTACTGAACGTTTCGGAAATCGAACATGGTAATTTTACAATTCCTCGATATTAGTTTAATATAAAAAATCGTATCAATAAATCCAGCCTAAATCCTTCGTACATAAATCAACCTTCATAACAAAATTAATGGTAGCCAATTTGTATCACGATTCGATTGGTCTTTCATAGAAATTCTACCAAGAAATTGAAAAAAGAAAACATTAACAACATGTATCCGCTTAGTGCGGAATTTTCGACCCTTTCACGCCGTTTTTAAATTATGACTGTAATGGCCTAACTTGTTAAAGAGCATCATTAACTAAAATACTACTACTACTACTACTACTACTACTACTACTACTACTACTACTACTACTACTACTACTACTATTACTAGACCTACTACCGCTACTATTACCACCACTATTGTTACTACATCCATTATTACTGCCACTATTATTTGTTCAATATTCCCATAGAAAAAGTGATGAGATGCCGATATACATACAAGAACTACAATAGCCTACTCTATAAATAAACTCAAATATTAGCTCATGCCGATGACATAGAAACCACTGGTAGAAAGATATCAAGAGAACCTTTATGGTATTAGATAAAAAATGGGGTTGAAAATAAATAAAAAAAACTAAATATAAAATGATTAGTAATAAAAAACATAGAATATATCAAACACAAATAATTCATATATATATATATATATATATTAATTATAAGTAATGTCACGAGTGATTACCAAATAAGAGAATTTGGAAATCAAGAGTGGAATTTGTTAGGACTGTTTAACGTAAAAAATTATGCTATTTACTCAAAAATCATTATTTAAATATAGTTACCGGTATTTTAAAATATGTATATATTTAATGTAAATGGCGATGTTTGAAAACAAATAAGAAATGTGAGGTTATGTTTATTCACTGCAACTTGATCATATTATTTATTGCCAAATAGGATCGCAATATTGTATGAATGCAACCTTGTGGAGAAATAATGAAACACATCAAACTGTATATTATAACTAACATTATAGGATATTAATTTAATTTGTTTTAGTAAACAACTCCACACACACAGACACACACACACACACACACACACACACAGACACACAGGAACACATTACACAATTATTCAATTACAATTACAATATTAGCATATAATGTACATTAATAATATATATTAATACAACAAATTAAAAACTAATAACTAATCTTACTGCTACAGGTTTATCCCACCAGTTCCAGAGAAATTGACATCACCTGACAACTACAAATAGAACAGCAACAACTGAAGAATAAAAAAAAATTAAAAAATGCACGTTACCATAATTGTATGATTAATTGTAATAATCTGAAATGTACGCACATTATATTTAAATAAAGAGAAGCCTGGATGCCCTCCCAATATAGAGTCATCCGAAAGCCAAACTTGGCAAGATCCCACGTGATCGACTATTCCAATTGAGGTTTTAAGCGGTTTCCCTCAATCCAAAGAGCAAATGCTGGAATAGAACCTCAAAAGGTCCGCTTCCGACTTCACTCTGCTAATTAACTTCAAATTTGAATTCAAAATTTAAACCGGGGCTAATGTATTTTACAGGAACCCGGGGTTCTACCTATTAAGGAGGACCAAAATGGATCGCTCACCTCCAACACTTAAGTGATGGCCGCAGAGCTTTCCATCTATCTATCTATCTATCTGCCAGTAAACAACTCAGTAAAATCAAAGAATCTGTTCATTATTTGCTATATTCAATGTATTTGTTGGAGAGTCAGTCACTGCTAAATAAAGCTCTCATCTGTTCTGAATATTAAGAAGGAAGAGCTTTCTTTATCACAAAAGCAGGAACTGATAAAGATAAATCGATAAAGCGTGAGGTGAGAAACGACTGTCATTGGTTATAAATGAAACGTGATTGGTCATTGACTACCATTCAGGGCATGAGTTAAATTGTCATTATAATTTTCAGAGGGTCCCGTTTGTGTATCATGAAAATGTAATTATTGATACTAAAGTCAGTGAAGAAAATGGAAGGAGAATTCAAAATGCCAATAAAGCATACTTTTGACTGTTGAGAAACAAATGTAATTTATATAAAACTCTGGTAAATTCAGTATTAACATAAGATTTTGAAACATGGACCTAGTCCAAAATCGATATGTCAAGACTGAGTCCATTTGAAAAGAAGACATTATGAAAAGTATATATGACCTAATATGCGACGAGGGAGAATGGCGTATAAGATATAACTCTGAGCTTTATCAGTTGAGTAAGCCTCCTGAAGTGGTTAAAACAATTAAATTTTTAAGATTGTATATACAAAGAATGACAGCATGAGATACCCAAGAAAATTATGGAAAGTAAGTTCGAAGGAAGGAAGATCACGATTGCGTTGGATGAATGGAATTTTGGAGGATTGAGGAAGCTGAGAATCGAAGGATGGTGGCTGGTTTTCAGAGACAAAAAAAAAACCTAGTAGAGGGTTCTGAGAGAAGGTAAATCTCCAATCAGGCAGTAGTGCTGCTGCTGCTGATGATGATTTTGACTACTACCACTTCATCTAATAATACATTATTACTGTTAATACTACTATTATTACCATCTCGAAAATGGCGTTGAAAGTGACAATATCTTATTTTTGTTATCTGTTGGCTATTCAGGGATGATCAGTGTTTCTGAGACAATAGATATGGTATTATTACCATTCTTAATTTTCTTATCAATCGGCCGCGGTGGACTAGTGGTTATGCTCCTTGCCTCTGGTCCCGAGGGTCGCGGGTTCAAACCCGGCCGGGGTAGATGGATTTTTTAGGATGGAAAAATCCAAGGAGCAAGTCCTCCGGGAGCGACTTTAAACCATGGGTCCCGAGTCTGAAGATTTTCAGGCTCGTAAAAGATCCTTAAGCCTGAATGAAAAGGCCTCTAAGCAAAATTTACCGAATTTTCCCGTCCTAGTACTACCTTGGTTTCCTAGATGTCAGTATGAGGTGGAACGCTGACCACGGACCACTCAAATGCCATCTATACGAAATCAAGTGTAACTAAATTAGTATGGTTCAAATTCTTCCTTGTAGGGGAAGAGCGCCTAAATCTCTGTTAAGGGAAACATGGGCTTACAAGAAGAAGGATTTTCTTATCTGTCCATTGTATTATCATTTGAAGTTTTCTAATGCAATATAGGCCTTACCGAATTTCACAAACAGCTATTTATTTTAATATCTGGTATAACATTCTTTATTTAAGACAGTTATCGGTGCTATAGAGATAGTATGTAAAGTTGAAACTATATGTCAGAACAAATTGGTACATTAGTATTTTGAAATGCAGACTTACTCCCTATATTGATGACATTCTAGGAGATCATCAATGTGCATTTAGAAGAAACAGGTCTACAACAGATCAGATTTTTAGTATAAGACAGATTTTAGAAAAGAAATGGGAATATAATGGTACTGTACATCAACTATACATAGACTTCCAAAAAGCATATGATTCAATTAAGAGGGAGAAGTTATATAGTATCCTGCTGGAGTTCGGAATTCCTAAAAAGTTAGTTAGACTTATACGAATGTGTCTAAATGGCTCAACGAGTAGGGTGCGTGTAGGCAAACAGTTTTCAGACACTTTTGAAATCCAGAATGGGTTGAAGCAAGGAGATGCACTATCTCATCTACTATTTAATTTTGTACTAGAGCATGCCATTAAATCTTTAGAGAATGAGGAAGGCTTACAACTGAATGGTATTAATAAGCTGTTAGTTTATGCTGATGATGTAGTACTACTGGCCGATAGCGAGGAGATACTAAAGGCCAACACGCACACACTATTGAGTAACACTAAGAAATTAGGACTGGAAGTAAATATCAGTAAAACTAAATATATGGTCACACGTAGAAATACATTATATAATGGAAATGGACAGCTAATGACAAATGAGGGAAATTTTGAAGAATTGGCTGAATTCAAATACCTAGGAACAATAATCACAAATAGGAATGCGATGCACAAAGAAATTAAACATAGGCTCAATTCTGGAAATGCATGCTATTATGCATTGCAGAGACTTTTGATGTCCCAACTCCTTTCAAAAAACGTTAAGCTGAAAATATATAAAACTATTATTCTACCAGTTATATTATATGGGTGCGAAACATGGACTCTTACTTTAAGGGAGGAAAGGAGATTACGAGTATTTGAGAATAAAGTTCTTAGGAAAATTTTTGGACCAAAGAGAGATGAACAGACAGGTGAATGGAGAAGACTACATAACAATGAACTACACGGTCTTTATAGGAAGCCAGATATAATAAGAACAGTTAAGTCCCGTAGACTGCGATGGGCAGGACATGTTGCGCGTATGGGGAATGAAAGACGTGCATGGAAACTTCTTGTAGGAAAGCCAGAAGGAAAACGCCCAGTTGGTAGACCAAGAATGAGGTGTGAGAACAACATTAACTATGATTTGAGGGAAGTAGATTATACAGGGAATGATTGGAAAGCATTAGCTCAGGATAGGGATGTATGGAGAGCTTATGTCCGTGCGGCATGAACCTACGGGTTCGATAGTGCCAGTGAGTAAGTAAGTAAGTAAGTATTTTGAAATTCCTGAACTTCCTAGGATACTTTGCTGGTTCGTGTTCCCAAGGGAGGAAAATTTTTCTCATGGAAATTCGGCCAGTATGGGATTGGTATTCACTCATAATCGTGAGGAATTTGGGTAGCTAAAAGAAATAGGATCTCCAGGTTAAAAAATCAACTATAATCAGCTATAATATGCTCACTGCATGCCACCCCTATAATGGCTAGAAGATCATCCTTCTATGATTAACACATGTGGATAAGAGGCTAGAAATGGCTGGTAGGCCAAACACCTTCAGGGCCTGTAGCATCATGGAGTTTTAGTTTGCGTCTATTGTTATGTTTAGTTCTTTGATTATGGCATTAACTAAATTCAATTTTACTTACTTAATAATGTACTTAATACAGGCTTTCAACTTTACAGCAGTTCGCCCTTAATTCCTGCCTTCAGGAGATTCCTATCTTCTCATTGTCCTTCTTCCATACCTCTCTTCATCATGGCATCATATATTCCCTCATACAACGTTCATCTACTTCTCGCCCTCTTCCTTCTGCCCTGGTATCATCCAATCTAACCCTTGTTTAGGCTACTGTTCATCCCACGTCCGTTGTATATGTCCATACTACTGCAAAGCTCTCTTTGTTATCCTATCGATAACAATTTCTTGTCTAATATATGTATTTGTAATATGTTGTAGTCTGGATATTTTCATTTTCTCTTCTTCTTAAACATAATTTGTAGGATTTTCATCCTGTTTATTTCCAAAATCACTCCTCGGAGGAAGATGTATTGGATGTGCATTCCGTCTTTGATCCGAGGCTTGATCCTTGGGACTGCGAGCTATGTATAAGATACACCTTGAAGTGGGTTGCTAGCCCGTTTTCATGGCGAGTTTATTATTCGGGGCGGATATTTTCATACTTCTCCATAATCCATCCAATTCTGTCGCCAAGATTCTTATCTGTATCCTTTCATTTATTGTCTAGCTTTCTGATTCATATGTAAGTATACTTTCTATTATTGTCTATATTAATATCTTATTTTCTTTCTGGTCAGATTTCTATTCCATAAAAGACTATTCAGGGATCTAATCGCCTTCCTTGCACAATTTACTCTGTTATTTTCAGTGAATATATTTACGTTTATTTTTAACGATTTGTGAAACGATGTCAGTAATGGAATGAATTCTGGCTATGCGATCCCTTTCACAGAATTTACTTTGATTACTGAAAGACTTTGGAAACACACTTAATCTAATTGCTTGACCTTGGGATTTCTCCTGATTCTGCTTCTTTTATCGACGCTTTATGATGAAATTAATTTTATATGCGTATTAAACGTAATTAGTTTGAGGTCAAGATATTACGCGTAAATGTTCTACGCCTCTGTCACTGAGGTCAGGCGTAACGGTGCAGCGGTTCCCTCGTACGCAGCGGCTCTGGATTCGATCCGCGGTCGGGACTAGTTTCCTAGTTTTTTTTTTTCACCTGTAAGACAAATGTCGGGAAACTTTTTTATGACCCAAATAGTCTCCGAAAATAATTTGCCCTTCATAATCATGATCGTATCTTATCTTTGTTTAGTATGGATGTGTGAATGAATGGTGTGTCTTGTCTTAATTGTTAAAGTTGTCTCGGAGGTGACTCCGGTATTGAGCCGATCACTGATCCAGGGAGACTCTCAATATTCTTGCGTGGTCAAAAAAGTATATATGCGATCTAGAGTTTCGAAAACTCTCTCCCGACAGGTCTTGTCCCAGAAAGGCCCTTTGGCATGTAAAAGTAGGCCTACCTATAACAGGAAGGTTAAACTAAGATAAAAAACAGAAAGGGATGTTTTACCCACAACTTATATATTCCTTTAAAGTTAAAAATTTAAATCCATGTTTATAAAATTACAAAATGTTTGATAGCAGACTATAGCAACATTGGGTACTCGAATTTTATCAATTTTATTAAACACAATTTCAGAACGTGAAGGACTATGCGATAACCAGTTCCTTTTAATTTTCCAAAATGCGCTGTAAATTATCCCAAGTGAATTAAATATTATTTTATAGTGATAGCAACAATTACTCATAATGCGAACAAAGTTGCATCAATAAGGATTTCCTCATGTAAATTGACCATTATCATTGTGTGTTATTTTTTTTAAATTTTTTCTTTAAAATTCATGTATTTTAATGACACGTCTGTTATTTTTTAGCGAATTCCGAAGGAATGAAACTATTGAGGCTGTTCTCATGTAAATATATATTTTTTAATTTAACATATCTTCACTGATCCTATCAAGTAGACGCCGAAAATGACCATTACTTATATATGTGTGTATATGCGTGTCCCCGTTATACGCTCTAGAGGCAGCAATTTTTATTTCATCGAAACTAAATTTGGTATGGCCTATAAAGCAGTTAATTAAAAGAATAAGCGTCGAGTTCTCAACCAGCAAAATTGGACCATTAGGTACAGGAGTTCACATGAAACTAAAATTTAAAAATCGCTCTAGTAGTTGCAATTTTCGATATTTTACAACGAAACTCAGTATACGCTATTGAAAATCAGCGAAATTCGAATATTTTAAGTGTGGTTTACCTTTTTCTTCTTCACTTCACGGACTAGGGAAATTGCCTGTTCCACCTCACAGTTGTTCTGTCCATCTTTTTACTGGCCTTCCTACATTTCTTGAACCTCTTGGCTTGTAGTTAAATACTGCTTTTGGTAATCTAGTTACATTCTTTCTTTCTATATGTCTAAACAATTTTTCTCTATATTCTTTGATTTTATCATTTAATGGATATATATTTAACTCTATTCTTATATATTCATTCTTTATCCGATCCATTCTTGTGCAGCCTTTTGTTCTTCTAAGGAAGTTCATTTCTATTCTTTGTATTCTACTTTGTAATTTTTTGGTCATTACCCAAGTTTCACTTTCATAAAGTAATGCAGGACCTGTCAATGTTTTAAAAAACTTCAATTTAGTATCTCTTCTTGTTTTGTTCTTTAATGTTCTATGTATAGTTCCACATATCATTTGAATCTTGACAGTTTCATATTTACGTCTCTTTCAGTTTTTGTGTTTATAGTAAAATTACAACCCAAATAATTAACATTTGTTACTTGTTCACAGGTTTGTTGTCTATTAAGATTTTTGATCTTACATGTTCACTTCCCCAAAATGCCATTATTTTCGTTTTTTCTTTTGATATTTTAAAATTATATTCTTGGCATAACTGATTTATTTGATGTAAAGAGTACTGCAAATTATTTTCATTTTCTTGAATAATAACCACATCGTCAGCATACATTAAAACATTTAATATTTTGAAACGGTCATTATTATACCTACATTAACATTACTTTTCCAATTTTGGATGATGTCATTAATATATAATAAGAACAGTTAAGTCTCGTAGACTGCGATGGGCAGGACATGTTGCACGTATGGGGAATGAAAACTTACATGAAAGCTTCTTGTAGGAAAGCCAGAGGGAAAACGCCCAGTTGGTAGACCAAGAATGAGGTGGGAGAATAACATTAACTATGATTTGAGGGAAGTAGATTATACAGGGAATGATTAGAAAGCATTAGCTCAGGATAGGGATGTATGGAGAGCTTTACATCCGCGCGGCCTTTAACCTACGGGTTCGATAGTGCCAGTGAGTGAGTGAGTGAGTGAGTGAGTCATTGATATATAAATTAAAAAGGATAGGTGATAACGTACACCCTTGTCTTACACCTCTTGTAGTTTACCTGATACCCGAAATTAAAAACTGACTCTAGCAATCACCATGTTTGGTTCGTCGTAATGTTTACGCCCATAATTTGATTAGCCATTAAATTGGTAATGAATCCTATAAGATATTTTAATTAAATGTATATGGGTGCGTAACATGAACTCTTATTTTATGGGAGTAGAGAATATACCTCGACAATTGTTATGGACGGCAATGAGAAATATGTATATAAGTGATAAATGGATTCATATTGTTAGGAGGATCTATAGTAATACAAAAGCTAAAGTAAAAATACAGAATAATTTAACAGAGGAACTCAAGTTAATAAAGGCCTTACGCAGGGATGCAGTTTGTCACCAATTGTTTTTAGCATTTATTTAGACCAGGCTCTTAACTTATGGTATAAAAAATGTTCTGAAATGGGTATTCCTATAGGTCAATAATTACAAGTTTAGGTATCCGTGAGAGAGATGTGCAGACTAAAATTGCAATGGCAAAACATGCAACTAAAACATTACATGGAATAATTTGGAACAAAAATATTACAAAGGAAAGTAAAATGAAAATTTATAAGAGCATAATACAAAATATTTTGTCATATGGAAGTGAAACTTGGTCTTTGACGGAATTACACGAGAATAAAATTAGAACAGTTGAATTTGATTATTTTAGAAAAAGCCTCCAAAAAACAATACAGGATAAAATAAGAAATGAATTCCTTTGGAGAGAAATGAATGTCACCACATCGGAGGATTGAAAATCAAACGCTTAAATGGTATGGCCATGTACAAAGAATGGAAAATGAAAGATGGCCAAAAAATATATACTAATGGTCACCCCCGGAAGTAATAAACGTGGCAGACCAAGATGGAAATGGAAAACCTACATCAGAACTATAATGGATGGTAGGAATTTGGAAGAGGGAGATTGGAATGATAGAGATAAATGGAAACTGAAGACGGCAAACCTATAAATGGGGGAAAGCCGAAGAAGAAGAAGAAGGAGAAGAAAATGTACCGAGTATTTGAGAATAAAGTTCTGAGGAAAATGTTTTTACCAAAAATAGATGAGTATACAGACGAATGGAGAGGACTACATAACAGCGATCTATATTATCTTTATAGGAAACCGATATAATAAGTACAATTAAGTCTCGCAGACTGTGATGGGCAGGACATATGACATGAATGGAGAATGAATGGGGGGGGGGGTTGTAAGCTTATTGTATGAAAACCAGAGGAAAAACGCTCAGTTGATAGACCAATAATGAGGTGGAAGAAAAATATTTACCATGATTTGAGGGAAGTAGATTATACATGGGATGATTGGAAAACATTAGTTCAGGATACGGATGTATGGAAAGCTTATTTCCGCGCGGCCATGAAACTACGGTTCGACAGTGCCAGTTAGTTAGTTAGTTATTGTCAATAAAGTAATGGATCCAACGCTGTGGTCTGAGGGTAGCGTCGCTGCCTCAATGTAGCGGGTCCATGTTCGATCCCCAGTCGGGACAGGTTTCCTGAGTGATGGTTCTTTCGGGGGTTTTCTTCACCTGTAAGACGAAGTCAGGAAACTTTAAGGCTCAAACGGTCCCGAACTTCACCTGGCCGTCATAATCATCATCATATTCGCCGTGTTTAGTATCTATATGTAATGTGAATGGCGTGTTTCGTGATTAATGTTGTGATGTTTCGAAGTAAGGCCCGACACTGAGCTGATCACTCATTCGGAAGGCTCTCCATGCCCTTGTGTGATAAAAAAAATGTGTGATCCATAGTAAAAATCCCTCTCCCGACGGGTTGTGCCACTATAAGGGTCGGGTGGTGTATTACATATAAAAAGCACGTATAAGGTCATAGGTTACTAAATTAATGTAATTAAATAAAGTAATGGAAAAAAAATGAATCGGTATATATAATTTAAATTTGAGTCAAATTATATTATATAACAATATGTAAATTGTGTAATAATTTACGGTTATGCATGATTTATTTTTATAGCAGTCCGACACTTTCAAGTAAACTGGCATCATATATTCAGTTTCTCCAATTTAAGAAAATAAATATATATTTATGTATATACCGTAAATCAGCAAAATGGGAGCATAAATCAACTTGTTGAGGAATTTGTCTAGTTTATACAGTTCCTGCGTGACGGACTTTTACTAATTATAACTATGTGGCAAAGCTTGCTACTCTCTAAGAATGACATCATTTAAACAATTATTATTAATTGAAATCAATTGCAGCCAAATTTAGTAAGCGATATATTGACCTTTGCTCCTTTATTTCAATTTATCTTGAAAAAAAATTAATGTACTCCAAAGCCTACCTTTCATTATTATTTTAGATTAACAATTAAAATTATAACAAAAATACAACATATATTATTTCGTATTAAAAAAACGTGATTAGGACTAATAAAAACTGAACCCATAATTTTGGTTAATGGCATAACACTTCAATAAAAAATAGAAAAATGTAAGAAAAAATGGAATATTCTGTCACTTAATATCAACATGCTAACTTTTGCTGCTTAGTGAATGTATTACGTATTTGCACTCTTTTGATATGATTTACTCCCTTTTTGAGTTAACATAATTTTTTTTTGTGGAGATCAATTTTTAAAATGGCACACAAATGCTTAGCATTAAGAATTAAGAATTAACCCATAATCATCCCTTTTCGAGCAAGGTCCTCCAACGACTGCAAGGTAGCTTACGTTACGCCCCCAGTATACCCTTAAATTAGTAACACACTAATTTTTCGTGCTATTTATTTAAATGTGGCGGATCGCAGTGAAAACTAAATCAGGCATAAAGTTATTATTATGTATATTGTGTAATTCGACAAAAAAATAAGTAATTTCTATCATCCATTTTGTTCTGTTTTATTAAAAATATTAAATAAATGATTCCAACTTTGTATCATATAGGCTACATTGCCAATTTAAGGAATAAACTCTGATGGCTGGGCAAACGATTTCACATGTCTGGGTGATCATCTATTGTTTGAATGTACAAAACTAGAAACGGAAAGGCAGTTATTTAAGAACAATATGATTAACAAATATGGTAAATGGACATTCGATAAAGTAAGACTAGTACAGGAGTACACAGTTGAATTAATCTCATTCATTAATTCCATAGGTTTAGACAGATTATAAGAGCAAAACAAAGCCAGTTCAATGCGTTGAACAAATAGATAAAAAATACAATTGGCCATACAAAATTAATGAAAACAATTTTTTTTGTAAATAATTTTGTAAATTGAAGTATTTAGTGTTACTTTCTTTGTGATGGAACGTGTGACAAATAAATTAAAAAATGTCTGGGTATGCTTGAAATCAAAAGATACATATTAATTTCTACTACACGTTTACTATCACTGTCCTGTTAAGACACTTAGACCGTTTTATGATCGCTTTGCTTAAAGTTATTTTAAGATGACTGTATACTTATCGATAACGGCGAAACATTCAAATTTTAAAATACAGACTGTAATTAGTAAAAGAATATAGAAACGTTTAATCATTTATAAATTAACTAAACAATTAATTTGGAATAGAGATGTAGGTATATCCATTAAAAATAAAATGGCAATGTGTAAAACGTATATCAAACCAGTATTACATTTGCTTCTAAGAGTTAGACATATACAAAGAAGGAATTGAACAGAATACAAGTTTCAGAAATGAAATTCCTGAGCGGAATGATACATAAAGCAAGAAGAGATAGGATGCCTAATGAGGAAGTTATGGAGATATTAAAGGTACAAAAATTAACGACAGACATTAAGAAAAATCGATTAAAATGGTTTGGAGACCTGAAAAGAATGAAAAAAAAAAAAAAGAATACGGCAGAGAATGTTAAATTTCAAACTACAAAAAAATGACAAGTGAGGCCACGAGAAAGAAAATTAGCCAATTAAAATAAAAATTGCAGAAAAGGAGATACAAATGGGAAGAATTAAAAATAAGAAAAGCATGAGAGGATAGGGATGAATGCAGGGTTATTTGGAATCGATAATGCGATGAAAGAAGGCCACGATAAGAGAATGATGTAGCCTACTTATTGTTGCATTATTAACTATTTAACTCATATTTGAAGAGAAAAATTATACGCTCAGACCGGGACTTCAACCCGGGACCCTTGGTTCTCTAGACCAAGTGCTCTACCAACTGAGCTACCTGAGCAAGTACCGATCTAAACGCAAATCTTTCTCTATATACATTGTAATTCCCATCCACCAAATGCTGTGAAGCCATCTATCTTGCAAATGGCAATCCATCATTGAGATGTACGAAATCAATAATAAAAACTTGAAAAAAGCCGTACTGGCTGTAATATATAATTCCCAAATATGTCTTCTTAATAAAGGAGCCGCCATTTGCAAGATAGAAGCATGGCTTCACAGCATTTGGTGGATGGGAATTACAATGTATATAGAGAAAGATTTGCGTTTAGATCGGTACTTGCTCAGGTAGCTCAGTTGGTAGAGCACTTGGTCTAGAGAACCAAGAGTCCCGGGTTCAAGTCCCGGTCTGAGCGTATAATTTTTCTCTTCAAATATGATTTATCCATCATTGAGATGTACGAAATCAATAATAAAAACTATTTAACTAACTAACTCTATGGCTTATGGAACTCATAGGCCCTCAGTTGTCCATCTCCTCAGACAGCGGTAAATCCAGTTCATATCGCCCACATTCAGTTTCCTAACATCCTTTCATTATTTTTTATTGCAGGCCCCTACTGTCAATACAATTTTGTTATAGTCCTTATAATTTTTCCACCAATGCACACCCAAATTAAATTTAAGGATAGATATTATCAAATAACAATACCATTGGAGTTAATATTTCTCCTAAGTTACCAAATTGTTGTTTTTTCTGAAAATATTTTTTTTTCTAAAAAAGGCGTCTTCATTTATTTTTTGCAAATGAAGGATCTAGGGAAAGAACGAGGTAGTCACTTCTATTTGACGAAATGGAATTTCATATACCATTAGATTCTCCATGGGAAAAAAAACTACCCCTTTTAAGTGTGAAACAATAAAAGAAACGGTTGAGTTGTGGGTTTATTTACTTTCATAGTTTGGCATACAGGTAAAGAAGTAAGTTCGTTGAATAAATAGTAGTTTTTTTCCCCATATTTCACGAAAAAGTGACTTGCCTGTTTTTTTTTTTTTTTCCTATTCTCTTTTCTCTTTAAATGTAACTAATTCGCTGACACTTTCGAACCCAGAGTTTCATGGACATGTAGACATAAGCTCTACAAATATCCTTATTCTGAGATGTTTTATAATCATCTCCTGTATAATTCAACTCACTCATATCATGGATAATGTTACGTATTATCCCACCTCATTCTTGACCTATCTACTGGGTGCGTTCCCTCTGGTTTTCCTAAATGAGTTTCCATGACCATATTTCAACTCCCTTCGTGCCACATGTCTTGAAAATCACAGTCTACGAGACTTAACTGTTCTTATTACATCTGGTTTCTATAAATATCATGTAGCTCACTTTATACAGTCTTCTCCATTCGCCAGTTTGTTGTCTGTCTTTGGTCCAATAATTATCCTAAGAACTTTATTCTCAAATACTCGTAATATTTTCTCCTCCATTAAAGCAAGAGTCCACGTATCACATTCATATAATTGTAAGAATAACAGTTTTATATATTTTCACTTTCAGTGTTTTTGAGAGAAGTGGGGTGAAAATAATTCCTGTAATGCTAGTAGCATTGTTCATAGGTATTTGAATTCAGCAACTTTTTCAGAATTTACCTCATTTATTATTAACTGTCCATTTCCATTAGGACCTATACAATGCATTTCTATGTGTGACTATATATTTAGATTTATTGATGTTACTTGTAGTCGGAATTTCTTAGCGTTACTCAATAGAAAGTGTGTATTTGCCCTTATTATCTCCTCGTTATCATTTAATAATACTACATCATAAGGATTTACCAACATCCTGTTAATTCTACTGAGTTGTACGTCATACGTATTGTCTAAAATGTTGATGGCATGCTCTAGGACAAAATTGAATGGTGAGGGGATAGTGCATCTCCTTGTTTTAATCCATTGTGAATTTTAAAAGTATATGGAAACTATTTGCCTACCCGCACCTTACTCTCTGTGCCATTTAGGCATATTCGAAGTATAAACCCTTAAAATGTAGGTAATCATTTGAACTGATAGTCTATATGAACGTTCTTCTTTTTCTTCTTCTTCCTTTCACCTATATGAACGGTAATTTTGCAAATAAGTCTTCCATAATTTTATTTTCGTTGCATATTCTATTAATAGGCGAATTTTTGCCATTTATAATCCAATTATCATCCCTTGTTTCACTACAGCTTGTTCTCTTCTTGGTTTTAAGATGTTCTTGTTAGATTTTATCGGCATATTACTTGTCTTATCCCTGCATTTCTTTCTATTTATAACGTATTAGCTGTACTCTGCCACACGTTGCTGTCGCTAAGTCAGGTTAAATGGGAAGATTGTTATTCATTGCCGTAAAATATGTAGTATAGTGTTGCTTTTGCGTCCAATAGATAGAGCTGTTTTTCATTTTTCAAGAAAACAGTTTTACAAGTCACAGGTAACAGACACACACATATGTATATGTAAACACGCTCGTATTCGAATGCAACGTTGTGTCAAAATTTCAAAGCAACCGGTAAAGAACTTTCGGATATTTGAGATTTTGAACAAACGAATATTTATATGTTTTACTCTTAAGTTGGTCTCCCGAGTTGAAGGTGCTTTTACATCCGATAGATGGAAGACATCTATATATATATATATATATATATATATATATATATATATATATATGGCTCTTCCAACTCTTTTGTATGGTAGCGAAGTATGGACGTTGAAACAGGATATACAGAGACTTAGATCTGCTGAAATGAGATACCTTCGGAGGACTGCAGGATACACACTACTGTATCACAAAAAAATGAAGACATCTTAAAAGAATTACACATGGAACCTTTAGAAAACAAAATTTCTGATTATAAGTCAAGATGGATGCAACATGTTCATCGAATGGAAGATCACAGAATACCCAAACAAATGTTAAGATATCAACCTGCAGGAAGAAGAAGACCAGGACGTCCACTCAAAAGACTTTTGGATGGTGTTTCTCTTGAGGCCGAAACAGGTCAACAAATGGTCTAAATTCGTGAATGTACTATGATGATGATATATTTATAAACAGGTGCGTATTCCAATGCAACCTTGTGTAAAAATTTCAAAGGAATCGGTAAAGAACTTTCGGAGATTTGAGATTTTGAACAAACGAACATTTACAGTTTTACTCTTAAGTTGTTCTTCCGGGCTGAAGTTGCTTTTACGTCTAATAGATGGAGCTGTTTTTCATTTTTTAAGATACTTTTACCTCTCACATGTGTAAACCCGCGCGTATTCAAATGCAACGTTGTGTCAAAAAATTCAAAGCAATCGGTAAACAACTTTCGGAGATTTGAGATTTTGAACAAACGAACATTTACAGTTTTACTGTTAAGTTGGTCTTCCGGGCTGAAATTGCTTTTACGTCCAATAGATGGAGCTTGTTTTCATTTTTTAAAGATTTTTACCTCTTACAGGTATGGCATGTATGTATATATATATATATATATATAGCAGCTGTGTTATCATAGATGGTGTGATAAAAATGTATAATTTGTGTTTGGGCCCAAAGAAACGAAGCCGGTCCTGGTGCATGTTGGTGTAGTGTTAATGATTATTACTGAGTGTGATTAATGAGTGTAAGTTTGGTGTTTGATTTCGTAAATAGTTGTTAATTTGGCTGAGATGATAGTGGTCACGCATCTCCTCGCTGGCCAGGCTCGGTGTTGATTTTCACCGAGGGTCCAGATTCTCGGCTGGCGGGTAGAGTCGCTGGGATTAGGGGGTGGCCTGTGATCGGGGATCAAATGTTGGTGGAAATGAGAAAAAGTTTGGTATATTATCCAGAGTCACGGACCGCGAGGAAAATAAATGACTTAAAGACAATAATATCTTGTGTCAGTTATTTAAAAGTGGCGGATCTCGGTGAAAACGAAATCAACCATAACTGTTATATTGTATCGGTTTTAAAGGTGTAGGAGTTGAATATCATAACTCCCTCATAGCCTATGTTCATCCCGAGAATCTCCTGAACATTTTGCAAAAAACCCCATCAAAATCGGATCAACGGTATGGCCGCGCATAGAATACGAACAAACATTGATTTATATATATATATTAAGATTAATCTAAAATGGGGTACCCCATTTTATCCTCCATGTCCCACGCCTTAACCGCTAGGCGCCATGCTTAGAGTAGAGTTTCAGGATTTGTACTGGTTCGAGTCCGCATGGGGGAAGACATTTTTTCATGGAATTTCGGTCAACCCTATGGTATCGATGCTAAACCAGCATTGTGAGAAATTTGGGTAGCTACAATAAGTGGAGGCTTCTGGTTCGGAAAACTAGCTATAACGGCTGGGGGACCCGACTCGGTGATCAGATGTAACTCCTAAACTGGTTGGATTAACACATGGATGTGAGGCCAGCAGGAGGCTGGTATGCCAATGACCTTCAAGATCTGTCGTGCGATTGAGTTTAGCTTAGTTTTATCCTCCCTTGTACAACACATTTATTTTTCTATATATATATTAAGAAAATACACATTGAGTTTTAAATACCAAAGAAAAGAACAAGGCTATAAGTTCATTCCAAAAGTTATTGTTACATTTTGGCCTCTTGAAAAAAGTTATTAGCTAAAGTATTTGAATATTTATTATAACATGAAATTACACATCATTTATAATTGGCGTCAAGGTATTATCAATTATTATTAACTAATTTGATGGTACCCTGTTTTATCCTACCAGTCCTACAAAACAGGGTGCTAATAATAGGTATTGGTCTAGTGACTTTGTAAACTTGTTGCTGCCAAATTTAGCTTAAAATGTAATTTTCACAAACAAGTTTGGAACATTAGCTACAGATCTGAAAGAAAAAATGTACCTCATACGTCCCGCATGGGGACACGGGTGATACCTAGCGGGAGTTTCTTAACAGTGCTAATGTCATTATGCTTATTCATCTACATATCTCAAAGAGTGATATGTGGTTAGAACATCGCCTCAATAAAACATCCAATAGCCATGTATGGTAATACTTGGACGGATAAAGGTTAGTTAAATTTCCTTAGAGGGCTTTTTATTCAGGTATGTGGTTCTTTCACGAGCTTGAAAATCTTCACGGCTTAAAGTTGCTCCCGAAGGACTTGTCCCTTGGATTTTTCCATCCTAAAAATCCATTGATCCCAGCCGGGTTTAAACTCGGGACTGGAGGGTAGGAACGTAACCACTAGACCACCGCGGCTGATTATGGGATTTACATATAAGTTATATGATATATCTCACAAAGTTCTTTATACACTTCTAAGATTTTATTAGTAATTTTTACGAATTTGAATTATTTTTTTTTTTTTTTTTTTTCAATTTCGATAAGCTATTATTATGTATTGTTAATAATATAATACCGTTACCTAAATTAAAAATATATTAATAAAAAATAAGCAATTTTAAATGGCTACTCCATGGCGCAAGTAATTAGTTAGACACACCTGTCATAAATATGAATTGATGTTTTCTCTGGTTTCTCTCACTAGCAATTATGTTATACTTATTATTGTATATATTTAAAAAAAAATTATATGTTCAAAAAATAATTGTATTTTTATTTGTCCATTTCTATTTATGCTGCTGTAGCTTAGGTGATAGTACGCCTACTTCCTGATTAACGAGTCCAGATTCAGTTGAGAATCTTAATTGAAAACTTTCAATCTCATTGCTAGGAGAGGCGGTGTTTTATACTTGTAATCGCTACGTAGATAGTGTATTAGATGTTAGAACTGATTTCCTAGCTCCTCCGCAGTACATACGTTGGAAGGCACGTAGTACAGTTAATAGCGATTCGTTCACCTGATAGTGAAATTAAGACTGTAACTCTTGCTAATTTTGGTCAGGCACAGGCTACATGCCGGCACTGGTTTTCATCTTCTTCATTATCATCCCTCATACAATATTCTTGCACTATGCACTCACCCTACACTATTCTCTGGACACAATTCAAGTACATCACCAAACTAAAATGGTCTACCGAAATGGTGCGTAAAAATTGCAAACAAAAAAATATTAACACCGTGTATCCGCTAAGTGCGGATTGATACAATAAAAATGTAGTAGGTAGGATAGGAAAATACTTGTTCATTTCTTTCTTCTTATCTCAGTACCATGATATAGTGTATTTTCCTGTTAAATACCTAGGTACTATCATATTAAGGGGGGCATGCCGTAGCGTAGTGGTTAAGGCACTGCGCTACAAGTCGGAAGGTCGAGGGTTCAAGTCCCGGTGGGGTCAGGATTTTTAAACTGACCAAAACCTTCTGGCGGCACTATGGCCCTGGGGTCGACTCAGCCTCTAACGGAAATGAGTACCAGACGCTTGTTCTGGGGTAAAGGCGGCCGTCACGCAGGGCTGACAACCCGGCTGACATCAAGTGCCGATTGCCAAGAAAAAGTGGGAACCTTAACCTCCTACTACCCCAAGGGCCTCCTGAGGCCTGTAGTGGGATCACTTTACCTTTTTACTATCATATTAAACCTTAGGAAAGCAATCTTGGTACATCTAAAGAATGCAAAACTAATAATTACATATCAGAGACTCAGTGTTGTAAAAAAAGAAACAAATACAGATCTGTTATCTCTGTGCACAGATATTGGCATTGTACATGATTTATGACGCGCAATTAAACGAAAGACTCCTCTTGAATCCAGGATCAAAACTCACAAATTACCAATAAAAGCTGTGAACCTATGGTACTTTTTAATAGTCTACTTTGAGAGGTAAATATTAGCCTAACTTGAAACTGCACCCTCTGCCTATTTCCTGCAGTTAGTTTTCTTAGCTCATTTTCATCTCATATTATTTTTATTTGCTAAACTTACTCATATAGGGTCTACCAAAATTGACAAAATATATTTGACAATAGAGAAGGGAAACGATAAAAAATTAGATACTATAAAGATAATCCTAGCTTAAAAATTAAATAGTCGGAATTTGTAGTGTTGCCATATTAAGAAATGAGAGAATGTATGGTTTTTTAATTAACATATAGGCATGTTTTTTTTTATTCTTGTAAGCCCTTGTTTCCCTTAACGAGATTTAGACATTCTTCCCCTACAGGGAAGAAATTGAACCATACTAATTTAGTTACACTTGTTTTCGTATAGATGCCATTGGAGTGGCCCGTGGTCTGCGTTCCGCTTCATACTGATGTTCTTGTTATACCTACCTTTAAATAAGTTTCTCCCTTTTAAATAAATTCCCAACCCCTTTTAGGATCTAATATCTAAGCCATTATGTTGGAAAACTTATAGCTCAAGCTATAAGACCAAGTTTCACAACTACACAAGACTATCATTAAAAACAGTGCACATTATTGTTTTGCATATCGCAGAGAACCAATAAAACTGTTATTTTATAAATTCGCGCGAGATCATCCTTACATACATGTCTTTCCTTATTTATACTTTTTAAATAACAGTTTATAGGTATTTTGTATATACAACGTTATTCATAAATTTTAAATAAAATGTTCAATTTTTTTGTATGATTGAATTGGAAGTACACTTTTAACGACATTTTTTGGTAATTTATTTTTAATAGTTTCCTTTTTTTTTAAAGTCTTTGTAGGTTTTATCAAATTCTGAAGAAATGAAGCTATTGAGATTGTCATGAAAGTATAAAAAAAAAATTACGTACCTTTATCGATCGTATCAAGTATAGGCCTATATCGAAAATGACTATGAGCCATATTTTAGGGTGGTCCTTATTTTCGACTTTTCGCATTTCATTCCTCACACACACTCTATATTTTTTCTTTGGTTGTAAGAAGTAATTTAAAGTTCATTTTGTTGAAATTTAAGATCAGGCAATTGTGTCGCATCGAGCTAGAACAGACGAGTAAAAAAAGGGACATTGAAAATAACATCGATAAAAATGGTATTGATTTATAGTGTCAACAATTAATTTCGTTCAAATAGATATTTTGAAGATATTTATTGAATTATTCCTCTTGTTTTAAACAATAGAAAAATACTCTTGCTCTACGTTTTTTTTAGTATTTATAAATTTAGGTCCAGTGTTGCACGGATTAATGTCAATTTATTGTAATGGAATTTGATACACTATCAAATTGGGCCAATAGGAAAATATAGAGCGTGTGCGTTGATTTCAGACTATTTAATTCCACCCCTATAATAAGGACGCAAATAGATTTAAAAAAAATTGATATAGTCTATATGTCTGGTAAAAATTAACTTTTCTATTCAAGTAAAACATAATAGAAAACAAATCTCAAAATAAAAAAAATATAGGTCATTTTTATCTCACAAACTGGATTTGTAGAATTTTTATAACTCTCCGTTCTGAATATCAAACTACGGAAATAAATAGAGACCTAAAATATGGCTTAATTGGTCAACAAGTTTATTTACAGGATGAAAACTAAGACAAAAATGTTAGTGAAATCTTCCCTAACAAAATTAAATAGCACGGTCAGGCAATAATTTATCCAACCAGAATGGCATTAAAAAAGTAGCAGATGATCTGTTTTAAAGTAATATGGAAAAATCTACAGGGTTGATAGCCAGGAAAGTTTCTTTAATCATACTTTTTTTAACGTTATCCAATTAACTAATTAAATTATAAACAGGTGAAATTTTTTCATTAAATTTTTGTCTGTTTTCATCTATGATTCACATTTGATAATCAGTTTTCACGAATTGCCATTATAGGCTGTATATTTAAAGAGGATTACTCAATGTTAAAATATTTATCTAATAACATTTTGAAATAGTTTCATATAGGAATATGTGAAAAACAGATGAAACAACTTAAAAGTCTCCATGACTATATAAAATAAATTTCTGCTTACAATATAAGCTAGTGTAAATGAAATTACTTACTTGTCAGTATTTTCACAATATGTTGCAGATTTACTTTCCATGCGCCATCCACGTTGACACCAGAAATACTGTTGGCACTATCCTTAAATTATCAATTTGCATGCAGTGGTTAGGAATATGGCCATATATAAAGCATATCTGGTCTCTCTTATGTAAATATTAAAACTGTTTGCAACATATCTGTAAAATAATTTTTTTTAGATTATTTAACAAAAGGAATTGTTTTACTAAGAAGATAAATCGAAATATTGCCACTAAATGAAGTTTTTATGAGAATAGTTTGATATCAGAAATAACCTATTTAAATTGAAGAGCTAAAACACAAAACCATTTATATCCATTTGTTTCTAAAATTGTTTCATTGCAAAGAAGGGATGAGTGAAGAAGCACAGTATATGTTTACACTACTGGTGTAAATAGCAAAAATTGACAGGTTAAGTTGAACAAAATACTATACTGGCAAAGTGGATATAAATTTTATTTTATCTCTTCAATTAGAAAATGAAGTACAGAACACAGGATAGCTTACTGTTGTACAGTGTACTTAAATTGAACAGTAAGACCAACTCCTGTTGTACTATCACAAGAACATAATTGTATTTTTTCTGATTTCAGTTACACTAATAAGAGTTTTTTAATAAAAGGAAACAGTGGACAATGATACATCAACTAGTTTACAGCTAAGTTTATAGCTCAACAACATTAATAGTTTAAGAAAATTATTGATTCATTATTTTAAGTCCATACACTGTACAAGTACAAAACTTCCTTTTATGACAAACCACAATTCATTGACATAATTTGTTTAAACATATTTGGCAAAATAATAGCTATAGAATCTACTGAGATCTACATTGATCTAGGAGTGACATAGATGCAGACACACACTTAAGTGAGTCCAGTTATTCTAATAACGACCATTGTGGAAAGGAAACTAAAATATAAAACTTGCAAGAACAAGTAAACTCAAATTATTTTTTGGATGATAATGGAAGACAAGGTTTATTATATATAAAAATGTAAACTCGATTTGATACTGTTCAATGTGCTAATATTTTATATATGTACACAATATATATTTATGTATAATATAACCACATGACATACAATATTATATACAAAGTCATACTCCACCGAATTTCTTCTTCGAGTTAGGATAATATATATATTTTTATGTATACAGACGAATGATAGTTTGCGAACATCACAGTTTAGTTGGAAATATTCGTCTTTGTTATTTTTATTACATTTTTACAGTACTATAACAATCAAGATGGTGTCTGTACTTTCTCTCTATTCAAATAAATATACAAATGTGACATTTATAGGCAACAAGTCCACTCATTCACACGTTCATATTTTCTATACAATTTATCATTTTTACTTTTTCATTCGTACTGTTCTTTGGTAAAATATTGGCCAATAATCTAATTAACAAAAGACAATAGATTTACATTATGATAACGTTCAATTATTCTTAATTGTTTTAAAAGCTGAATTTTATTCATATTTTCCTTACACCTGAGAGTAAGGGAAACTTTTGACGCCATGTTCAATTTACAATTCAGGACATTAGCAATGCCCAAATATTATGAAGAGACAAGAGAGAATCAATAGCAACAATAACAGAAAGTATTTTATATTATTTATTTAAGAGTAATAAAGAATTTATTCATGTCCATAAATAAAATCATGATTGCATATATCAGAGTTTTTTTTATTTTTTGTCACTTTTTATATTTTTTTTATTTTGGAAGAACTTTCTCTCTTTCTCTTGTTTTTTCTTTCTTCTTTCATACAAAATGAAAATATTTTGGTACTCATAGTACAGAATTCCACGTTTTCTTCTGGCATCAAAGATACTGATTCCTCTCCCATACTCCACAATGGAACAAAAAAAAGCTTGCATTAAATATAATTATGGATATTTAAAATATTTATTACAGAATACTGGGTATCTGACAAATTTAATGATTCTTTCATTATAAACTCCACTGTAAACGTTATCAAATATTGGCAATTCTTGAAGGGGATGTAGAATTCTTTAATACTCTATTAAAATGCTTTTATAATTTAGAGAATCTGAGGTTTATTCTATTACCAAGAAGATAGAAGAAAGTTCTAAACCTTCTAAAAGTACAGTGCATTTAATATTATAACACGTGTTATAGACAAAGCTACTAAATTTGAAGAGACATTGTCTAATCTATAGACATAATTTATGGTTTGATTGGTTGCATCTTTAAAAAAAATTACAATAAGACTATGACGATTTTACTGTACTCTTGGTCTTAATAAGTGCATTTGAGCATTTTTTCATTAATTTCTCAAAAGATTCTTACATGTTGTATGTAACAGCCTCTTAATTATTTGTGCATACTTTATATTGATTTTTTTAAAATGATTGATTTATCCCATTATTTTATTAGGCCTATTGTGTGTGATTTAATGTAATAATTTATTAACAGTAATTAAACAATATTATATACTGAATATGACACCTAAGTAATAGGTTATAGTTTTGCTGGCAGAATTCCCTTAGACTGTAGGAAAGAATTAAAAATTATATTGAAATGAAGATTTTTTTTTTTGAATAATCAAATACGTGCTATGTTTGTTGCAAATAGTATTGAAGGAATGTGTAAAATTATTGGATGTCATTTTCAAATATGCTAATTAAACATTACGATAAATTCATTTAAATGTACATACATGTCTATTATTTAGGTTAAAAATTCACACTGGTTTATAATTCCATTCATGTCGTTAAAATTCTTATTATATCCTGCAAATTTCGTAACTGCATTTCTCCTTTGGCTTTGTACTTTGGATCAAATTCATGTAAGTCACATTTAGGAAGAATTATTTTAACTACCAAATATTTTAAAAAGACGATAAATAGTTAAAGATATATATACAACAATTCCTGCGATTTTTGTTGGTCCCAAGATATTAAGAACTGCAGGTACAATTCAATATTTGATTAATGGGGAAGTTGTTTATTGTTAACATTAGTGACATGCTCTCCTTCGATCTTAATGAAACATCAAACAATTTTGGTTTTGTATTACATCTTCACTGCAGACCCCCTTCAAGAAATGCAAATTTTAGGTTAATTTAATAAAATATATGAAATTGAATCTACATACTTAGATAGTTAGGCCTAACTGCAGAAAAGTTATTCTATGAAAGAGTAGGATAATTAGAAATTAGTCTTTGCATAGTGTTATTATTCTTTCTGATACTGTTAGTAACACATTGTGAGTTACTTACAAATACTGAATACATCAAACCAATGCGATAATATTAATGTCACAGCACAATATTTGTGTTTTAACAAAGTATTTACAGACTAGTCTTAACTTAAAAATGTACTACTTTTCAAATATATGATTTTTTATTAACCAGAAAAAACAAAATATCAAATATGTATTTTTATTATTGTGCATTCACATTTTCAAAACAATTTCAACTCCATATAATTATATACAGCAAGAACGTGATTTCAAACAAACAAACAAACACAACAGTTTGTGGCCATTTTGGCACCTTACATATGGATAGAAATCCTACACTTCAGTCTATTTAATACAGGCCTGACACTTGTAGATAAATAATACTTAATAGTAAATTATAGTTAGTCTAGCTCAAAAAAAAAATTGAGTTTTGTTTTACAGTGCAGCTCATTTAAGAAAAGATGAATTTTCGACATTTATTTTAATACAACTTTCCAATATATAAATATTAATTTGTTAGGACATGAATGATGCTGTCCTACTTCAATTAGCTTCACTTAGTATCCATGTATGGATATATCCCTAATACAATGAATTTCCACTCCAATAGAGACATTCTTGTAAATGGTATAAACTACAATATCTTTTTGACTGTGTCAGCTAAAGTGAAAATAACTTCAAAACAATGGGAAAAATAATGGTAGACTTTTTAAAATATAGAGATACTAATTTTTTAGCATTAAAATATTCAGTTTCTGTGATTCTAAATTCCAATTAAACAATAATAATCAGAATAACCTATAATTTTATCACAAACTATATAATAAATTAATAATAATAATTGTAATAATAATAACAATAATATAAAATATTCATGCTTTCTGTTTTTTGTTCAATAAAATATCTTAACAGTATCAAAGAACTTAACAATAATTTTTAAATATCTGTAAACGAAAATAAAAAGTGATTAGCAAATTATGTAAATATTTTTCGTTTCTGATGCTACATTTTTTTTTCAAATATGTACTTTGTATTGCAAATGCAGTTCCTTATAAATATTTCATAACGAGATATTTAAATTTAATTAAATATATTTCAAAGTTATACCACAATTTGACCCAACATATTTTTCTTGGAACTATAGAATATTAGGGATAGGCCTACATAACTACATGAAATGAAGAGAATAGAAGTTTATTATTCACTTACATTCAATATTTGTTTTCTAATCTATATTCTATAATGTAACGTCCAATAATACCGTATAGCTTATAAAATTATGAAATAATGTGGAGACATTTGGCCATATTGAAATCAGTGTAATTCAAGAAAAAAAAATTAGAATTAATAATTTCAAAATATCTGTATTAACAAGCTTCTAGTTTCATTTTAATACTGTACATAACTTACAATAAAATTTTAACACACTGCGCAACAATAGTAAAAACAAGATTAATCTGAACATTACCTATAGTATTTTCATCTTTAAACACACAAATAAAACAGTATACAAAACAGACTTAAATAGATTAAAAGAATACAAGTACAGAAGATCTTTATTTAACCTTAAATCAAAACATGCTTTAATCTATACAAGACTCCAGGCTCAAGTTAAAAATAAAACAACAGATTTTATTTGAAGAGAAAAATATATGCCTGAATCGGGAATAAGTATGGATACTTAATATGTTATAATATTAAAATAGTGGAATCTTCTTTTTAAGAAGTATTTTATACGCATATCTCTGTAAAAATAGACATAAATAACTTGGTAATTATAATAATAAATTATTTAAATAGTGAAAGTAAGATAGGAATTGTTTAAAAAATTGAACTGAAACTGTATTTTTCAAATTTTTACTTTCAACAGATGATAAATCAAATCATTCTCAACTATAATTAAACCAATTACAGACAAAAAGAGTTAAATAACGAACAGAAGAGAAGATCATAATGTACTTTTTCCTATATACATTTAATGTAACAGAGCCTCTATGGGTTATTATCCAAGTCGAAAATTCAACTTTATTAAGAGAGGAACATTTTAATTTAATAATCCATGTACAGAATTGTTGGATGATGAATGGAATGTTCTGATGGATATGTAAGAGTAATTGAAGTTTACTTTCTTTTTTGTATACAAACATTAGAATGGCACACAAGTGAACATGGTAAAGTTAATGATAGTTCACACATTTTTTTTTAAAGAAAGTCATGTAGATCTTAACATTTTTAATTTTAAAAATCACAGCGTCACAAGTTTCCTGAGATTAAAAACAAACGCCACGATATTTGCATAGGCGTGCGCAAAGATCAACATGACCTATTGAATAAGCATGTACCAGACAAATATTTTAAGTGTTTTCACAAAAATCAATATTATTAAAGCTTCAGTTATGTCATTTTCATGAGGATAATGATTAGAAGATAGTTGTTGAATTTCTCTAATATGCAATTAAATTCCTATATTTTCATAATCTTAATAGTCTTAGAAGCTCGTACATTTTTAAATTTCTATAACCTCTATATGGCTGGGATATTAATATTCAATTTGACGAAAATTAAATAAACAATGGAGACATCTGTACATAAGTATATATTAAAAGTTCAAGGAACATTATCAAAACTATATTGCTTTCATATTTGTTAGAGGTTTCAAGGACATGTAAGTGCTCCAATATTCAGTGCTAGGCAACCTCCCACTAGTTATAACACCTCACGTGACAATCACAAGATAAGCCGTTCCTACTGCACGGTAGCTGAGTGGTTAAGGAAAGAAGCCTTGGCGCAGAGCTACAGGACCAGTGCTGCTTCGAGTCACTATGGAGGAAGAAATTTTCTCATGGAATTTCGGCCAGTAGGGACCAGTGCCCACCCAGCATCATGAGGCATTTGGGTAGCTATAATAAGTAGCGACTCCAGGTTGAGAAGACCAGCTATAACGGCTGGTGGATCCGACATGCTGACCACATGTTACCCCTACACTTTCTCGATGATCGTCTACCTCTGTGATTTACACATGTGGATGTGAGGCCAGCAGCCGAATGGCAGGCCAAGGGCCTTCTAGGCCTGTCGTGCTTGGAGTTATTGCAGAGTAACTGGGAGAGCAATAACTTGACCTTGAAACTTCTGGTGAATATGTAAGCAATATATGTTATTTTTAATAACATTTTAAATAAATTGATAATCTACATAATTCTAACGGTCCTCAAAACAGAAAATGATACAAATCTATTGTTATTCAGAGATAGCAATTGAATAGCGATCTTGGATAGGTATCTAACCAACAAAATAACGAAAGTTGAGTGTTTAAAGTGATCTGTTATAGGCAATGCTAAACTTCTTTCTTTAAATTCTAACTTCTTCATGTGTGTCAACTATTAGCAAAGGGAGGGTTGTAGCCCCTCCTCGAAGCCCAGTCTAAATAAATGGCGGTGTGAGTCATATGTGTGAATGCTTAATGACACATTTTACTCTGTTACTAATTAAATATGTTCACTAAATAATTAGAGATATAAAAAAAATTGAAGTGTCGAACCAGGATCACCATAACAGATTACATAAAGTGAAGACGGTAATACAATGAACCTAAAATAAGGTTACCATGTTAGGGTTTTAATCCGAACCCATCTATACTATACCCTGTCCGCTCTTAAAGTGATCCTCGTCAAAACAAAGCCATGTGACCTGCTCGCTTTCATTGGTTACGGACACCGACGTACGATGTAGGAGCAATAAGTACGCAAGAAAGTAGTTCCCTTCATTAAATTAAAAATAAGTCCTCTGAATATACCTGTTATTCTTCGTGAATGAAAATAATAATATTCAAAACATACAAAATATTCTAAAATATACTCGTACCTAATCAAAATTACAACTTAAAATAGTTTATTAAATATGGATGATGCATTTGAGTCATGCTTCAGTCTATTCTCATGAAACAAAATGGCTGTTGCTGTGTCGTCATCTCCCTGTCAAAAGTGGCGCGAATGGCGGAAGGATATTGCTTCTACAACGTAAGTCGGTGTCCATAACAAATGAAAAGCGAGCAGGTCACATGGTTTTGTTTTGACGAGGATCACCTTAAGAGCGGACAGTTTATAATTTAATCAGGCAGTTTTGACCACTTTTAAATTATATGATACTAAAATATAATAAATAGCTAACCACATGAAGTAAACTAATTTTTTTTGTTGGTTAGATCATTCTGAAGAAATTTTAATTAATCTAAGTCCAAGTTTCATAAACAAGTTGTGCTGTAATACTAAAATTTTGATAAACATAAAATTATAATGGGAAATTACAAAATAATATACTATTGCTTTCTGTCATACAAACTAAAATATAATTATTTCTTTGCTGAATTTCTTCCCAAGTTTACAGTTGCTTACGAACTTCTGAAGATAAAAAAAAAAAATCATACTATTTGGGATAAAATAAATCAAACTTTGCGCACGCCTATGATCTCATAGTTACGTCAGATGATGAAGTACCTGCTGATGTAGTGGCAAGGCACGTGGCTCTTATTGTTAACGGCGCATGCGTGTTACTCCCCGTTCACCATCACAGTAGTCCACTGCCAAGGGCTGTTGTAGCTCGTCTTCTGACTTGCAAAAACAGAAATAATAAAGTTAATTCAGGCCACGATTTAAAAATAAAAATACAACATAATCCCCTGTTCCATAAATTTGAAAGAGAGGTCGAAATTATAGTTTGAAGTAGTAGTTACAATGTCATAAACTTACGTCCAAAATTTAGCCCTTTTGACAGCTATTTTAAATATATGTATACTGAAGTTTATATATTAATTTTCGTACAATAAACGCCTATGGAAATAGAGGTGATCAGCAAGAACAATTAATCGTATATTTCTATGTTGTTCGGTAGCTAAGCTGTAGATCTAAGTGGCATTGAAGGACCATAGTAAAATAAGCAAACATTCCTTTATTTAATGCAAACCATGTCAATAAGAGCACTTCTGAAAATAATTTGTTTACGATATTAAAATCGGAAACAAAGAGGCCTCTATAGTAAGAACCATAATAATTGCCCTGTAACGCCACCACCAGGAAAAATAGATTTATACTAGGTGCAATGACTTGAAACAGAAGACTTACAGTACTTGTATCTTTTCAATGCTTTATTCTATTTCATGCCGACTTTACTTGAATGCTCCGGCGAAATCGCTTCGATAACATTTATTTAGTTTTCAATAAGACTAAATGGGTTTTTATGTGATAAAAGACATTCTTAAATCTTTCAAGAAGTGCGGCGTAAGTAATGCTCGCCATGGCAGTGAAGACCATCTTATATATGAAGAGGACAACGATGACGACGAAGAGGAAGAAGAAGAAGAAAGTTCAGATGAGGATTTTCAGGGATTTTAAAGATCAGAACGGTTTTATAAACTAATTTTTTTTTTCGTCTGGCTTTGCAATCTAATAATAAAAATGGTAAAAATGTTATTTTTTAAATTGCTTAAAAAATTAAGGTGCGTCTTATAGTCCGTAAAATACGGTACTCATTGTTCAAACAGAATAGCCAACTTATCTATATGGTGCGCCAGATTATCCAACGAACTGTAAATTAATGTGGCGTACACTAACTTGCCTATTTTCTCACCTAATAAAATGAAATGCGTGTAGAATATTATGCGGTAGAAGGATTTAGTAATGAGTTAATACATATATAAAAAACCAATCCGATAGCGGAAATTTGTATTACAATGTTGGCTAACATGACACTAGCAGTCACTTGTTCTCTCTTTGAACATTTACAGATAGACTCCTGACATAGAACAGCCGGTCTTGAATAAATAAAAACCTAGACCTATGAATAAGATAGGCCTATAATGATTGATTTTAATAATATTAGTTCGGCTGTAGCACGTTTATTATGCCAACAATGGGTCAAACTCAGTTTTGGTCAATTGGTATTTAATTGATTCCCAGAATGATCTCGAAAATGATCTCCGTCATGTTGCAGCCACATTCCGTTGCAAAGCCACGTATCACAGGTTCCGTACCTGTGAGGTGTTGTCAGGTAATGATTCTTCAAATCCTTCGAAGTAACACTGATCTTGAGACGTAATTAACTAGTCATAATGTGACATTTCCGGACATTAATACCTTATTAAAAAATAATCAACTTATCTCAATATACTATCTCACCTCCGTTGTCGGTATTTTTTGCAACACTCTGTATATAAGTCTAGTAAACTTTTCCTTGTAAAAAAACTGCACGAACTATAGGTTTAAATACCTCTATAGAAGTTATACAAAACCATGAAAGTAGTAACTCCTTTGGCGAAAATATGCTACATAATTATGTAAAACATTCTAATAATATAGCAGGAAAACGTAACGGACACTAACAATATGTTATTCTTATCTTAAATTTGCTTATTATAAATGAGATTCGTTTAGAAGGCGTTTTATTGTTGGAAAAACAAAAAGAAATATTCAACTGTTAAAATGGATAACTTGTTTCGAAATTCGTCTTCTTCTATCGGATCTTGCAACTGTGATCCTATCTTTAAAAGTCAATGTAGCGTACCACCATCTAAACATTGTACAAGTACCGGTATACACCATTATTTTAACATGGCTCCTCTGCTAAGCAAACATTATTACATAAAAATACAAAATCGTATCTATCCATTAGTTCAATTTAATTAAGAGAGATCAATTTTGGTTTATAACATGGAAAACCGATCTGAGTTTTAAGAAACATGACAATGACGTTTTATTCAAACATGGCTAGGAACATGAATTCAATATGAATCGATCATTAACCCTGCATTCCTCCAAATTCTAAACATATAATTTCATTAAATAATACTGTTTTACGAATTCCTCAATTCTCCGCATCGTCATGTTATTCAATTAGGATCAGATCAATAAAATAAGTATAAAGACAAAAAATCAGCCGCAACAGTCGATTTTATTGAGACACTTCGCCCTATATGTATTTTAAATAATCTGTTGAATTTAAATAATTGAGATTCATTTAAAATTACAAATATTTTTTTGGTTTAATAATTTGAGTATATGAGGTTTGGACTTTTTACTTCCCAGCAGCTAAATAAAATTTGCTAACAAAATCAAATTTACAACATACAACCTCATCCAAAATAAAACAATTACTTTGCTTTAACGATAATGCCATAATTGTTCACTTCTTTAAATTTATTCTATTAACCAAACATTCTTAATAAATAATTAAACGAAAATTATAAGCTTGTTTTATTTAGCATCGTTATTTTCATTAACGAATTAAATGTAATTTAAATAAGAAAAGATAATCCTATAAATGAGGGCATGTAAGTCCTCAATACAAAAGAAAATGCTGTAAAATACTCTAAGCTCTTTTAAAAGCCTTTATCTCATTTACATGTACTAACTAATTAGCTATAAAATATCTATCGGACATTGCAAGAATTCGATTAAAATAAGATCATTTTATTTTAGAAAGGGGTATACTCTACCGCTCTTAGCTAAAAGGACGTATCTCAACTTTCTTTTTTTAATTTTCGGTTTTTCTTACCATTGTAATATTTAGCGGTTATTCTACCTATTGACTAAGCTAAATTGTCATAAGTCGTAACTGTATACAAAAGTCACGTAACTTTCTAATACATTATAAATAAAATTGTATTAAAATTTTAAAATAAATATTTGTAAAATTCTATTAAATGAAAGGGCCAATTAGCTACGGTATTAATACTGCTATACTAAGTCAAAAATACGTATCTCAAGATCTATAAACAATAGGTAAATGAGCAACTTGTTAAACCGTATTCTACGTAAATTTACATAATATGTAACTAATAGCAGCAATGCTTACGTCAGGATATTAAACAGCTAACAATAAAACTGATATTTTATGTCTGTCCTTAGAATCTGTAGAGAAGCTGCTCGAAATAAACCATCAATACAGGAGATGGGCAAAAATGCCAATGAGGCCGCATAAGGAAGTGCAGGAGGAAGAACAGATCACGTGGCATTACAGATTTTGCTCTTGAGCTTCAAGCGAAAAAGATGTTTAATTGGAAATCTGGCGAATTTCTCTACACATTCCACTGACAGACTGGGGCAGAAATATGCTTTCTAATAAGGTTCAACAAGTAAACTCTAGTTACTACTCGTACTTATTAGCTTTATGGGCCTTTGAGCCTAGCTATTGCCTCTCCTTTGTTAGGAGTTTATAAAGCAAGCTAATTTAGTTACACTTATTTCCCTACAGATGACATACATTGTGCGTGGTCAGCACATCGACCCAATGAGTCATCTAGCAGGCAACCAAGATATTACTTGAATGATTGAACGTCGGTACATTTTGCTTAGTGTATCTTTTTAGGCTTAAGGTTCTTTTATGAGCCCGAAAATCTTCAGACTCGGGACCCACAATTTGAAGTCCTTTCCGGAGGACTTGTTTCTTGGATTTTTCCATCCTACTTACGAAAGGAAAATTTATAATTATTTTATAAGAAACATAGATTGCCTATTCAATGTGACTATTCGAAAACACATTCTCACTGAAGAGGGGTACAGGAGGGAGAAGTCATTTCGTTAACGTTGTCCTTGGTCACATAGCATGGTTTCAATAAAATAAATTCTTTCGCTACTAGGTGTTGTTCGATGGATGAATGTGATTAATCATAGTGCAGAATCGAAACATGCAGAATTTCAAATGTACAATTACTAATATAATGCTTAACAGTTTCATATATTATGCTATGCAATAGAAAAAAATGATGCACCATAAAAGTAATGGCAATTCTTAAGATCCTTTAAAAAATGGGACATAAATGTGAAAATAACATTAAATCACATTACAATAAGCGAGAACTTCGCGATGCATTTTAAATGGCTTGGGGGGGGGGTTATCATTCGGACAACTTGCCCTAGACTAACACTTAAGAAATTATAGAAACAAGACAGCAACAACTTTCAGGCCATATACAGTGACATTTGGAGTTAGCTGATTATTTCTTAAACATAAACATTGTTTCTCTTTTCTCCTACCCTGAAGCACGGCAATGTTGAAAAAAAGTAACTTAGATACACAGAATGTACCAGAATTCATGTGCAATATTTTCAGACATTGTAGAGGAACTTCAAACAAAATGATAGGGAACTTACGAGTTTGAAACTGGATATGTTGAAAAACTATGAAAATGGTTAGACCACTACTTAGCCTATTAGATCGAACAGGTGTAACTTAGATACATAGAATGTACCAGAATTCATGTACAATATTTTCAGACATTGTAGAGGAACTTCAGACAAAATGATAGGGAACTTACGAGTATGAAACTGGATATGTTGAAAAACTATGAAAATGGTTAGACCACTACTTAGCCTATTAGATCGAACAGGTGTAACTTAGATACATAGAATGTACCAGAATTCATGTACAATATTTTCAGACATTGTAGAGGAACTTCAGACATTGTAGAGGAACTTCAGACAAAATGATAGGGAACTTACGAGTTTGAAACTGGATATGTTGAAAAACTATGAAAATGGTTAGACCACTACTTAGCCTATTAGATCGAACAGGTGTAACTTAGATACATAGAATGTACCAGAATTCATGTACAATATTTTCAGACATTGTAGAGGAACTTCAGACAAAATGATAGGGAACTTACGAGTTTGAAACTGGATATGTTGAAAAACTATGAAAATGGTTAGACCACTACTTAGCCTATTAGATCGAACAGGTGTAACTTAGATACATAGAATGTACCAGAATTCATGTACAATATTTTCAGACATTGTAGAGGAACTTCAGACAAAATGATAGGGAACTTACGAGTTTGAAACTGGATATGTTGAAAAACTATGAAAATGGTTAGACCACTACTTAGCCTATTAGATCGAACAGGTGTAACTTAGATACATAGAATGTACCAGAATTCATGTACAATATTTTCAGACATTGTAGAGGAACTTCAGACAAAATGATAGGGAACTTACGAGTTTGAAACTGGATATGTTGAAAAACTATGAAAATGGTTAGACTACTACTTAGCCTATTAGATCGAACAGGTGTAACTTAGATACATAGAATGTACCAGAATTCATGTACAATATTTTCAGACATTGTAGAGGAACTTCAGACAAAATGATAGGGAACTTACGAGTTTGAAACTGGATATGTTGAAAAACTATGAAAATGGTTAGACCACTACTTAGCCTATTAGATCGAACAGGTGTAACTTAGATACATAGAATGTACCAGAATTCATGTACAATATTTTCAGACATTGTAGAGGAACTTCAGACAAAATGATAGAGAACTTACGAGTTTGAAACTAGATATGTTGAAAAACTATGAAAATGGTTAGACCACTACTTAGCCTATTAGATCGAACAGGTGTAACTTAGATACATAGAATGTACCAGAATTCATGTACAATATTTTCAGACATTGTAGAGGAACTTCAGACAAAATGATAGGGAACTTACGAGTTTGAAACTGGATATGTTGAAAAACTATGAAAATGGTTAGACCACTACTTAGCCTATTAGATCGAACAGGTGGAGTAATGATTAGACCTCTTGGAACATCTAAAAGTTTGGTATCAGTACGAGTTCAAACCTATACAATTACATTTTTATTAATGTATTAACTTTTTTCATAGTAATTCTGCCCGAAGGCAGGTCCTTCAATGCAATCATAGCATTTTTATGCTATGCTTGCAGCTTTACTAGGGAATTGTAGGTGTGGCAGCTTCCCGTTGCTTTCCACACCGGTGAAGGATGATGATGATGGTCATATGATTTTGGGGACCGTTTGGGCCTTAAAGTTTTCCTGATATTTGTCTTACAGGTGAGGAAAAACCCCGATAAAAAACCTCACCCAGAAAAACTGCCACGACCGGGGATCGAATCCGTATTAATTTTGTTGGTACGAATTTCCTACGCATCCATAATGATGCATTATTTAAACAAACTACGAAGCAAAATCAATGAGGAAACTAAATGTATGAATGTTTAAAAGGAAAACTATTTGTTCTAAATACCGGACATGAGTTGAACTGCTATTAGTGGCGTGAACAATTCTACCTTTACTTTCAAGATACTCTTTATTGTGTAATTGGCACTATATTTTCCTGAACTACCGAACCTGGATTGATGTGTCTTCAAAGTCTATTTAACTCATGTCCCAAATGGGAGTCAATGACCAATCATATTTAAATGATTTTGATTTGCAACCAATCAAGTCGTGTTTCGCCTAGAATTTACCAACTAAAGTTTATCATAATAAAGAAAGCACCTCCTTTTAAACATTCTGAATAGGCAATAGCATTATTTTGCAGTGACTGACTCTGTAAGAAATAAGGCTATCAGATTGTATATATAGTGCAAGAATGTCAACACATAGCGCATGCGGGAGTTAATATAAAAAAAATTGTAGCAATTGATTATACCACCAAAAGAAGAAACCAGTGTTTGCACTTTCTTAAATGTATTTTTTCCCAGGTAACAACATTCCAGAAAAATATAATTGTCATATTTACATCATAGGACATCAGAAATGAATTAATATACAATTTGATGTGTATCATTTTTTTCTCCACTAGAGTGTATTCTTACAATATTGCGTTCCTTTGGCAATAAATAATATGATCTGGTTGCAGTGATGAACAAAAGAAGCAAATGAAGCGTGCAATTCGTTTCTCATTTGTTTTCAAACATCGCCGTTTACATTAAATATATAAATATTTTAAAATAACTATATATAATAGTTAAATAATGATTTGTGAGTAAACAGCTTAATTTTATTCGTTAAATAGTCCTAACAAATGCCACTCTTGATTTCCAAATTATCTAGATAAATTCACTCCTCACTTCGTGAGTCGTGTTTTGGAAATCACTCGTGGCATTACTTCCATGCTGAATCATCACTACCAACTCTCAATCTCAAAAAGCCTCATAAATTTGAAATTAGGTAGCGAAACCTCAAGAGTTTCGCATCTCAAAATGACGCCTCTCAATAATCCTTGAAAATATTGCGTATGAATTCTGGGACATGAGAATAATAATAATAATAATAATAATAATAATAATAATAATAATAATAATAATAATAATAAATGCTAAACACAAGTAATATATTTGTGTAAAATAATATATTAGAATGGTTAAAAATGATTTCATCTGATCATTGTACCCGAGCGGATGAAGGCATCATGTCTTGGTGCAGAACTGCGGTGGTTTGAGTCCCAAAGAGGATTTTTTTTTTCATCGAATTTCGTCCTGTATGGTACCGCTTATCTCAGTCACTTTTAGGCGAACTACCGTCTCAAACACGAAGGAGTGTAGTCCTGTATTACATGCATTTTCCTGTAAATGTAATTCAGAATATTGTACACAATTTGCAGAATAGCTCATTTCAATAAAAAACACGTCACCAAATTCTGGTTTAGTTTTCGGTATATCTCCGCAAGAAACGTAAGAGGATTGCTGAGAGACAGACGACACAAATGTACTGTTTACTTATAGGTGCATAAGTTTCGTTGTTCACTGCTCGTTAACTGGGGTTAATATCAACATTTAACTATGTATGTCTTAGTTGAACCTTGTAGTGATTGAAATCCTTTGTCCTCTTTATTTCGTTCAATATTTTTTCATAGCTACTAGATTATAGTATCGAAGCACTGATTTATTTAGGCGCATATTCAGTTTGTTCGCATAGTGCGTTTCAAAGACGATACAATACTTGCGTAAGTAACTTTAAAAATAACTCATCCCTCCCTCTGCTTATTACTAGGGGGCGGATTTATATGAACTAAAAATAAGAAAATATAGATGCACTTACAACTTAATATGTGTTTAAATATGACCCAAGAAGATGAAAAAAATGATCTTATAATTTAATTAATCCATTAAACATTTTATAGGCCTAGAAATGTTCATTCTTATACATTTTCCAACTATTCACCATACAGTTAAAGTGGAGGTTGTAACGGTTCTATCTTCCAAGGAATTTCCAAAAATAAAAAGCGGCCTTCGAACAAGTGGCCATGCAACTTGCGACTTACATATATGTGTTAGTTATTTAAACTTGACACTGACAACTTATAAATATCCCCGAAATATTATTAAAATATGATTTTATTACAGAAATTAGAACATATATGACCAAAAATATAAAAAAACATGATAAATATGACTCTTAATACACAACAAAAATCAGTAATATTCATACAATATCTATATAAATGTTATTTACTTACTCGGAACTCAAAATAAAGGTTTAAAAATATGACATGTCATAGGAATTCACCCCTAGTTATTATATAGTAATATGATATATTAGAGATAGATAGATAGATAGATAGAGAGAAAGAGAAAGAGAGAGAGAGAGAGAAAGAAAGAGAAAGAGAGAGAAAGAAAGAGAGAGAGAGAGAGAGAGAGAGAGAGAGAGAGAGAGAGAAGCCATCACCTCATAGCTAATACCATGAGACAAGTTAATCAGTCAAACTCTGCCAAGTAAAAATACGCGAAGAGTGTGATCAAAATAAAGAAATACTCCAGTATTTGCTTATTTTCATTTGGTGTTACATTAACTGCATTACCAGTATTAACTGTGATATACGTTGATTATTTTACATTGTAATCTATCATGGTCCAAAATGCATGATACTAACACATTAACAACACATTACTCTGTAATAAAGCCCCGGAGACCTTGGCGTCATTAAATCAAAACATTCACCCAACATTCCTGCATACCTGTGAAAGTTTATCGGTAGAGTTCTGTTTCACTCTGCATACTGGGATACGAGACCTAATCATACCCAAGATAATAAGTTACACGATATAATGCTGTAAGGAAAATAGTGGGGACAATATGAGGTATGGATTCCTAATAAGTAGAGGGGCGCCTTGTACGCCATTGTATGTGCATCAACATGAGTTCGAAAATGCATGATTTCTACGTTAATAAAGTCTTCAGGTACAACAAGAACTTTCATTTGGTGCAAATAAATATAACTCCTTCTGAAATTACAAGTACCACGTGCAGAGAATATGATGTATATATGATATTTTAACTCTAAAAAAATAAAATTGTTAATGAAACGAGCTATAATCTGTAAACCTATTCATGAAGGAGGTGGAGATTTTGAACCGTTCCTTAAGAAAATGTAGATCAACTGCATCATTAATGAATTAGGCCCAATTCTTGTACTTGAATCAGTTATTTCAGAAACTGGACTTCACTTTTTTTTGCAGTTTTGAGTTAAATATACATAAGATATCTTCAAAGATAAATCTATCAATTTCGACAGAAACCGTACTTCTGCAGCCTCTTTCTATACTCTATATTGTGGAATGTGATTTTATATTTCATGTACAGTATAAACCGGACTTCTCCGGGAAACGTCCACTTTCTGCTTGTAATGCACTACCTGTTGTGAAACATCGTTTAAGCAAATTCTGAAACTTCGTGTGATCCCTGTGCAACAGTTTTTCTATCTCAAGCAATTGTATGTCAATGTTTATATATATATATATATATAATCTTAAAAGACAATAGTGCTGCGTTTAGGCGAATTCGAAGGAATGAAGTTATTGAGGTTGTTCTGATGAAACTATTTTTGAAAAATTGTGTGCGTAATTCAAGTCAGTTGTGTAGTTTGTTTCAATGCAACATTTTCCTTTAGATAAACCTAATGTTATAATAGATAAGATAATTGTACACTTCCATAGCAAAATTCTGATATATTACAGAAAGTGAACTATATAGGCCTACTAGAAACTACTTCCAAAAATGAAACTATACAAGCACTCTTGTATGCAGACGATTTAGCAGGCCTACTGTTTCAACACAGTTCGATTTGAAAATGTCTTCTTAAAAAACATAATCTATGGGTATGTGGAAAACACAAAGAGTTAAAGTATAATTAGATGGAAAAAGTTTCTGAATTTAATTACCTAGTTCAGATAATAACAAAATGTTACAGAGATAAAGTACAGAAATTAAAGGCAATAAATGGAGACATAAAAATAAATTTTGGTAAACAAATGTCAACCGCAACCAAACTGAGAAGTTACAATGTAAATGCAAAATCAGGAATGAATTGGATAGGCCTACATGTCCAAATAATGGACCCATCTCGCATTCCCAAATTATCACTGCAGTAACAACCTAAACGACTTCGAGATAGATGAAGATGGACTGACCAACCACAAGAGATCTCATAGGAACATGCTATGCTTTGCAGTTTTACTAGAGAATTATAGGTGTGGTAGCTTCCCGCTGCTTTCCACACGGGGATGATGATGGCCAGATGATGTTCGGGGACCTTTTGGGTCTTAAAACTACCTGAAATTTGTCTTACAGGCGAGGAAACCTACCAAAAAAAAAATCACCCAGGAAACATGTCCCGACCGGGAATCGAACTCGGGCCCGCTGCGTGAAAAGGCAACACGCTATTTCGAGACCACAGCGGTGGACCACGCTTTAGTTACTCTTAATTCTCAACAAATTGTTAATAAAGAAACGCATCGATCATTGAAACCTTACAGTCACAATACCTTCGTTAACGACCGGCATAGGCCTATGAAAGAAAATACAACAGTAGTAGCGGTTTCATGGTTTAAAAACAAAGTACCACGTCTTATATTTCTCAGAGCTAGATTGTTCCATACTTGGCATTAAATATAATGAACAACTCTTGCAGTATTTTTCATGTTATTTATATAATTATTTTTTACGTAAAATAAGCAGGCCTAAACTGTGCCTAATCAAATTATTAAGGGGCTTAAAAAGTATTTTAAGTTATTTAGAAGTATGGAATTGTCGAGTGAGTAAGTAAAAGTGAGTGAGTGAGTGAGTGTATTGTGTGCGAGCGCGCGCGCGCGATCGTATGTCAAAGAGAGGTATGTATGAGAGGGAAAGTAATCCGAGGGGAGGATAAAGAAACATATGTTAAATAACCCTACAATGGTTCTAGGCCTACACAAGTTTTTTTTTTCTTTTTTCCTTTTAATAAGAATAGCAAAAGACAAATTTTGAATGTACACCTACATCAACAATGGCGTAACAGCCCAAAGTTGGACATTAGCCTCTCTCTTTGTTACTAGACCGAGTTAATTTAATTACGCTTCTTTGTCTACATATGTCATAAATGGTATGCGGTCAACATACCGACCCAAAATGAGACATCTGGTAAGCAACTAAGGTAATGTTTGGATGATGAGTTAGGTACATATTTCTTGGAGGTCTCAAGTTTAGTATCTTTTACGAGCCTGAAAAATCTTCAGATTCGGGACTCACGACTCAAAGTCACTCCCAGAGGATTTGCACCTTGGATTTTCTTTTTCTTCTTCACTTCACGGGCTAGGCAAAAATTGCCTATTCCATCTCACAGTTGTTCTGTCCATCTTTTCACTGGTTTTCCTACATTCCTTGAACCTCTTGGCTTGTAGTTGAATGCTGCTCTTGGTAATCTTGTTACATTCATTCTTTCCACATGTGTAAACCATTTCTCTCCATATTCTCTGATTTTCTCATTCAATGGATATATATTTAACTCTGTTCATATAGCCTATCTTCATTTTTTATCCGATCCAATCTTGGAAGTTCATTTCTGCGCTCTGCATTCTACTTTGTAATTTTTTGATCATTGCCCAAGTTTCGCTCCCATAAAATAACGCAGGAACTGCGAATGTTTTATAAAACTTCAATCTCGTATCTCTTCTTGGATTTTTGCATCCTAAAAATCCATCGATGAACCAGCGACCTTTGAGACCAGATGTAAGAAACATAACCACTAGTCCACCGCGCCCGAAGTAAAATGAGTAAATACTTACATAAATAGATTTATACACATGTTTTTTATTTATATACATATAAAGGAAGTTTTATGTAAATAGGTTGCAGCTGCACATTAAAAATGGCTACTTGCATATACCAAATTAAAACAGTTAACTCACATTGTAATAATGTATTTAGATCTAATTTAATCTTAATATCAAGTAACACTTTAAATTTATGAGGGTGCGTTCAATGCTACCCACAGAACTTTCCGTGTTTGTTTGCGCATTAAGGGTATGAATAATGTTATGTGCTATATTTTCAATATACGCACCATTTCGGCAGACCACGCTAGGCTACATAGGTGACAAGTACTTAATTGTGCAAGAAAGAAGTGTTGGATGATTGAATATGGAGTGTTGTGTGAAGGATGATGATGGTGGTGAAGAGGAGAGAGGGTGATATCACCTAGCCTACTCCTTTTGAGAACCATCAGACTTTTCGTTCCCCTCCTCTCATTCAAAACAATCAATAACCATATGCATTCTGAAGATATGTAGTGTGTAGTGTGGGGAGGAGAAGGACTGGAATTATATCCAGGCATCAGGTGCACCAATGTAGCAATTAAAAATTGTACATCACCAACCCTCTAAGCACAGGATTGAAAATTTTATAATTAAAATTGCCAACCCTAGTAATTATAGTTGTTTCCTATCATCACTGACATTGGTTACACTATCTTCAATAGGACCACATGTAAATTATTAATTTGCTCAGAAGTCAATTGTAATTTCAATCTCCTTTATTAGTAATGTGACATGAATGGAAGCTTCTTGTAAGAAAACTAGATGGAAAACGCCCAGTTGGTAGACCAAGAATGCGGTAGGAGAATAATATTAACCATGATTTGAGGGAGGTAGATAATACAGAGGTCCCGCGTCGTAGCCGAGTGGTTAAAGCAAGAAGCCTTGGCGCAGAGCTTGCGCTGGTTCGAGTCCCCATGAGGGAAGAAATTTTCCCATGGAATTTCGACCAGTATGGGACCGGTGCCCACCCAGCATCGTGAGGCATTTGGGTAGCTACAATAAGTAACGACTCCAGGATGAGAAGATCAGCTATAACGGCTGGAGGACCCGACATGGTGACCACATGTCACCCCTACACTGGCTAGATGATCGTCTGCATCTGTGATTAACACATGTGGATGTGAGACCAGCAGCCGGATGGTAAGCCACGGGGCTTCTAAGCCTGTCGCGCTTGGAGATTATACAGAGAATGATTGGAAAACATTAGTTCAGGATGGAGATGTCCGAAGAGCTTATGTCCGTGCGGCTATGAACCTATAGGTTCGATAGTGTCAGTGAGTTAGTAAAATATGTAGGCATAGATAATATTGTGATATATGTTAAAATATCTCATCCTTGGCCCTGTTCTCTTGTTTAATTTATATTGAATATTATTATCCTTTACAGTTCAATATGCAATACTCAGAAATGAGTGTGAAATTGTAAACATTAAGATTATGATTTTGTAGTATTTCTGTGATGTAATTATTGGTTGGTTCCTATATGAGACTCTTAGAAGCCAAGGGCTATAAATAAAAAATATCAGTTTTGAGTAAATGATGTTCAAAGTTCAGACACTCCATATGTGATTGTCTTAGCAGCTTTCTTTTCAGCCACTAGATTTCAGCACCAGACATATTTTTATTGTATCCACTGGCCATTTATTATCTGCTTTAATTACTAAAATCTACACTTAACTCCAAAATTAGCAATTTGTCACTTGTACCCTTGGCTTCTAAGGATCTCATATGTAGTAGATTAAACTACTCATATATGTTTACTCTTAAATATATTTTATATACCATTGGCTAATTTATTATGCTTATTAGGCATGTGATTAATTCAATTGGTGAAAACCATAATGGTATAAGTGACATTTTTGTGAAGATTGAGTTAAGTGTAGTTATTGCATGTTATTGGGTCCTATTTTTGAATGGCAGAGAGATTCAAGTGCATACTGTCAATACTGCTGTCTGGTGACAGATGTATACAACTGTTTTCATTGGTTTGATACTGATAGCAAATAATTAAACTCATTTTTTTTCTGAATGATCTAAATGTAACTTATGCCATTATGGTTTTCACCCATTCAATTAATATTTTGCAATATTAATAACAATTAATAACATGTAGGTTAGTTAATTTAAGTTTATGTTATTGTATTATATAATTTAGGGGACTTTTAAAACTTGTAGATCCATTAGTTCCAAGAAAAAAATGTAGCATTTATTAGTTGGCAGACTGGAAGAGAAGATCTGAAGTCTTAACAAACGAGTCAAATAAATGAACTACTAAATATGTTATATATATATTAATAAAATGTTGTTTCATTATTTCTGAACATCACTAGAAAAATCGCTATGGAAATTTTAGATAAATGGCTAAACAAAAACAGGATAGACAAAGAAAGTATAGAAGAATATAAAATCTTAACCAGATTATCTGGTTTTTTTTATTATATAAAATCTTAACCAGATTATGCAATGAACAAATATTTTTCAAGCATAATGGAACATTCTACAAACAAAGCACAGGTTTTTCTATGGAGAACCCCTGTCCTAATATTTAACTAATCTATTCATGGGAAATTTTGAATACAAGATAATTAGTGGACATAGGTTGATTTTGAAATTTTGGCGTGGATATGTTGATATAATTGCTACAATGAATCACAAACATGTAGAGGATCATTCAAATCCAAACTATAAAGTTTATGAAGGAAATTGAAAATAATAGACATCATTGTCATCAGGAACAAATCTGTTTTAGGCCATGTGACCTGTGACAGTAAACCTAACAAAGATGGTCTTGATCTTTCCACCGATGTTTTGGTCTTCATTGTCCCTTGTTAGAGTATATTGGAATGCCAATTTAAATACTATTTTAGATCTAAATTTAACCAAAAAAAAATGAAGAGAAAATTGAATAAAATTTGGAATTTACAGAAAGAAAACACAGAGAGATAATTATATTAAAGCTTCAGGATTTTAATTATATTGCTCACCAAGAAGCAGTATTTGATAGGACTATTAAATATAGACTTCTATAACACACAGAGTAGTAAAGATACCCATGAACAGAAACATTTATGATAAAGAAAAATAATGCATAATAAAGCGTAGAAATAGATGAGGGATTTTGAAGAAAGCATGATACAAGGAAAATAAAGAAGTTTAAAAGACAAAAATTAATCAATTAAATTATAAAATTCGAGAAGTTTACATATCATCCTATGAAGCAATACAAGTTTGAAAAAATTTTCAAAAAGTTCAACATAAGACTAGCACCAAAAAATTACTTTAATAGTATTAAATGACTAAATATAACAATAGAATCCAACAAAAATAAGAAAATGGAAGAAGAAAATAAATGAGGTATTTATCAGATAAAATGTGGGGATTGTGATAAAATCTACATGGGGAAAACAAAAAGAAATTTGAAAACCAGAATAAAGGAACAGCTTAGGAATGTTAAAAATGGAGAAGTAGAAAAATCTGCAGTAGCTGCTCACCCTTGGTCAGAAAAGAAATCAAATTGAAAGAAAGCCTAAATTAATAAAACAAATAAAAAAGCACCAAGAACTCATGCTTTAGAAAAAATACGTAACGTACATAAGAAAAAAGAGAAATTAATGAATTTTGAAATTCCTGGGGAGAGTGATTTGATTTGAAGGTTCATTGGTCCACCAACAGATGGAGGAAGGAGCAGTGAATCACCATAACAATGGTCGAGAAAATACTGAGGATGGAGAATAATTACTCTGAAACTGGTCTAAAAAGAAGATAAAATAAGAGATGAGGTGGTTATTTAATACTATTCAATTATTAATACTTCATGGTGTTACTTCCTACAAATTTTAAATAAAATATATATTTAAAGGATTGCATCCACTTATAACTAATATGAAATATTTATAAGAAATATCTTTATGGATTAACGTACCATACGAGCTACATGTTCTACACAGGCCCTACCCCTTAAAGGGACACATGTGGCTATATTTATTCATTTTTTTTATTGATATAATATTGAAGCCTATGTAGTAGTTTATTTTATTTAACTTCACATTTATTTAGATATACGGTATTATTTATTTATTTACTGTATAATCCCAAATATTATAATTTCTTGTCTTCTTAGGAAAAATTAAAATAAAACATAGTTTGAGTAGGTCTATGTATATCACAAGTACGGATTTCACAAATTCAATATGGATTTGACCTAAAAATATTTGCTTGATTCCCTTCATCTTTGTTTTCTACATTGTAATTATTTTTATATAGAAATTCCATTACTTCAATATTAATTACATGTATAACATTATATTAGTCACTTTCGTCCCCTAGGCATCTTACCAAGTTCTGGAGTGCTTTGGATATAATGGATTCTGATCACATCAAAATTTATTAAATTGATATCAAGAAGCTAAAGTTATTACTATGATTGAAATACGTAAATTAATGTACACAACTAACATCCAAATTCGTTCATCACTGTCACTAGCAGTTTAGTGGAAAATACTGAGAGGCCAGAGATAAAATGATTAAGTTGTAAGTAATCTATCTAGTATCATTGTAATATATATATGTACTTAATTAATTTAAAACACAAGTGATCTTCTTGGTGATATAATATTAAAATATATATGTAGTCAATATGCCCATTTCACCAATTAATGTTTTAAAATGGTCAACAAGTTTCTACAGCCAAGCTGTCATTCTCAAGACCAGATATTGACTGTCAATATCTGGTCTTGAGAATGACAGCTTGGCTGTAGAAACTTGTTGACCATTTTAAAACATTAATTGGTGAAATGGGCATATTGACTACATATATATTTTAATACTTAATTAATGCTCATGCCTTTGCAATTGTAGTCATTATAAGGTTTATGACATCAATAAAACAACTCTGCATTAAATAAATGAATAAATATATGAAGTACAAACTAAAAACATAGGAATTAGAAAATTATCATAATTATTTGATTAGTTGGGTTTTATAAGTTTAATTGTAAGGTTATTTGATGTACTGTAGTTAAATCAATATGTGTGAGAAATAAAAATTAATAATTATGGTACAATACATGATATACTTCATTCGAAGTTGTTCAATAAATATAAAAATATACGTAGGGTAGACCTACAATATGTATGTAGGTATAATCCAACATGATGACATTTTTAATTTCCACTGACGGAATGTTTTTTCCTTGCAATAATGGAAACTAACAAATTTGCAATGGAAATGTGACAACCAGATATTAATGGTAAGAGTTTAACAATCAAACAATTAATTTATCTACAAACACAAAATACCAACAGATACATGTGCACTACAACATAATACAGAGTGTTCCATTCTATTTCATTTTGAACATATTTATAAACCCGTTTTAATCAAGATTACAGTGGGAAGTAACACTATGAGGTATTTTCAATTTATAAATGAGTTGGAGAAAATGTTTCTGTATCTTACCACATAATGTTTTGTGTTTTCACGATACTGGTTGGAGTCTAACTGAAGATGAAGGTAAAAATGACCTTTGAAACCGGTATTGTGAAAACAAGAACTTTATGAGTTGAGATATAGAAACATTTTTTCCAACTCATTTATGAATTATACACCTATACCAATCTCAAAAACATCATTAGGCCCATTAAATATTTGCTTTAACCTAAACTCCAGTCATTATGAAAAAAAAATTATAAGTCTATTTCCTAGATCAAGAGAATGATTAATACATAAAAAAACACTAAGTAAGTACATACTTCTATTCTGATGTATATTTTTAAGATCTACAGATGTCAGATGTGTCAACTTAAGTAATGTTATTTATAAGGAAAAGAAGATAGAAGAAAAATTATTTCTCTCTCTCTCTCTATATATACATATATATATATATTTTTTTTTCTTCAAATTATGCTGTAATTACTGCATTCTGAACTGCAGGTATTATTTGTGCCATCTATAGCATAACCACTTGATGTAAATATTGAAATGGTTAAAGGACAAAAATTGGTTTGCTGTTAAGTTAAAAAAATTATTTGATTCACATATTACTTTCAAAAACTCTTTCAGGAATAATATCTTTAGAAAATCACTGGTATTAACAACTGATATGTTTCTATCTATACACTCAGGCAAACATATTTACATAATACTGCAGATCAGAGAAGCGTGTTTACAAACCATGTAAATGACAGAGTAAATGCTGCGATAAGAGCCATAAGCGACATTAAGTCAATAAACAAACTCTCACTAGAAACAGCCCTACAATTTTTTGAACTTAAAGTTGATCCCGTTGCAACATATGGGTTAGAGAACATATGGGTCCATTTAAAGAAAACGAACCTAGAAAAATTAGAGAAACTAAAAGCCACATACCTAAAAAGGGTGCTCTGTCTCTCCAGATACACACCCTCACGACTTGTATATGAACTCTCCAGAGAGCCATTCTACATAGAAGAGCTGAGGCTAAAGTTCCTACTACCAGTGACACCAGCTTACCAGGACCTCCTGCAAGAACTCCACGAGAAGAAAAGCAAAATATGGGAAGAATTCTATATTACTGACGCCATGACAAACCGTGAATGGACTCAGGAAGGGTATGAATTATGCCACACAGTGACCAGACTCGCTGTGCATGGATTTCACCACAAGCTGCGCAGCAACCAGAGATTCTACGAGCCCAGCCCAAACTGCATGTGTTCAAGATGTGGCGAACAGTGCGAGAAATATCATGTGTTAAACTGTAGAATGAGATCATAATCATTGTTAAAACTCTGCAGTGACTGAGAACAATCTTCTTTGCATGTTGTGCGCATTTCTTATTTTATTATAATACTGCAGATGAACTTTAACTTCATATTTAGATGGAAAGAGATATTAGAATATTACTACTAAGGTAAATTATAAGAAAATGCTTGGACATTACATATAAAACTTTAAATTCATACACAACTAGAATAATGGAAAACGTATCTAGTTCAGGACAAAAGTAATCGGATGTTAACTTTAATAATAGAGAAATTACTATGAAAATGTCGTGTTTATGGTCACTTCCATGTCTGTTTCTGATCTCCATAGTTGGAAGACATAAAAATGCCATGGGGCGTAAAGATAAAGGAACTTCTATTAAAGAAAGAAACATAATTAATATTTATCAAGAAGGGCAAAGTTATACATAAAATAGCCAACAGGAGCTGCTCAACTGTATTTGATATTATAAAGGAAAGGCCAAAGATAGGGAATTTTAATAATTGGTGTTAGGAAAGATTGATAAAAAAATGACTTACCTCAGGAAAGAAAGGAAGTTAGTAATATAGTGGGAAAATATGCAGATTTTGGAAAAGATGTTCATCCAAAAACAGTGAAGTGAACTTCTCGCTTGGTTTGGTTTGATATACAAGATAAATAAAAAGAAAATATTCTTTTTTTCAAATTAATTTATGGGAAATAATTTGGAGTTCTGAAACAATGTTATCATCTTAGCCTTAAAAAAGTTTTAAATATTTCTTTCTGATGGGCATGTTTGCGAGAGGAGAAGAATTGGAACAGAATAAAATATCCAACTCTCAGTGAAACATGGGAGTGTATGAGGGATTTGGTAGTGTGTCTAATTGTCTTCATAGAAGAGAAAATATAGAAGTATGGATACAAGAAGATTTTGGAAAATAATATTCAACAAAGAGCTAAGAAATTTGTTCTACCTGAGGATTACTATTTCCAACAAGACAATGACTCAAAGCACACTGCCGATATAGTCTGGCAATGGATCGTCTAGAACAAAAATCACACTTTACAGACTCCACTCCAACGCCAGTTTTAAATCCTATAGAACATTTATGGGATCAATTAGGGAGATACATTCAGAAATGTCATACAGCCAAAAAGACCCTGCTCAAACATATACTTCTTGTGGAATGGTATAAAATTGGACAAAATTTAACAGAGAAATTAGTCCATTATATGCCTGCCCGATTGAAAGAAGATATTTACAGAAAAGGGTGGGCAACCTCTTTTTAGATTTAAATTAAAATTCTTTATACCTCACCTCATATCCAGTCTTCTGATTATACCAGTTTCAAAACCTAGATGGTTTCATCTTCAGTAATATCTTGTTGACTGATGTTATATAATCTAATAAATACAATTATATAATCTAATAATAAATATAACATCAATCAATGTCCCAAGCCCGGATGAGAAATGGGAGGGGGAGGAGTAACAACCTCGTAAAAAAACCAGGGTACAGTTGGCTCTGACTGATAGTACTCTGTAAGGGCCCCTAGCCAGGGTTACGGTGAAGACCTCAACGGCAGATTTGGCGCAGAAGGAGTCCTTCATCACGGCAGATCTGGCGGAAGTGGCAACCCTCTAGATGGGGTTAGTACATCCAGAAGCTGGACCTAAAGCTTTGAGGTGGCAGCCCCACCAATGGTCTACTCTGCATAGCGTTGGTACCGCGATCAGAGGAAAACATATTACTCGTATTCTTCACAATGGAAACTCGGACAGACTTAACCAAAGACGACCTCAGCGTAGAATTAAGGACAAACGATTTGGTATAAAGGATCAGATTAAAGTGGGAACTTGGAATGTCAGAGGACTAAACACAAAAGAAGAAGAACTAATCAGAGAACTAAATAATCAAAATATTGATATAGCAATACTTACTGAAACAAAAAAGAAGTTGAAAGGAACAAAAGATATTGGTAATTATATACTAATATACAGTGGAGTACCTCAAGATAGAAGAGCTTGCAGTGGTGTAGCTATACTAATTAATAGCAAATGGAGATAAAAAATAATAAGCTACAAATATGTGGATGAGAGAATAATAACAGTAAGGTTGAAAATAGATCGGAATTACTTAAACATTGTAGGAGTGTATGCACCAGAAGAAGGGAAAATTGAAGACACTGTTATTTTCTATGATAAATTACAACAAGAAATAAATGGTATTAAAAATACAGAAAGTATCATCTTAGGAGGTGACTTAAACGCCAGAGTTGGTAGTCTCCCAATCCCAGGAATAGTAGGTATGTTTGGAGAAAATGTAATAAATAGAAACGGGGAAGAACTTCGACAATTTGCTACCTATAATAAATTAAAAATCACGAATACTTTCTATAGGAAAAAGGACATACACAAGTATACATGGTGCGCTAGAAACCAAAGATCTTTAATAGATTACATAATGATTAATGATAGACTCAGGAATCAAATACAAGATGTAAGAGTATACAGAGGATGTGACATATATATACAGACCATTATTTATTGGTAGCCACGATACTTATAATAGCCAAATGGAAAAAACCGAAAACTCAAGAAAGAATAAAAGAAGAGGTTTTAAAGTATATCTTCTAGAAGAAGAAAGTATAAGACAATTATACCAAAAAAGGCTACAAGAACACTTAGAAAGAAAAGCAATTAATGATAATCTAAATGAAGAGTGGGAAAATATGAAAACATGTATTATAAATGCTGCAAATGAAGCTATAGGAAAGAAGAAAAAGATTCGCAACAAAAGAGGATTAAAGATATGGAATGACGAAATAGAGGAAGCTGTGCGAGACAAAAAAATAGCTTATTTAGAGTACTTACAAAAGAAAACTGAAGAATCTAGAACTATATATAAACAAAAAAGAAATCGAGCAAAACAAATAACTCGAACAGCTCATAAAGATTCCTGGGAAAGATTTATTTCCAAAATAGAGCACGATGTACATGGCAGACAATCGTTAGCATTTAAAGTAATGAAACAATTAAATACAACAGAAAAAGATACTGCAAAACTAAATACCATTGATCTGAAGACATGGGAGAATCACTACAGAGAATTATGGTGTAACAAAGAAGAATTAGTTATAGAACAAGAATTAGTTATAGAATGCCCTTCTGAAAGTGAAAATAAATCAGAAATAGACAGAATTACTCTAAGCGAAATGAGAGAGGCATTGAAAGAAATGAAAAATAGAAAAGCACCAGGTATAGATGGTATAAACAATGAACTGATAAAGTATGCAGGTTTATTTGCAGAAATAAGATTATTAAACTTAATAAACGAATGTTGGAAGACATGTAAAATACCTGAAAATTGGAAGATAGGTGAAGTCATATCCCTCTTCAAAAAAGGAAATAGATTAGATAGTAAAAATTATAGAGGTATCAGCTTATTGAACTCCACTTATAAATTATATGCAAAAATAATAAATAATAGATTGAAGAAGATATCTGACACACTCTTAGAAGAAGAACAAGCAGGGTTCAGAAAAGGAAGATCCTGTAGTGATAATGTGTTTATTATAAAGAGACTAATTGAAAAGAGAAGAGAATTTAACCTGCCAACATACTTGTTGTTCATTGATTTTGAAAAGGCCTTTGACAGAGTAAATAGATCTATACTATGGGAAATAATGAAGGAACGAGGATATCCACACCATCTAATAAAATCAGTCCAAGGCTTATATGAAGAAACTAAAGTTGTGATAAAAACTGATGGAAAAAGGTCAGAAGAAATTTTAATAAATCAAGGAGTTAGACAAGGGTGTAGTCTATCACCCACTCTTTTTAATATATATATCGACGACATTATGAAACAATGGAAAATTATAATGGACAATGGCCTTAGATTGAACAATAACTCAAGTATTAATAACTTACTTTTCGCCGATGATTTGGTCTTACTACACCATGATGAAGATCTGTTACAATTGGCTGCTTACAAACTAAATGCAATATGTAGCGATTATAATTTTAAAATTTCAATAAGTAAAACAAAAGTAATGGCATTTTGTGGAAGAAATACTCTGCGTGCAAAAATAGTAATTAGAGACGAAATTATTGAACAAGTATCCCACTTTAAATATTTAGGATGTGACATCAGCTATGGGTATGATAAAGATATTGAACACAAAACACATCAGTTTCAAGCTATTTGTGGTACAATAAATAGAACATTGAATAATAAAGCCCATAAACAAACAAAATTAAAATTTTATAAAACAATGGCTGTCCCTGTCCTTTTGTATGGGAGTGAATCTTGGATTACCACTACCAAACAAGAAAGTAAAATCCAAGCAGCCGAGATGAAATTTTTAAGAAGAGTAAAAGGCTGCACTAGAATGGACCAGATAAGAAACGAGGATATCCGTGAAGAACTGCAGATCTACTCCATAAAAGAAAAGATATTTAACAACAAGATACAGTGGAAAGAACATGTAGAAAGAATGGAAGAAAGAAGATTACCAAATAAAATCTTCCCTTATTTTCCAAGAGGAAGAAGAGATGTCGGACGTCCTCGGAAGAGATGGTCTTAGATATATTAGTGAAGACGGAACAGGCAACTCTTGCCTAAACCAGGAAGTGAATAAGAAGAAGAAGAAGATCAATCAATGAGATATTACTGAAGATGAAACCACCTAGGTTTTGAAACTGGTATAAGCAGAAGACTGGATATGAGGTGATGGTATAAAGAACTTTAATCTAAGTCTTAAAGTAAACCCCATAGTGATTTTTCCTATAAAAGTTCAACCTTTTTAGATTTTTTAAATTTTTATATAATATTCAAATTGTTTTTCCTTTTATTTAACATAAGTTGTTACACTTTTTTTTTTTACAGAATTATGAATTAAATTTTTCTTTTAGATATATTACAAAATATAAGATAATAAAAACCATATTAACAAAACTGCTGAACTACTTATTAAATTCCTAACTAGACTCGATTGGAGATGATGCACTCAATTATCAGAATACTTTTGTCCATCAGTGTATGCTAAGTTTAGACACTATCAGCAAGCTACTTAAATTGATTAATTTCTCTTAAAATGGATATAAAATTACAGTATATTTATAAGCAGGACCGACTCTGAAATCTATGATCAAAAACTAATTTTCATTCCTCAAATTCTGATGTATTACATAACCCTTAGACATTAATTTTAAAATTCTCTGATTACTTTAAATAACTTACAAAAGACTATATTTTAAAATATTATTCTTATTTACAAATGCCTGAAAACCTAGGTACTTATTACATGTAGAAACATCTGATGCAGACCATGTACTTTTACTGAGCATCCAAGTGATAAGACAAAGTGGCCAGTTGGTGAATGCATTTTTATGTCACTATACACAGTACATTATGTGCGTATCAGCATTAAAACAAAAATGCAATGCCTTCCTCTCTACCTGTCTCATTGCTTGGACGAACAATACTATAGTCATATATTTTTATAAGATTTCATTGACATTCCTTTTAACCATTTATGAAACTAGAACAGGTAACATGAAAACCCAAGCCAGCATTTGCCTCAACATCTAGGAAAAGAACCATCCATCCATAGTAATTCTGCCTGAGGGCAGGTCCTACACTGCAATCATAGCATTTTTCATGCAATGCTTGCAGCTTTACTAGGGAATTGTAGGTGTGGTAGCTTCCCGTTGCTTTCCACACCAGTGAAAAATGATGATGATGATGATAATGATAAGGATGATGATGATGATGGCCATATGATTTCGAAGACCGTTTGGGCCTTACAATATTCGTGACATTTGTCTTACAGGTGAGGAAAAACCCCCGATAAAAACCTCACCCAGAAAAACTGCCCTGACCGGGGATAGAATCCAGGCCCGCTGCGTGACAAGGCAGAACGCTACCTCGAGACCACAGTAGTGGACAAGGAAAAGAACAATGAAAGAAAATGCTGTTATGCTGGCCAATAGTGGGATTCAATTATTAATGAGTTGGTTATTTTGACTCACCTCATATTTCTTGATTTTTATGCAAATATATTAAATAAAGTGGGATTCAAATTAATAGCCTCACAAATGTTGTATGAGACCTCATTCCATAGGATATCAAATTGTTATCATAACATATTTTTGTTATGAGACTACTTTGTAAGCATAGGCTATATTTGTGTTTACAATTTTTTTTAGTTTTCCTTTAAATGACAATTTTCTATTCCAGAGAAATTTATTATAATGGTTTTCCTAAATTTAATAATATGCTTACTAATTCTAATATAGTAGGCTTACATTAGCATATATTCTATCTTAAATATTGGTAATTTAAAAGTAATTTAATAGACCCTACATTATTAAATCACAGAAAAACATTTGCTTCACCAGCATTTATAAATACAAATATAATTCAAAATACAATATATATAATCAACTGAGTTGGTGTTTACTTGATGAAAATCCATATTTATTAATTAAATATTTAATTAACAATATATATATATATATATATATATATATATATATATATATGACATGAAAAGAAAAAAATGAATGCTTGAGTCGGGATTTGAACTCGAGTCTCTAAAGTCTGTACCTTTAGCGCTCTAACCAACTGAGCTACCCAAGAATTCCAAGACAAACATACAATTTTCTTATACATGTAGTATTCTCAATTCACACAAGAGGTAGCGGAAAGATCTTCCGACTGCCATCTAGCGGCTAACATAACAGTTAAGCAAATTATTAAAGAGAATATTTACTTTATAGCAGTAACGCTTGTATATATAGATATTATAAATATATTTTTGACATTTGGCAATGAAGGCAAATATGTGTAGCTCAGTTGGTTAGAGCGCTAAAGGTACAGACTTTAGAGACTCGAGTTCAAATCCCGACTCAAGCATTCATTTTTTCTTTTCATATCATATTTGCCTTCATTGCCAAATGTCAAAAAAAAATATATATATATATATATATATATATATATATATATATTCTAATCACAGTTGTTTATATTTTTATATCTTAGGAAAAGTCTGAAAATAGAATTGATAAATATTTTGTGATCCAGAGTTGTATGTTCTGTCCAGACAGGACATGTGTCTGTAGGGCCTGAATGACATTAAAAGTACATACACAGAGTTTAATCTACAGAAAAGAGAGTGATATACTTCATTTTATAAAATTAGATATAGAAAATTAAATAATATTTAATGTATTGGTATCAAAAATTTTGAATTAACAAAATTACAACAATTTTAAAACAAGTTGTAATACTGCAATAAGAATTTATAAATTTATATACAGTAAATAAATATTAAAAAATCTGATTCATTTATATAGATTGTAAATTACCTCACAGTGTTACTTCCCATCATAATTTTGATTGAAAAAATAATTTATAAAAATGAGAATAGTATTAGTGTGATGATCTACTGTACCGGTTCATTAACAATATGGGAACGTCCCCACTCAACATCGTGAGGAATTTGGGTAACTAAAGTAAATAATTGTTCCAGGTTGAGATAACAAGCTATAACACTGAGAGATCCGACATACTGACCATATGTCACTCCTGTTCTTGCAATTTCTAATTGTCCATCTCTGAGATTAACACATGTGGATATGATGCCAACACACGCTGGTAGGGCAATAGCCTTCTAGCCATGTCACGACATGAAAATAAAATCTCTGAGATGGCAGAATATGCCATTAGCCATTAGGAAACCATGCTATGTAGCAAATGGAATGAAATGAAAAAAATAAATAAATAAAAAAATTATCAACATTACTTTTCATACAAATTGACAAGTTAAGTTTTTTAGACTGAAGCTCTTAATGCTTACATGAATCTGTTACTAATAAAGTGATAGTACAGAATATGTAATTTTCCTGCTATGCCATATGGCAGATACACTGGTAAAAATCAGTGCTTGAGGTGGGGACGGGATGGCATTCTGATCTTATTTAAATTGCATAAAACCATCCCTTTACTTCTTAGCATCATTAATACCACTTCTCCGTAGTATTAACTTATAGTTTATAAATGTCTTGATTTCAAAATATTTTCTTCATTTCATGCATGGGAAAATAAAACAAAATAAATAAAATAAATTGGAGATTCACCTTCATGCTATATATATATATATATATATATATGTACTAAATATAAATACACTATAGATAGTACAAGAGTTTTAAAGCATTTTTGGCAAAAGAAAACTAAGTACCAATGATTCTGGAATTATGGCTAAGATTTTTATGTACTAAAAGTTAAGAATGTTGTGTCCACCGCTGTGGTCTCGAGTTAGTGTGCTGCCTTGTCATGCAGTGGGCCCGGGTTCAATCCCCGCTTGGGACAAGTTTCCTGGGTGAGGTTTTTTCGGGGTTTTAACTCACCTGTAAGACAAATGTTAGGATACTTTAAGGCTCAAACGGTCCTCGGACATCATCTGGCCATCATTATCATCAATATCATATTCACCTCATTAGATTAAGTTCAGGTTTAAGGCCTCTCCTTGTGCATCATTACCCATCATATCATTGGGGCAGCCATAACCCCGCCTTCCAGGCGCCCCAATCTTAGAAGTGGGTTACAATATGCCAATGTCAAGAGATAATACCTGAACTGTCGAATGACAAACAGGTGGCATTAAAAAAAGTTAAGAATGCAACACATAGCATGTAATACCAATCTTCAAAAAAGGAAGTCGCCAAATCAAAGATAACTATCGTGGAATTAGCTTGTTGAACTCTGGATATAAAATTTATGCTAATATAGTTAAGAATAAATTGAGGAAAATTTATGAAAATATAATTGGAGAAGAGCAGAATGGATTCAGAAAGGGTAGATCTTGTACAGATGGATTCTTTACTCTAAAACTACTATTAGAAAAGCACAAGGAATTCAATATAGAAACTCATATCGCCTTCGTTGACTTCATAAAGGCTTTTGACAAAGTAGACAGAAATATATTACTACAAATTTTAGCTGATGATAACGTTCCACAACAATATATTACTAATATCTTCAACATCTATAAAGATAATGAAATCTCTGTTAAACAAGATGGCAAATTATCTTCTTGGGAAAGATCAACACTGGAGTAAGACAGGGATGTGGACTTTCACCGGTGCTTTTCATTATATACATGAATAAATTAATAAATGAATGGAGGAAAACACAACGAGGATATATACCCATCAATAGGAACCTCAAACTCGATGCTATTCTTTTTGCAGACGATTTAGCTCTTCTGGCACTTTCCGAAAATGATTTGCAATGATCAATTTATAATTTACAAAAAAATAGGTGCCAAATTTAATATGGAAATATCAATTAACAAAACTAAAATTATGGCATTTCATGGGAAGGACCCCATACAAAGTAAAATCTGTCTCCAGAATAAAATTTTAGAGAGATCTAATCAATTTAAAATATCTTGGATATTATCTCTCTATCTGGGATGAAAAGGATATCCCTGAAAAAGTTACTAGTTATAATAAAAGTTTAGGAATTATTAATCAAGTTATGAAACCATCCCTTGTACAAAAAAACACCAGATTACGTTTATATAACACTTTGGCTAGACCAGTGTTGACCTATGGTAGTGAAGCATGGACACTAAGAAAACAACATGAAAGCAGAATAACGGCTTGTGAAATGAGATTCATGCGCAGAACAGCGGGTTACACCAGATGGGATCGGAAAAGGAACACCGATATCTTAAAAGAATTGAAGACTTCGCCATCTTGAAAGAATGAGTTCAAATCGGATCCCCAAAGCTGTTTATAATTATATACCAAGAGGACGAAGATCACTGGGCTGTCCTATGAAACGCTGGAGGGAAAAATTTTCTATAGGATCGTAACAGGCCTTGGCCTAATACTTGGAAGGAAGAAGAAGAAGAAGAAGCATGTATTTTTCAACTGTTCATATGTGGAGCCAGGACAAAAGACAATCGAAAGTCTTACTTATCATTATACTATGTTGTAATTTTAATTTTTATTGCATAAAAATCATAGCCCTAGTTATTATAGTAAATTATAATGAAATAGAAAAATCATCATAGATTAATTATGTTCACTTTCCAACAACCATTTGCTATTTATTTTAGCATGGTACAAGCTCCACCATCCCATTTTCTGTTTTTATTCCACCTCGAGCACTGGGTATAAAGTTACTATAAACTCATTAAATTTACTTAATAACAAATTAGTTGCTTGCTTTCAATAATAGATTTTTTTAATCAGGAATTTACTCAAATGTGTAGGTATGCATTATACAGTTAATATAATTAAATTATGAAGTAAGGTTAAATCACTTTGGGTACATTTACAAATGAAGCCTTTTAATTATTATGTTGACATTTGAAAATATTTAGGCATAGATAACATATTATTTTATCCATCCACAGTAATTCTGCCCGAAGGCAGGTCCTTCACTGCAATCATAGCATTTTCATGCTATGCTTGCACCTTTACTATGGAATTGTAGGTGTGGTAGCTTTCCGTTGCTTTCTCCACCGGTGAAGGATGATGATGATGATGGCCATATAATTTCGCGGACCGCTTGGGCCTTTCAGTATTCCTGACATTTGTCTTACAGGTGAGGAAAAACCCCGATAAAAACCTCACCCAGAAAAACTGCCCCAACTGGGGATCGAACCCGGGCCTGCTGCGTGACAAGGCAGCACGCTACATCAAGAGCACAGCGGTGGATTTTATTTTATAGTTAGTATACAAGTTGGAAGTATATATCTAAATTCAAAGCCTTAAATTATTTAAGGGGGACCAACACCTTTAGCCATTAAAAATATGACATATTTCAATTTTTTTTCTCAGCAACAATGCTGGTTACACAAATGAAATTTGTGTATGTGATATCTATATTACAATGTGAGTATGTTTGTGTACAATCTAACTTCAGTTGTTATGATTAATTAAATATTCAAAATGTCAGCTGAAAATTTTGCATTGTCTTGCCATTTGCCTGATAATTTTCCTAAATTTCAATATATTGTAATGATTGTTGTTTTATTTTACTCATTAATGTTGTAGCTACAAAATATATTATAATTGTTTAATTATATAGAGTGTAAATATTTTATTTTTCATTTCAAATTGATGCATGCTCATTTTTGCTGAAATTTGCATTAAAAATTTTTTTTAGTAAAATATAACAGGTACATTACAAATTGTAGTATGTTTTGTTCATCTCTGTAAACTACATATAGCCTACATGCAAAATTTCATCTCTGTAAACTACATATACATGCAAAATTTCATCTCAATAATTTGAAAACTTTGGAAGTTATCAGGAAAACCGTATTGAAAAAAATGAAGTTACAGAAAACAAACGACAAACTTACCGAAGATGCAGGCTATTTCAAAAATTGAAAGAGTCATTTTAAAAAGGGATCATCTACAGCTGATCAAACTTTACAGGAGAGGAAAAAAAAAAACTAATTCAACTTATATTTGAAGAGAAAAATTTTCGCCTAGACCGGGACTCGAACCCGGGACCCTTGGCTTTCCGGGCCAAGTGCTCTACCAACTGAGCTACCGAGGCGAGTTACGATCTAGACGCAAATTTTTCTCTTATGTACGTTGTATTTCCCTAGCGCCAAATGCTTGAAACCAAACGTACATAAGAGAAAAATTTGCGTCTAGATCGTAACTCGCCTCGGTAGCTCAGTTGGTAGAGCACTTGGCCCGGAAAGCCAAGGGTCCCGGGTTCGAGTCCCGGTCTAGGCGAAAATTTTTCTCTTCAAATATAATTTATCCTTCTATGAGAAGTGTTAAATTAATAATAAAATCGTTAATTCAACTTGTTCAGGATAAAGCATTGAATCTGAAATTGCTACTGAATAAAGTCAGAAAGTGGCAAAGGAATAGTGTAGTTGACCTGTTCTCACGCAGAAACAATGGAAGTAGGTATGTAAACATGGAATAACGAAAAAAAGTGAATTTCAGAAAAATTGGAGATGATCCCTTTTCAAAATGACTCATTCAATTCAAGGGCTCACTCGAGCGACAGCATTGCACATTTTTAAACATAACTCGAAAAGTAATAGAGATATCAATGAAAATCTTTCACTAATTTAAAGATGAAGTTTCAATCTATATGAAAAAAAAATTGAAAAATGACTTTTTATGATCCTCAAAGGTGTTGGTCCCCCTTAAAATAAATGGGATTTGAGATAAAGATTGAAGGTCTTTTACGAAAATAACACTTCAATAGTAATTAAAGACATAGTAAATTTTCTCCTATTGTAAAAAAAAGTAATGCTTATTATAGTAATGCAATAGCTTTTCTTCTATATCACTAAGATCATTACGTATTGAAATGATACACGGAAGAGTAACACGTACACTAATTGGTCTGCCAAAAGATAAAAACTATGAGATTCCATTAGTTCACTAAAAATTGTTTTTGTACACTAATTGGCCTGCCAAAAGATAAAAACTATGAGATTCCATTAGTTCACTAAAAATTGTTTTTGTACACTAATTGGCCTGCCAAAAGATAAAAACTATGAGATTCCATTAGTTCACTAAAAATTGTTTTTCTACACTAATTGGCCTGCCAAAAGATAAAAACTATGAGATTCCATTAGTTCACTAAAAATTGTTTTTGTACACTAATTGGCCTGCCAAAAGATTAAAAACTATGAGATTCCATTAGTTCACTAAAAATTGTTTTTGTACACTAATTGGCCTGCCAAAAGATAAAAACTATGAGATTCCATTAGTTCACTAAAAATTGTTTTTGTACACTAATTGGCCTGCCAAAAGATAAAAACTATGAGATTCCATTAGTTCACTAAAAATTGTTTTTCTACACTAATTGGCCTGCCAAAAGATAAAAACTACGAGATTCCATTAGTTCACTAAAAATTGTTTTTGTACACTAATTGGCCTGCCAAAAGATAAAAACTATGAGATTCCATTAGTTCACTAAAAATTGTTTTTGTACACTAATTGGCCTGCCAAAAGATAAAAACTATGAGATTCCATTAGTTCACTAAAAATTGTTTTTGTACACTAATTGGCCTGCCAAAAGATAAAAACTATGAGATTCCATTAGTTCACTAAAAATTGTTTTTCTACACTAATTGGCCTGCCAAAAGATAAAAACTATGAGATTCCATTAGTTCACTAAACATTGTTTTAAATTTCAAATATCAAAGTAGCATATAATGCCAGTAAGTTTTAAGTTTCTATAAAGTTCAGAGTCCTGCGCCGTAGCCAAGCGGTTAAGGTAGGAAGCCTTGGCGCAGAGCTACGGGACTTGCGCTGGTTCGAGTCTCCATGGGGGAACAAATTTTCTCATGGTATTTCGGCCAGTATGGGACCGGTGCCCACCCAGCATCGTGAGGCAATTGGGTAGCTACAATAAGTAGCGGCTCCAGGTTGAGGAACCAGCTATAACGGCTGGGGGACTCGACATGCTAACCACATGTCACCCCTACACTGGCTGTTGATCATCTACCTCTGTGATTGACACATGTGGATGTGAAGGGCCAGCAGCCGGCTGGTAAAAGGGCAACTGCTGAAAAGTGGAAAGACCCTCAATCAATCGGAAATAAAGTTCAGAAACACATAAGGTCATAACCAAAAATACCGGGTGTGGTCAGTGAGCCCAGGTACACTTTCTATGATTCTCTTTTTTATCCAAAGTTTATCGAAACAATTGAAAATTAAATAATAAATTAGTCATATAGCTTCAAACAACAGAAAAGTTATGGCACAGTGAGTTAATTCCTATCACCGCATCTCAAAGGTGAGTAGACTAATCAATTCTGTTCATAAGTTATTTATATTTAGAGGATTTAAATATTAGTAGATGTTAATGAACAGCTCTACTCATAGTTATGCTAATGCTAAAGGCTCACAAAGTGTCAAATTTTATTAACCATGACATTTTAATTCATGAATATATAAATTAAGATCCCAGGGAATTTAAATTCTAATTAGTAAAATTCATAAATTCTAGGTAAAACCACAGCTCATTCATAACTACTCTCTCGATTAATCTTATTCCCATCTCCAAGTCTGAAGAGAGTATACATTCAGAGCTATAGCTAAACCTTGTTGACTATGAGCATCTCCCTATAGCAAAACTTGCATGTTCAGAGGCATTGAGATAGTAACTCCTTCATTACCTTCTATTGGCTGTCAGTATATAGTAGACCTAAAGACTTCTAAGATATTCTAAACTATAGATACGAGAATCTGAAAATAAGTTTTGAGAAACAAATGAGAAAAAAATTAAAATCTGATTTCACAATAAATTTCATACATGAGCTCTTCTATATTAAAATTACTTTTGAACCCTTCACCAGCATGATAAATGAAGAATAAATGGAAATTGAAAACAAACAAATAATTTTAGATCTGAAGTTAATTATGAACGAAGAAAAAATACAAATAAAATTTGCAATTTAGAGGAAAGAAACACATGCTGATAATTATAGTAAGGCCACAAGATTCAACCAAAATACACACAGTAGACATGCAGTCTTCAATAGTCTTAACACACATTCCTATGGATAGAGAAAACTTCAATCTATAAAAAAAAACATAATAAATGTTTCAATAGATAATGGCTTTAAAGAAAAATTAATTTACAAGAAGATAAATAAGTTCAGAAAACGAAGATTGATCAAAGAAAGTACTCTTCAAACCAAAAAAAAAAGTAAATATAAAGTTTACATAACATCCTTCTGCAGCACACAATAAGTTTTAAAAAATTTTCAACAAATTCAACATCAAATTGTTGCTGCGCTCACTCAGGTGGTAGCATGACTGCTCCCTGACTAGCAGGCCTAGGTCAATACCAAGTGGGGTTGCAAATTTTAATTGTTAAATTAATTTAATTGGAAAATTTTCAATCTCGGGGCCAGGAAAGTTGGTTGTGTACAATTTTTAATTGCTAGATTGTGCACCAGGTTCCTGCATTAAATTGCAAATCTCTCCACAATTAAGTTGAGAATTCATGTGGTACTTGTGATAGCAATTCGCTCATCGTATGGGGACATTAAGCCTGGCGGTCTCTTTAGTGCTTTTCGATAGGAACAGGCTATGTGCCAGCACCAGAATTCACCTTCTCTCTTCTCTTCATCACTATACCTCATACAATACACTTTACAGTACACAAACAAAGATACACTCATCCTACACTCTTCTCTGAAAACAATACAAAAATGCTAAATTGAAAATAGACCACATCAATGCCATCTATCCATCCAGTGCAGAACCTGAAGCACATTAAGTGCAGTGGGTGGTATTAGAGCACGCACGCATGCACACACACACACACACATATCAAATTAGGACCAAAAAAATTATTATACACTTAATAAACTCATTAAGGCGGTATTCAGAAACCAATCTTACACAAAGAGTGACTCTTTCCCCCCTCTCTATGATGTAGAGAGTATTCATAAAACTGATTTTATGAATACTCTCTACATCATAGAGAAGGGGAAAGAGTAACTCTTTGCGTAAAGATTGGTTTGTGAATACCAGCCTTAAACTAACAAAAATGAAGAGATTAGCAAAGACAAAAATTAGGAATTTACCAGATAAAGTACAGAGATTGCAAGAAAAGCTACATAGGTAAAACAAAAAGAAACCTAAACATTAAAATGAAAGATCACCTTAGAAATAGGTTTAAAAAAAATGGGGCAGTAGAAAAATCTGCTGTAGCTGCTCATGCTTGGTCAGAAAGACAGAATTGAAAGAAAGGCAAAATTAATGAAACAATTAGATGAATAAAAAAAAACTCATAATATGGGAGAAGATCTACATACAAAAATATAAGGATAAAATTATGAATTATGAAATTCCCGGTAATAAAAATTTGGTTTGGAAGTTGGTCGGTCAACCAAAAGAGGGATGAAGAATGAACCTACAGGAGTACCTACTGTCTATTCAACAGTCCGATGCTAGTTGAGAATGAAAGCAGTTTAACGTCTGTAATTGGTCCTCAAGAATCAACAAAATATAAGATGAGGTGTGAATTCATACCCTTTTTAATGACAAGAATAAACAGCTTGAGCAAGTGGAATAACATTAAGAGATAAAATACAAAGCAAAGATCTTAGGAATAAAAGTAAAGTAGAAAAGGTGCAGTATACGTATGTATGTACTTAATCCTTCAAATTTGACAATAAAGTCAACTTTTTCTCGCTTTGTAATATTTGGAAAAAAAACTTGAAAGCACTTCACATGTTATTAAATGAAGATTTTGAGCACAAAACACAATTTGGTGTTGTAGATATTTGAGCAAATGAAATATACAATATTGTAAGATAAAATTGAATCAATATATTTTAAGAATGTCTGAACACTGATTGCCATTGAAAGCACGAAGTTATCAAACATAGGGATGAGAGACTCACGAGAAAAATATCTTTAATGGACTAATTAATTCCTGTATTTGTAAAATGGGCAATATAGATATGAAGTAATAAATTATTAATATATCATATTATATAATAGGGTGATAAAACATGGAATCACTGGAATACAGCTATGTAGGCTTACACCTACTTATTAACAGTAATCTAACAAGAGGTTGGGTTTTTTCTGAAAAAATCACAAGCGACAAAGTCGAGAGTGATTTTGTCTAATGAAAAACTCAACCTTACATTGGTTTTGAAGTGACTATTTAGCAAATAATACAACATCAGAAGCTAAAAATAATGATAATGTTTAATATTTACCAAATGTGAGGTTATGTATTCCGATCCTACTTCCGGGCGATTTCCAAGCCGGCTGTATAGTTATAAATAGAATATGTTTACTGATAAATCTCTTTGGGCTTGGGAAAAATCAATAACAGATGATTGTATGAGAAATAACTATTAACAATAATGCAGATTATTAAACAACATTTAATACATTTTTTAGAGCAACAGAACTATCCTTTTTTTTGGTAATTTTTGAAGTTGTTTTCTTTTGACATTTCTTGCTGTACCATATCGATTGTACATTGTTGAATCAATATCTTTGTCAAAGAAGTTAATTTGCGGAGATATCTCTCATTATGAACAGGAAAAGATAATTTTATCAACAGGAAGAGGCAAAATTATCGGTCTATGAGATTGTCATCTTAATAATTTCATAAAACTGCTACTCAAAATTCCTGAATATACCATTGTATAAATATTAAGTACCGCATTGATTCTACTCTAAACCTCTAACCACAGAGAATAATAAATTGAAGATAGGCTATGTCATAATAATAGAGTGGTATTTTAGTTCATGACAGTTTTTACCAAGCTAAATAATATGCATTGGGAATCAAAGCTAGGGAGTGAAAGAGCAAATAAATTTTACACAGAGGTCTCTTATTCAGGCTTGAAGTTCTTTTATGCACCATAAATCTATGTGGATCCATCCTCATGGGTAATATGCCTTCTGAAGGAAGCAATATTAAGGACTTTTACAATTGAAAAAAAGAAAAAAAACATTAAATCCAGCGAGTTTTGGGCCTAGGAACTTTGGAACTAGTGATGAGCATGATAATCATTAGTCCACTGGAATTGACAGGAACATAGTTACTAATGTATCTATAATCTAATGATAGTTTTGCTATCAGTGTACATAATCCTAATCTGGAGTGATACGTTCGGTGAAATAACCGTCATCACTTTTTTATATATGAATTACATTTTAATAGTAAACAAGCATCCCAATATTTGATAGTCCACTGTTGTGGTCTTGAAGTAGCTTCCTATCTTGTCACGCAACGAGATTGTGTTCGATCCCTGTTTCCTGGATGAGTTTTTTATTTGGACTTTTTCTTCGCCTGTAAGTTAAATATCATAAAACTTTAAGGCTCAAGTGGTTCCCAAACATCATATTACCATCATAATTACCATCATTCATATTCACCTTAGATTAAATTTAGGATTAAGGACTCTTCTGGCGCACCACTGTCACCATCACCCATCATATCATTGGGGTAATGTAACTCTGCCTTCCGGGCATCCCAACCTCACAAGTGGCTTACAATGATGCCAATTCCAGGAGAGAAAACCAGAAATGTCAAAATGGTAACCTGGGGCATTCAATACAAATTAATATTTGCAAATATACTTTTTTTTTCCTAACAGTCCTGCAGGTTGCAATGACAATTCACTCCACGGAAAAAGGGACATAGATAGGTCAGTAAGTGGGATAAATTGAGTTATCAATATGATGTAGTTTGTGGATTAAATTGTAGAGAAATTGTGAAACTAGTTACTGGTAATTAATACACCTCATAATTGTAGATTTCTTGAAGACTAGTTTCGATACTTCTTTGTATCTATCTATCTATCTATCTATCTAGTTACTTGTACTGAGAAATATATTAGAGATTCATCTTTATTTGCTTTGAAATTTAAAATTGTTGTCCTGCAAGATACTGAAAAATTGATTTACCTCTCCTTTACCCTGGAATTTTCAGTTATTTTAGCACACCTGACTACATGTGCATTGTTGAGTAGGCCAATTATCTCTCAGATTCCTGTAAGTTATTTTTTGATTAAGTCTCATGTTGCTAATCTAATGCAAATTGAGTAATTGCACTAGGTAGAATATATTTTCAAGGTTAGGGTGAGGTATATCTATTACTTTTTTTTTTTTTTAGTTTTAATAACAATGAGTGGAATTTAATTCTAGTTAGTTCACAAATTTTGAAAGTGTTTTTATATTAAAAATCCATTTACTATAAGTTTGAAATCCTGATCATATCTTTTAAGTCTTAGTTTTTTTAGGCCTAATTATTTTTCTTACTTTTTACAGAACAAAAATCAATGTAGCATCTATATATTCCTCAAATCGCTAATCATATTCTGGAGTCCCAGTCTGAGCGTATAATTTTCTTTTCAAATATGATATTCTGGAGTACTAATTCATCCATTTTTATCAGGTTTTTTTAAATACCACTAATTATAGTAAATAGTTGTCTGTGCTACAATCCCCAATTCTTTACTTGGAATATTATTACAGTCGTACCATTCAATAATGTAACATCGGTATACACTTTGAACATTTCATTGTCATTTGCTGCCATGCCACCAGTAATGTTAATACATTGTGTGTTATTTAGAACCATGAAAACATCTCATGAAATAGATTTGGTATTGCAATATCTATGCATTTTAATATCCATTAATTTTTTTAAGAGATGCCATAAAATATAGAGAACTCAAGTTCTATAAACAGCGTATTAGAAGTATTAGTGAGTTCATAATATGAGTAAATTACATTTTTATTTGTATTTCTGTTCTATTAAAAATGTAGCTAAGAGTTTTTCATACTTTTTGCACTCAGGGCTCTGCTTGACTGCCATAATTTGAACATGTCTTCACTATCAAAAGTGGAATATGTAAACAAGAAAGACGTGTGTCCCTAAAAGAAAGTTAAATATTAATAATTAATGAGAATATACTTTTTTAATGTTATCAGCTGTTCAGTGTGATAAGTAATATATTATTATCAATAGTAGGAATTTAATATAATAAATATGAAGAATTTCAAGAAGAGAAAAAATTAGGAACTATAAGGGAGAAAATGAGATTGAAGACACTATTTTAGATTATACTAAAACTCAACAATTAAGATGGTATGGACATGTCCAGCGAATGGAAGAGGATTGGCTACCAAAAACTGTTTTAGAATGGAAACCTGAGGAAAGACAAGGTAGAGGAAGATCTAAAACCTCCTGGAGTCAGGGAATATATTTATACATGAAGGAGAAACATCTACAACCAGGAGATTGGATGGACCGACAAAGTTGGCTATTGGGAATCGAACGATGTCAAAGACATTAATCAACTGATGATCTATCTAAATATGATTATACTTTTTAAAATTAAAAAAATTAAAATTAAGAAAAATAAAAAAAAAATATTAAGAAAAATTAAAAATAAGAAATGTAATTTATTATTTTGATAAATGTTTATTTGTGCAGAATTAAGAATACATGTATTATAAATACACGAGAAGCGCAGGAACTACTAGTGATTTCATTAATCAGAGGATTATTGCGATTAGACTACATGACATTTGTTTCAAGTCTGCCCTTCTGCATCTGTAACATATGTTATCCCAGTGAATGAGGCAGACACATACTGCATACAGTGAATGTTTTGGTCGTGTCGTGGATGCTGCACCCTGTATGTTTATTTGTAATATTGTATTGGCCCATTAAAATTAAGAAATTGTAACCAGCCTCATGGGCTAGTGGCCAGAGTAATTATTAGAGCGAGGATTTTTATGAAATTTCATGTTTTAAACTATTAGTCAGAAAGCGCTGAGACAAAGTATCTTTACATTTTATGATATGTAGAATCAAATAAGACCTTCATATTTTTTTCATATTTCATAATATTTTGGCAAAATGTTCATATTTCAGTAAAAATGTAATATTCTTTAATATTTTTAAACTTTTAATTTTTTTAAATACAAATTCTACTAATTGGTTAAAAACATTTTTGGAGTGACTAATTTTTTTGACAATGTAATATGGTAGGAGGCAAAAATTCCTAAGTATCCCATCTGGAACAAGATAAATAGATTTGATAAAAGAAAATAATTAAAAAAGGAGACATGGAATGACCAAGTGGAGGCTTTTGTCGGAAACTACATATCAAGAACAGGGATTTCCTAATCTGTGACAAGAACATGAATAAGTAGAACAACAATGTTAGAGTAATAACCACCTACTCTTTCTCTCAGGTAGAAACCTATTCCTTTTTGCTACCTAAGGACAGTCCTTATTCTATGAATGGATTACATTATTTAAATGTAGGGAAGACTGCTGCTGCTAAACTTGAAGCTGTGCTGTGAAATAAGGTCTTGCTCCACAGTTTATGAAATTAGTAAAGTTCTTGTAGATAAAACCAAATTATTCTCACTTACATCAAACTATCATATATGTAGTGCAGTACATGATTGCTCCCATAACATCATATGATGTGGAGCATACTTTTTGATCGAACAAAATAATTCTGACAGACAGGCGTTAAAAAATATAAAAAAGCTCCTAACTGTGCATTACGAACAGAATTGATAATTTGATTATTCAAAGCACAAGTATATCATACTGTGCTCGGGCAAATTTTATGGAAAAGTAAAGTAAAGTGATCCCACAACAGACTCGGAGGCCCTTGGGGTAGTAGGAGGTTAGGGCTCCCACTTTTTCTAGACAATCGGCAATTTATGTCAGCCGGGTTGTCAGTCCTGCGTGACGGCCGCCTTTACCCCCAGAACAAGCATCTGGTACACATTTACGTTAGAGGCTGAGTCGACCCCAGGGCCATAGTGCCGCCAGAGGGTTTGGGTCAGTTTAAAAATCCTAACCCCAACGGGACTTGAACCCTCGACCCTCTGGCTTGTAGCTCAGTGCCTTAACCACTACGCTACGGCGTGCCCCAAATTTTATGGAAAAACTGATGTTAAAATAATTCTAACTACATTTCAGAACAAGCATCTGGTACTCATTTACGTTAGAGGCTGAGTCGACCCCAGGGCCATAGTGCCGCCAGAGGGTTTGGGTCAGTTTAAAAATCCTAACCCCAACGGGACTTGAACCCTCGACCCTCTGGCTTGTAGCTCAGTGCCTTAACCACTACGCTACGGCGTGCCCCAAATTTTATGGAAAAACTGATGTTAAAATAATTCTAACTACATTTCATTATGTTCATACGTGTAATGTATAGGATTAAAAATAATTGTAATTGCCAAGAGAGAGTTGAAATACTCCCTAGAATTATTTGTGGATTAATTTATTTTAACATCTTGTTTCTCCAAATATGACATTTAGTACTTGGTCTATTGCGATGGGCAGGACACGTGGCACGAATGGGGGAATGAAAGACATGCATGGAAGGTTCTTGTAGGAAAACCAGAGGGAAAACACCCAGTTGGTAGACCAAGAATGAAGTGGGAGAATAATATTAACCATGATTTGAGGGAATTAGATTATAGAGCGGATGGATGGAAAACATTGACTCAGGATAGGGATGTATGGAGAGATTATGTCCGTGCGGCCATGAACCTACGTGTTTGATCGTGCCAGTGAGTTAGTTAGTTAGGACTTTGTCTACGTGTGTTCTGATTCATCCAATTTAATGTTATTGTGATATTTATATACTGGAATTCATTAACTTTATGCAAGGTAAATAGAAGTCATCCAAACTGTACCTACTCTAAATTTTGTCAGTGGTATATTCGGTGGAAGCATGTTACTACGGTTACTATGTTTTGTTTTTTATTTATGTTTGGATTTTGTAATTAAATATCATTCGATAAATTAAATGATCGCGTTTTATATAAACCCAGTATTCATTTATTGAAATAAAAAGTGTCAAACTACAGGCTTGGGAGGCCCTTGGGGTAGATGGGTGTTGAGACTTACACATTTCTAGACAATTTCCAAGGGATGTCCACTGGGTTCTCAGTCCCGCGTGACGGCCCCTTTGCCCCAGAACATGCGTCTGGTACTCATTTAAATTAAGAGCTGTAGACTCTAGGGCTATGATGCTGTCAGAAGGTTTGGTCCAGCTAAAAACCTGACCCCATTGAGACTCAAACCCACGATCTTCCGGCTTGTTAGCGTGATTCCTCACACAATATACTTCAATGTGAGCCATTAAAATTGCTTCAAATCACGAACATGATATTGTATTGATAAGAATCAATAAAATCTCATAATGTTAAAAATTCCCAAATTTATTATATTAAATGATATATTATATTGAGTCAGAAAAGAAAAGAAAAGATTGCAGTGGTATGGTCATGTCAAACAAATGCCAGAGCAATGATTGCCAAAAATTGTTATGGAATGGATCCCAATGGAAAGGAGGAAGAGAGGAAGACCGAAGAAAACTTGGATAGAAGGGGTACAAGCAGCTATGAATATCAGAGGAATGGAGGAAGATCAATAGATGGATAGAGAGGAATGGCGTTTGGTTTCCGGAAGATGGTGGCAGCTGCCATGATACCGGATGATGATGATGATATATTGAGTCAGAAGTAATGAAAAATTAATTAAAATGGAAATACAGTGAAACTCTTGATTTCTTGAACTACAAAAAGGTCTTCTTGTCTCATTTGTGTGCTGGTATGTATACCCATAAATTATACAGAGCTTGTGTATATAAATATACGTAAAAAGTTAAAAAAATAGTAGCTTCATAATATTTTTGTGTCTTAATTTTCATATTTTTCATATTTTGTTATCATGATTTCATATTTTAGTATAATTTTCTTCATATAATTCCTCGCTCTAGTAATTATAGTTAATGGGTCCTGGGTTCGATCCTCCACAGGAATTTTTGTTAAAGGGAATTACTCCTATGGCTTGATAGGGTCTGGTTTGAGGTTAAGTTTATGTTAAGAACTCTGTTGGCTCTTCATTATCATTCATCATCTATCATATCATCCAGGCAACGTAATTCTGCCCCAACATAAGAAGTAGGTTACAATTCTGACAATGCTAGGAGAGAATACCACAAATAAAGCTTTAAGAATTATCAACCAAGTTTTTAAACCATCAAAAGTGCAGAGACACACAAGAATGAAAATCTATAAAGTTCTCGCTAGACCCATAATGTTATGGCAGTGAAGCTTGGACCATCAGAACTCAGGATGACTGTCATATTACAGCCACGGAGATGAAATTTCTGTGACGAACTGCAGGTTATAGCCTTCTAGACCACCAAAGAAATTCAACAATAGACAGAGAGTTAAACATCGTACCTATATCTGAATACCTCCAAGAATATAGAAACAATTGGCTAGCCCATATTTCAGCTCATGGATCGTCACAGAATACCAAAACAAATTCTTCACTACATTCCTCGAGGCAGAAGATCTGTGGGTCGACTTTTTCGGAGATGGCAGGAGACCATAACAGGCCACTGGGCCTAATACTTGAAAGGCAGATGATGAGATGATGATCATAATGACAACATTGAGGTATTGATTAAAAAAAATTGAGAAATGTAATTAGTTATTTGAATATATGTTTATTTGTGCAGAATTAATAACACATGATCTATATTATAAATATGTTTATAATGTTGTATACAACTGAATAATCTTTTTAAGGCATTCTTCAAGGTAATCTTGTCTCTCAAAACCTTTAGCAAGAAATAAAAACCAAATGGAAGAGTTTCATTAAGGCCCTATGTTACAATTAGGAACAAAAGGACATGATGATGATGAAAGATGACTCTCCCGAAAAACTTTGTGCCACACTAACTGACTGATTATCTGGTGTCACTCGGGTATTCATTTATCCCAATATGCTTAATTACTAATCAGCTGAAACTCTGAAAACTATGGATTCGACACTAATCTCCATTATTTTGGACATTTTATTTTTAATCCTTCTCACTCCTCTCCCCATGCCAATGGAGGCTGAAAATGGACTTAAATGGCATTGCAATGTCACTGTACATCATAGCAACTCTGAAAACTATGGATTCAACACTAACATATGTCATTTTCAATCTTTTTTTACCCTAGTACTGCTAGAGTGTCATCAAAACTATTATAATCAGCTTAGCAACCCTGAAAACTATGGATTCGATACAAATCACTGTCAGTTTGGACACTTTTTTCCCCCACCTTTTGCTCACCATGCCAACGGGAATTGAACTTGGACTTAAACAGTAATGGAAGCTTATGGTTATGAGGTTTTAAGATTACGCCATACCAGTTTTTTAACTCAATTGAATTAATGTGGGTACGATTCAAACTTAAAGTAAAAAAAAAGACTCCATCATCAAGTATCAGTTTGCGGAGTCTTGAGTAAATGTGTGGAAGATATTGAGAGAAATGTATACATTATACCGTTAGTATAAAAAAAAGGTGCAAGTTACAAGCCATTGCAGTAATTGGTCACTGGTCAGATTATCATAAACATGGATAGCAGTGGTACTGACAGCAACACTAAAGACAAATTTGGCAACTGCACTTTTTCTTTTCCGAGTTAGTGATATATATTATTATACTAATATATATGGTAAAAATTAAACTATATACTGTTTATAGTTGACAACTGTAGATTTTTGGTGGGGAGCAATAACAAAGACAAACAGCATATATGTCAAGCTGAATGTTTACCTAATGAATGGGAGAATAATAAACATATTTTTATAAAATATTTTACAAATTATCTAAAATTAAATTTATAAATTTTAAAATTTGTAGGCCTACTACACGAGTATTTTCAAATTATGAGGAGTAATTATTTGTAAATTTCATGTGGTGACAAAAAGAAATAGAAAGCAACAAATATTAATATTTAATTTTAGGAAGTTATATTTTGAGGTTATTTTAATTATATTATTTTTGGTCTGGACATCTTACCTCAATATTAATGTTGATTTGTTCTTGGACATGTTTCAAAACAATTCTCTGTTTTATCTTCAGCTTTCCCAGACTTGTTTTGAAACATGTCCAAGAACAAATCAACATTAATATTGAGGTAAGATGTCCAGACCAAAAATAATATAATTAGAAAGCAACAAGTTCAATTATTTCTAAATCATTTACAAAGCTATCAGTAAATTATATTGGAATATTTAAACTCAGTAGGAAGTAACACTATGAGGTTTTAATAACTTAATATTATAAATATTCACCTGATCTCATATTTTTGACTTCTTTTCGAACTGATTTTGGAATGATTATTTTCATCTTCAGTATATTCATGACCATTGTTCTGTTATGTGATTCAAGGCTTCTTCCGCCATCTGTTGGTAGCTGAGGAACATTAAAATCAAACCACTTTCCCCAAGAATTAAAAAATTAATTAATTTCTCCTTCTTATTTTTTGAATGTAGATTCCCCCCCCCCCCAAACCATGAATTATTTAGGTTTTTCTATTTGTATTATTAATTTAGGTTTTTTTTGTTTTTTATTTATTTATTTATTTATTTTTTCAATTTGGTGTTTTTATGACCGATCCATGAGCAGCTATTGGACATTTTTCTACTTCCCCATTAATGACATTCCTAAGTTGTTCCATTACTGTGGTTTTCAAATTTCTTTTTGTTTTCCTTATATAGATTTTATCACAATCCTCACATTTTATCTGATACATATCTGATTTATTTTCTTCTTCCATTTTCTCATTTTTGTTGAATTTAATTTTTCGGTGCCAATTTTATGTTGAACTTTTTAAAAAAATTTTGAAACTTGTGATGCTTCATAGGATGATATGTCAAAAAAAAAACAAAAATTAATCAATGAAAATATAATTCAAAAAGAAAAAAATATATATAAAATTCAAGAATTTTAGATATCCTATGAAGCATCACAAGTTTCAAATTAGTTCAACATAAGATTGGCACCAAACAATGACTTTGGCTTCAATAAAATAAATCCAACAAAAATGAGAAAATGGAAGAAGGAAATAAATTGGATATTAATCAGAAAAAATGTGGGGATTGTGATAAAATCTACATACGAAAAAAAAATTGTAAACCAGAATAACAGAACATCTTACAAATATTAAAATGGGGAAGTGGAAAAATCTGCAGTAGCTGCTCACTCTTGGTCAGAAAAACATCAGAATAGGAAAACCTAAAGAACTCAAGCTTTGGGGGAAAAATCTACATAAAAAAAATAGAAAGGAGAAAATAATGAATTTTGAAATTAGGATTCTATTATAATCTCAAAGTCTCAACTTCAAAAACTAAAATTATGGCTTTTCAGGGCAAAGTGCCAGTCAGAGCAAAAATAGTAATCAATAATGAAATAATAGAACACATAAAAGTAAAGTAAAGTGATCCCACAACAAGCCCGGAGGCCCTTGGGGTAGTAGGAGGTTAAGGCTCCCACTTTTTCTAGACAATCGGCACTTTATGTCAGCCGGGTTGTCAGCCCTGCGTGACGGCCGCCTTTACCCCCAGAACAAGCGTCTGGTACTCATTTCCGTTAGAGGTGAGTCGACCCCAGGGCCATGGTGCTGCCAGAGGGTTTGGGTCAGTTTAAAAATCCTGACCCCAACGGGACTTGAACCCTCGATCCTCCGGCTTGTAGCTCAGTGCCTTAACCACTACGCTACGGCGTGCCCCAATAGAACAGATAGCGCACTTTAACTATCTTGGTTCAGATATAACATATAGCTACGATTGGGATATACACAATAAATTAAACCAATATCAAATGATGTGTGGCACCATAAGAAGAACCCTCCGAAAAACTTGAAGAGAAACTCAGCTCAGGTTTTATAAAATTATGGCTGTTCCTATTCCTTTATATGGATCTGAATCTTGGGTACTTACAAAAAAAGATATCTCACACATTCAAGCCACTGAAATGAAATTTTTAAGATCCGTAAAAGGATGTACACTCATGGATAGATTACACAATGAATCAATAAGAAATGAACTGGAGATATTTTCAATACTCGATAAACTAGACGAGCACAAATACCAATGGAAAGAACATTTAGACAGAATGGACAATAAAAGATTACCCAAAAAGATTAACGCCTACAAACCACATGGAAAAAGATTTTTGGGACGGCCAAGGAAACGATGGACTTGAGACCGGAACAGGTCGCATTGACCTAATCCTGGAAAGGAAGAAGAAGAAGAAATTTCTGGGGAAAGTGATTTGATTTATTGGTTTATTGGCTACCAATAGATGGAGGAAGAAGCCATGCATCACCACAAAAAACAATGGTCGTGAAAATTCTGACGATAGAATAATCATTCCAGAACCTGTTTAAAAAGAATACAAAATATGAAGTGAGGTAAATATTTTTAATACAAATTAATATTGGAATGTTTACTTTACTTCAATTTAATTTACTTCCATAAAAAGTAAATTTATAAATATTAAATTTGCAAATAAGGTATGAAATTTGTAAATTATTCTTAGCGTTAGTCTGGATTTTCAGTATCTACTCCATGAAGGCTATTTTTCGGATTCAGTATTCTGTATTTCAATGCTCCTAGTAATTGCTATTAAATAGTTGAATCTGGTAAACTATTGGTTATCATACTTATCTCTGGTTCCAAGGCTAACAGATTTAAATCCAGTTCGTGTTGATAGATTTTAAGGGTGTAAATCCTGAGTGTAGAATCTTTGGAAGAGAATGAAAGTCGTGAGACCGATGTCATAGATGTACATTATATAAATGAACCTTAAGCCTGAAAAAAGAGGTCTCTGAACAAAATATGTCAGCTCTTTCATACTCAGATTTGAATTGCAATGCTAATGACATTAGCCTTTAAAGAGTGTCATTAAATAAAATACTAACTAAATGTAAATAAATATTGGGCTATTCACCAGAATGACTTACCCTTGATTTTTCAGTTTATTGTTGTGAAGTATAGGTTTTCTTCTGTATTTAATAATATTTTAAATGTTTTCAAACAATTTTTATAACATTATTTGACAATTTCTAACTATTTACTTAAATATGCAAATCACAACATTATGACACTGCTAGACAATATTGTGATGCTGACTGCTATTTTATCCACAGAGTATATTACTTATTCTATGATTTTTCTATCACTGGTTAGAACGGCGTTAGAAATGATAAGTTAGTGTATACCCATTTTAATAAATGTTTGGTAATTTTAATATTATTATTATATTTCTTTAACATAGATTTGGGGATTTATTGCAAAGATAGGTAATTTAAATTTCATAGATATGTGCTGCCATCTAGCATAAGCTGTATGAACTTAGTATGATACAGATAATCGATATGTGGCAAGGGTGATAATCAATATGTGGTTCGATGGTGGGTTATCGCTGGCTCTATAAACTCTGGTGCATGCGCACTGTAGTTCTATAGGACTGAAAATATATCAGGTAAATTAAAGTGGAGAATCCCCAAATATTGTTTCTAAATTTACCATTCATTTATGATGTATTCAATAGTAATTAATTAAGAATATTTGGACATGAAATACTCTGTATTAATAATACTATACTATTAATGAGATATAGGCTAAACACAAACACAAGATTTTGGTCTGTAATTGGTACTCACCTCCCAAACAGTGGGTGCCACAACTGCGTATGAGTTACTTTATCAGCATCTTGTTTCAGCAGACGAGGTGTTATAGCAGGATCAACTAAGTGCTGTTTCACTTTCAGTTTACTCCTCCTACCAGAAAGATCGATGGGATTGGTGGTAGGTGTTGGAGATGTATCTTGTGTTATTGGCACTAGTTGTGGCATGTTGCTAGGTGGATTACCGAGAGCAGCGAGCAGATGACTATGTTGCTGCACTTGTGGTGAAGGTGATGTTGGACATTTTTTTATTGTTATAGAATCTTGTGTTTGCTCCTGTTTCCTTGAATTTGAGAGGAGATTTATGAGAGATTTACATGTTACTTTAGGCTTTGATAATTCTGATACTTTAATATTTGAATGTTCATTCTCCGTTGGTGTCCGTATTTCACTTTTCATTTGTCTCTGGGACCCTGAGATATTTCTAACAGGTTGCTGAAGTTGGGACCTTTGTTGATTGTACTGATGGTGATTGTAGCCATTACTAGACAGGTACTCTTGATTGTTCCTCTGCTGATGCTGGAAGTTAGGAGATATAGGACTAGTTCTAGCAGATGAATTACATTTTTTAGCTACATGTGGGAATCTTCCATTTGATGAATGATGGTTCTTGTTACTGTAGCTGTTTGTCCCTGAGATATTCTTGCCTGACAAGTTGTTATTGCTGCTGGTGGTGTTGTTATTATTACTGATTGGAGGTGAATTTACTGCAGCTTGCATCATGGCCTCCTGCCACAATGCAAGTGTCTGTTGAAGTTCCATATGTGTTTTATAGTCTGTAGGAGATACGCTAAACGGAGGCAGGAAAGGAGCAGCTCCACCTTGTACTTGAGGGTAATTAGATGGAGGAAACACAGCATTCAACATAGTTAGGAACTCCTGATTATTTCCACATGCTACTGCTGCTGCTTCAAGCTGTGTAAGATATGGGAGCCATAACATCTGATTCAAAGCTGCTGCTGTGGCTGCATCTAGTTCTCCTTTTCCTACATCTCCACTATTTATACTCTGATGATGATTCTGTTTCAGATGGGAATCAAGAAGCTCTGTTTGGTATCTTTGCCAGTCTCTTAAGGTAATATAATTTCCTGTATCATCCTCAGGTTTTTCTAATAACCTCTGAAGATGGGTTAGGGATACAACAAGAATGTCAGGATCTCGAACAAGAGCAGGATATGCAAGAGCATCTGGTAATCTAAGCTCAGGTCTCATTGTTAAAAGATGAGGAATTTCTCTTGCAGGACAAGTTAAAAGGCTATGCAGTTGATCTCGAGGGACTAGGAGTGGATCAGGGACGGACAAATCTGGGTCTGAAAGAATCTTTTTGAGTTGAGTTACAGGGTCAAGATCCTGATCCAAGGTTAATTGGGAAGCTGGTGCTGGTTCTGAAGTAAGTAATTCGAGCAACCGAGACTTCTGGGATTTAGACGAATTAAGAATTACATCTGTTGGAGCTTTTCTTTGTGTAATCTTATTGAGATTAACAGTCTTATTTAGAAGATTCTTTAGAGTAATATCTTCAACTTTGAGGCATTTTATTTTTGGTTGAAATTCTGCATCTGGAGGAGGAGGAGGTGGCAACGGCTTCCTTTCTTCAGAACAACTTACAGTAGGGCTGCCAGAACTGCGATTTAAAGAAACACCAAGGTCCAGTGGTTGGGGTTCATCACTTTTCAGTTCATGCCTTGTTATCTGATGGCATTTTCTGGGTGAGGAGAGTAGAGATTCGAGGAACATTGACTTGTGTTGAGGTTTTGGTTGATGTGCAGGTCGAACAGGAGATTGCTCTGTGATAGTGGATTCTAAGGACATAGGGGAAAGTTTAGGTTGGATTGTGGGAGCAGCAGGAAGAATAGGATTAATCCCTTTAATTGGAATAATTTCAATTTCGTCACAGGTACTTTTAGGAATGCTGAGGTCAGTAGGCTCCATTTCTGTATCTGTACACATTTGTTCCTGAATATCATCGGGTATTTCATTTGCAACATCATAAGTGTCATCTTCTTCTTGCTGTTCATATGCCTCGACCTCCTGTTCTTCTTCCATTTCATTTTCATCTACTTCTCCGAATTCTATGTCTTTGGTTATCGAACAAGCTGAGATATCCTCTTCCTCCGCTACTGTAGGATGAGTATCATCCTGAGAGACTAGTGATGAAGTGACTGTATACAGTGGCGCCTCGGCAGAGGAATCGGTGGTACTATTAGATAGCGCAGTGACACTGCCAGCCGACGCGAGGCGCTCCGTGCGTGGTATGGCTCTCCAACCCTGAGCTGTTTTAGTTATTCTGATTCTGTTTCTTTTGTCATAATCCTCACATAGGACTTCCACGATGCGGGTGTCATCCTGTTTAATCCACACAAATATTGGATTTACCCGAGGCGTGGGAGGAGGATCAAGCTCATCAGCTGAGGTTTTACTTCTTCGGCGACGATGTTTACGGTGTTTATGGTGGTGATGATGTCTCGAAGTTGTTGACCCCGTAGAAGAGGTTGTAGAGCATGAGGTCGATCTTTTTCGACGTTTGCTTTTGCCGCCACTGCTACTAGATCTCCTCTCATGTCTCCTCCGTATCGCTTTTCTCGGAGTTTCGGATTTACGATGCCGCGCTCTCCTCTCGTCACGTGACGCATCATCTTCTATGTTGTTCTCATCGTAATCGATCGCATGGCTGTCGTGTGTCGCCACCGGTGGCTGGTGCAGTAACGATTCGTTCTGGCTGCGCGCCAAGCTGTCGTCCCCCTCCCCATTACCCTCATGTCTAGTTGCCACAGTACTCACCAGATCGCGCAGTAATCCTCTCACTGCACTCTCACTGCTACTCCGCCTGCCGTTGCTGCTGCACTGTTCCAAGGGCAAGGTCTGCGGCTGTTCCCACTCACAAGAACGAACCGCTTTCTCGGCACTAATTTGCCCATCCTCCGTTAAAGATCGCAATAAATCTGTGGGAAGTGGGTCTAAAACCACTGTGCACATAGGTGCCTCATCAGCACAACAATCTACCCCTTCACTACATGTGTCAGTTAACACTTTCACTTGCACTTCACCTTCTTGTGTTTCACAATGTAACCTATCCACTTCACTAAATGGTGCTGTTACACCCACTTCACCTTCACCGAAAATTCGTAATTCTTCGGGGGTGTCACTGTTAACCATAAAAACTCCACCATACCCCCCTGGTTCACTATCCTCACTCGCACTGTTCACTTGTCGAACAGATGATAACGGGATGAGGGGAGGAATAGGTGGTAATGTAGGAGAGACGCACTCTTTTTTAAGAATAACTTCTTCATCGTCGTCTCCGACAAAAGATATTCCAAATTCTCGGGCGTGGCGAGCGAGGTCTCCGGCCTCGGTTGTAAACCACTGCCGCACTCCTAGGGTGGAGCTCATCTCACCCTCGATAGAGCAGTATAAGCGATAATCATCACTCTGGAATTTCAATATTTGCACTTACAGACTGTCACTTGTTTTTCACCTGTCTGACAATATGCTATGTTACGGCACGCACTGAATACTGGTACTCTACGAGCCCAGAGAGCCACTGCTCCAACAGTCTCCCGATTTAACCCGATTGGATGGTTCCGAACATAGCCGAAGTGGGGTGTGACGTCAAAGTAGTATGAACCTATGAGAAGGGGGAGGACTTTGCCCTGAGTAAAAAGAGGGGAGGGAATAAAGGAAAGAGGGGCGTGGTGTTCCCATCCATAACACTCCCCCTATCCCTCCCCTCGAAACAAAGGGGGAAGGGGAAAGAAATACGTCTGGTGGTTATGTACTTTGGCCTTGACTTGTACGGTTGATCGCCAAGTTCCTCCACCCTGCTTCTAATCCTATTTGCTTCCTTTTTGTATTCGTTCCTTGCCTTGTACTTACTTCTAGAAACGAAACATACGCGTATGCTGTCTCTCTCTCTTTATCTACTGCTCAACAGTCAGTGTGACCAACTTAATACAACTGTCACAACAGCTCTACTCTCTAATGCTAGCAAGAAAGCATTCAATGTGGGGGTCGTTGCTTCTATAGTACATTCAGCGCAGTAATGTAGTAAACGTAAACATGGCCTCGTAAACCAGTGACGTGATATTGACCTAAACAACTAACCTCATACATGTTTACCCTCTTATCAATTAACACAATACTTTGTATGGTTAATTGTAGGTATTTTAATTGTTCTGTGTTTTTTTCAAAATCGCAATTATCACTAATGTTCGACAGAGCGTTCAGTAATGTATAAAATATTATTTGCGCGCTTTTATGTACATAAATATTTCAAATTATTATATCAGATATAAATGTAAATATTTATTTCTTTTGTCGAAATGCCAAATGAATATCAAGTAACTAACTCACTGGCTCTATCGAAACCGTAGGTTCGTGGCCGCGCGGACTTATGCTCTCTATTTTACCTCCGGAGAATTTTACGTGGAACCCATGTCCGCATTTCTTGACGGTTGTATTTTTACGGTGAAAGATCGTCACTCTTTCGGCCAAGGTACCTTTTTCGTTTAGCTTATTGCCTTCGACCTGTCCGGCATGGATAATCCTACCACCGGTATAGCTCTCGGGGTCATTTAAGCACGTAAAGCCACTCCACCACGACAAAGAGGGGCCAAATGAATATTAGGTTACAAAAATAATACATTTAGGCCTATGTACAAGCTGACAACAATATCCAATAGTAGTAATAAAGAATCATGTTCAATGTATCGTAGAATTATCTCAACTTCGTTTTGAACTTTTTGACAGAACGCCTGAGCTTTTAAAACAATCTTTTACCTTAGGTCCTATAGCAGACATTTTTTGGACTACATTTCGGTAATAGGACTGCAATGGTAAGCATGTTTTAATGACATTTGTAAAATCAGTGTCCCGAAGGTTAGACTTACTTGAAAAATCTAGAAAGATCTAAAATTCTGAACTACGTGATCAAATCATCATGATGACAATAATATCATCTAACAATTATTCTACAAAAATATCATTTTTCTATTAAGATAGACTAACAGACCTACAATAGCCTATATTATAGTTTAATCTTGAAGACACGATGTATGATGCAAATTACATTGGAATTATTCATAGGAATCATAGGCCTATGTTTTGTACTCTAAAAATTCTTTTAATCTATCTCAAAGTCCAAATAAAAGTTAATTAAACATCTAGCAGGCACTGTTGATATAGCCTAACGTTCTGAGAAGGTCTGTTGCTATGAGTTCAGTAGTCACAGGATGTATGTTCAGGTGGGATAAAATTATATCTTTTGTAGATTTTTTTTCTCATGAAGTTTGTTATAAGACCTTTCAATACAGGAATTTTGACTGATGCAAACTGCACTTGCTGAATCCTACAATATAAAATTACTTAAAATATTCGGAAATATGAAATGGGCCTACAGAATCTACATTATCTAGGCCTACATTGTTTCTTTGTCTTTACATTATATTTTACTCTTTAAACTAATGTTTTGTTGCACTCTTTTTAAAAATAATTTTGGTCTATAGTAGGCCTATATCGAAAATGTTTTCCGTTCAGAAACAAGTTTTCCATTGGATTAAGCACTTAGACTGACATTTCTTTGGTTTAATCCTCTAGGTCGACTTGATGTCTGAATCTAATACATAAATATTTATATTGAATTCAATAGAAAAGTGCAGATGGTAGCGTAACTCTAGGTAGATCTATAGCTCATAGGTCTGTACTTTATTAGTATTTTGAACTCTATAAAATATGCAGTTTAATTGTTTACTTTAGAAATTATTACGGCTAAAATATAGAATAAAACCTGAAACCTTTCCTGGGTTGATTGTCGGAAAGACTGAAAGCTTGGATTAAAAAAACAATCACCTGCAGTAAAAAAGCTTGGATTAAAAAAACAATCACCTGCAGTAAACCGCGAATATATTACTTTCTAGGCCTATAAGCCTTAGATTATTTTTAGGGTCGCCCACTGGTTTACAGGTTCGAGGATTCAAACCAGGTAGGCCCTATGTATTTTTCAGAGCGTAAAAATACTAACTGTTGGTTCCTACGAAAAGAAGCTAAAACTGTGGGTCTCATGGTACTCAAAAACACCTGAATTCTATAAAAAAAAAAGCATCTGAGCAAAGTTTGTCATCTCTTTGACGCCATATTTAGGCCTAAATATCAACGTTAATGACTTTGGTTATCAAAATGTGCCAATAAATATCTTGATATTATAAGCTAATTATTTGCCTATAAGATTGTATAACCTACGTAAACTTGAAAGTAGGTTACCAGTAAACTATATATAGCCCATTATTAATCATTAACTTGTCACAAGAAAGTTTTTCATACTCTTTAGTGAATTAATTTTTAGCCTCGAAGTGTCAAAACAAATGTCATAAATTTGAACAGACCAGATATCTAATACAGGCTCAAAAAAAATCAATGTTTGTTTGTTTGTTTGTTCGTTTCTATGCGCGGCCATACCGTTGATCCGATTTTCATGGGGTTTTTTGCAAAATGTTCAGGAGATTCCCGGGATGAACATAGGCTATAAGGGAGTTGTAATACTCTACCCCTTCACCCCTAAAAATCACTATTTGTAGCGAAAAACGTGAAATAAAGTCCCTATTTTGACGCTTAAATGGCTTACGCTGCCTAAACCATAACAAATACACCAAATTAATGTACACAGAATTGTATAGGCCTATCTCAAAAACTCTACAAAAAAGTCCGCGACAGCATATGTTTATGTTTTACGGATAACTCACAATATCCATTTTTGTCTTTCATTGATGCCAAGAAGATCGGGATAAGCTGATTCCCAGGCAACCATAGCAGCTCAAGGCTGTTGGTAAAAACATATTAACATTTATTTAGGAGTAACAGCGCACGCCGGGTATTAGCTAATTTATTATAAAGTTTTATAACTTGGAAAAAGTCTATATAGACCTAGGCCTAAATGTTATGAGTTCTTGTTAACATTCTAAGCCTGAAGATTGTACTGAGTGTGAGTTTAAAACATAATTGCATAATGCAATAAGAATTCAGACCTAAAGACATCAAATTCAAAAAATATTAAATAGGCCTATTTAACATTCAGGTTTTTTTAAGGATTCTCAATAAGTTTTCAAATTAATCAAGTAGAAATTAGCCTAGGCCAATGCTGTTTTACTACTTTATTAATTTTTCAGTAGATCAAACTTTATCAAACTTTACTTATGTCCTTTAAAACTCGGTATTATACTTTGCAGACCATTGGTTCCGCATTTCTAACAGCTTGTGTGGTGCAATTGATTGTACCTCATTTTTACTCTGTACAGATCCACATTATTTACTACCTAGGCCTATATCAATTCACAGTGTAGATAGACCTACATTTTCTCATGGTGCCCAGACCATTGCCGTCAATTTGCAATTTCTTGTTTGCAAACCTAGTAGGCCTAATTGATGGAAAGAGAGAAAAAAAATGAAAAATGTAGTATGGTTCTGGTTTTGTTTTTTGCGATTGACTCAATACTATGTTTTATTATTAATTAGGCATAGCTTATCTAATATATAAAAATCAATGTTTGTTTGTTGGTTTGTTCGTATTCTATGCGCGGCCATACCGTTGATCCGATTTTGATGGGTTTTTTTGCAAAATGTTTAGGAGATTCCCGGGATGAACATAGGCTATAAGAGAGTTGTGATATTCAACCCCTTCACGCCTAGAAAGCACCCTTTTTAGTGAAAAACGTGAAATAAAGTCCCTATTTTGACGCTTAAATTAATTACGCTGCCTAAACCATAACAAATACACCAAATTAATGTACACATAATTGAACATCTCAAAAAACTGTACAAAAAGTCCGCGACAGCATTCTACGGATAACTCACAATAACCATTTTTGTCTTTCATTGATGACAAGAAGATCGGGATAGGCAGATTCCCGGGCAAGTATAACAGCGCACGGCTGGTGGTAAAAACACATTAACATTTATTTAGGAGTAGCAGCGCACGCCGGGTATTAGCTAGTTAATTTATATTTATCTTAAGCATAAAGGCCTGTAAGCCTACATCAGAATATTATAAACAAACTTTTGACCTAATTCTATCAAGAATTGTAATTTAAGAAACTCTATATGAGCAGAAAGTGATAATACTACATTTACCTCTCTTTAACGCTTATCTTAGATTGCAAACGTAAAACAAAAGTGTCATCATTTAAATTGTAAAAAAGTATAAAAGGTTAATTATATAAAAAATTCTTTTTTTGGTCCCAAGAAACGAAAACTGATCTAATTTTACTGCATAAAAGTGTAATAGTTTCGACACTTTCAATTTTTATCGTTATCATGATAGGCTAATTATTAAAAAAGTTGAAAATAACATTCATCGGTCGATTGCAAAACAAAATCTGAACGAACATAATTTAAAACTTTTCCTGTCAATTTTCAGTTAGGGCCTATTTATAGTAGTCATGGAAACAATAAGACATTACAAAACTGTACCAGGCCTATGGTTGAAATATTATTTTTGTGATTGGCTTGAATATAAGACCAAAGTATTATCGACATTCTACTGTATTTATGAATAATTTAATAATATACATATTTCGACAAAATAATAATTATTGTATCCTCGTCATGCTCTAACAAGCTTGATCCTCTCATTTAGTAGACCAGGATGACATACGTAATGATTGCCCTGCTTTGCAAGTTAGTAGTCGTGAAGAAAATGGAGAGCTTGACCCAGTTGTTCGACCAGTCGAGGCCGCAGCGAGGGATCGATATTTGAAATTTGCACTAGAACTGCACAATTCTTTCATCTTGCGGTCGCATGTACAATATACAGAGTACGTGGTAACACACATTATAAAGAGGTTAGCGAATTATAGCTATATAGACCAAGTTAGATTAACCTTGTCCCCTTTCATCAGTAGGCCTATGTTGGAATCCATCATCTTGATTAAGAATAATAATACCACAGCATATTAAAGCATAGTTCTACTGTTTAGTTGTGATTATGAAACATTCGTTAGGATAGGCAACTTAGTCTACATCTCTCTGAGTGGAGTAAGCTTAGAAGAACTTCGGGTAATCTGGACCCCTGTTTTGAATTTGTTGTTTTTCTTCTTTTAATTAAGGAATTTGAATTTTGTTTAATTGCAGTGATCGTCGTGTTGTAACTATGAAATAGCATTGTTATTTTATTCAAATATGGAAACATCTTCATAATTTATAAACTTTTTTACATTACAAGAAAGGCCCACTTTAACCTCCATATTCGGATAAAGTAGACCCCAGTGTCCATCTTAGCTTTTAGCCTATTTTTAAGTTTATTTACTCTATTAATTTATACAGACAGGCTCAGATTAATCTGAAAATATTTAGGCTATGACTGATCATAATTAAAAAGCGTTGATATTTATTTAATGTTTTGAAATTTTTTTGTTGATTATAACATTAACACGTCATTCAACTTCAGAAAGCGACGGTCTTTGGGTTTAGTAAAATTACAAGGATATTCAATAAAATTAATTAAGTGAATGGTTTTTATTGATAGCATCCTCATTGATAAAATATACGTATTCGTATTGAGTGGACTCAGGTCCTCGTGGAGGGTCCACATTAACCGGATTCCTTTGTTATGTTTAATTAATTTATACAGCCACCATGTCACATAATATCAAACCAGTAGCTATATTAAAACAGCATCTAGGCCTACATAATATATTAGGCCAATATTTAGGATTTTTTTTTCAACATTTGTAATATTCAATAACGGAAATTAAGAATTGATTCTTAGCTTGAAAAACTTTTGAAGTGGGCATGTTCATAAATATCACAAATAAACCCTTCTTCGCACAAAGAGTAAAAGAAACTGACCTTGAACCCGTCAAAGTTGATGAAGGGAAGAAGTTAAAATATTTTCTGTTCGAGGGCAGCACCAACTAATGAAGATATTAACAGGGTCCACTCAAACATAAGGGTCCACATTACTCGAACTTACCTATACTCAGTATGACGCCTAACACTGGCGACAGAAACAGAGGCCTAGGCCTAGAAGTAGGATTTTATTATGACGCTCTTTAACAATATAGGTAGGCCTAATTAGTGCCGAAATCGAAAGCTAGGAGTGAAAGTGTCGACTCTTTTGTAGAGAAGCCTACTTTATCTGGTTTTACTCACGAATTCTACAGTTTTGGCCTACCTCGCTTTTGAAGGAAGCTATAACTTATTATAATTTTCACACTTTCAGAAAATTCAAGCTCGGCATGGAATTGATCCCGCGAACTTCATAACCACTAGTCCACCGGCTCCTTGCGAATATGAACATAACCTAAAACCTTTCGCCCCAATAAGGTTTAAAGTGACAAGAGTGGATCAAGCCTTTCATTCGATAGATTTACTCAATGCCATTTCCTCATAATGTATAAAATAAAGGCAATGTCTTGTTAATTACATCATTCTTCTCTCCCTTTTAACTACAGTTTCCATTTCTAGGTGGTCCTGCCATTCTACAGGCCTAATTTCTTTTTCATATCCCAAAACAGTCTCCCTTGGTCTTCGCTTTACATTGTTCACAAAAAAATTGAATTTAAAAGTCGTTTTAAGGAAATTGTTGTTACAAAGTATGTGGCCAAAGAGGATATTATTATGGGCCTACCATTGATTTTGAAGATTATTGCCAATTTTCTTCTATTCCATCCAGTAGGCCTACTTATTGATTTTCTCTTCTCTGTCCAATTTATCTTTGCTAATCGTTAAGAAGTTTATGTTGTTTTATTGTGTATTCTATCCAATTTATCGTTACTTTTAGCAAATTTCTAGGAAATTAAGATATTGAGATTGTTCTCATGAAAAAAAAATATTTTTTAAATTCCAGATCTTCACAGATCTTATCTAGCAGACACCGAAAATGTATATGACCAAAATGTATATATAGGCCCTATAGGCCTATAGGCATATATATAGGCCCTAAGTTTTGTATATTACAATATTTTATATTTCTGAATGAAATGTAAACAAAAGTTATGTATCATAAAAATTGTGAAGTTCAAACAAATAAACAAAGCTATATCTTAGAGATAACACATGACTTAATGGGTTAAAAAATAGAAGATGGTGATAACATCCATTACTAGGATATTGCCTGTTAGTTTTTAAAATAATCTTTTAATATTCATTTTGTAAGAATAAAGTAACATTTCTGGCATATAGGCCCCTATGAGACAATTTTATGTTAAAATATTAACTTTCCAGAATAAAAATGAAAAATGTTTTTGAGTAAAATAAGATGACGGTAATTGCAGTCCCACTTGTTACGAAAACAATTAGGCCCTATTATAAATTATGAAAATACGTGCAGCTTCTCGTGATAACCGACGCATTAGGTAGATGTAGAACGGTTCCTTTCGATAAACATGTTGAAAATATAGTGAGCACTGTTCATACAATCCGGTACTGTTCCACTTTCGAGTGGGATATGGCTAAGAGAAGGGCTGAGGACTAATTTTAAACTGGTTACCCTGAAAACGAAACTAGCGGGTTACAGTTAGGCTAATGTAAAAACGATATGGATTTTTACTTAGAATAGTGGTAATAGGTTTGGGCGATGTCCATGCACTCAAGATTTCGCACAATCATGCACAATTCTACAACTTTTTATAGAAGTCTTACATAAGCCAATTAAGACTTAGAACAATTGGCCTGCGAGATAAAACAGTCGAGAAAAAATAAATTATATGCCTAATTTGGTATAGGCTACTATTTTAATAATTTCACTCACTCACTGGCACTATCGAACCCGTAGGTTCATGGTCGCGCGGACATAAGCTCTCCATACATCCCTATCCTGAGCTAATGTTTTCCAATCATCCCCTGTATAATCTACTTCCCTCAAAATCGTAGTTAATGTTATTCTTTCACGTCATTCTTGGCCTACCAACTGGGCGTTTTCCCTCCGGTTTTCCTACAAGAAACTTCCATGCATGTCTTTCACTCCCCATTCGTAGGCCTACCACATGCCCTGCCCATCGCAGTCTACGAGACTTAACTGTTCTTATTATCTGGCTTCCTATAAAGACCATGTAGCCTGGTTTACTGTTATGTAAGACTTCTCCATTCACTTGTCTGTTCATCTCTTTTTGGTCCAAAATGTTTCCTAAGAACTTTGTTCTCAAATACTCGCAATCTCTTTTTCTCTCTTAAAGTAAGAGTCCATGTTTCGCATCCATATAATATAACTGGTAGAATAATAGTTTTATAGGCTCTATATTTTTATATTTAAAGAGAAAAATTATACGCTCAGACCGGGACTTGAACCCGGGACCCTTGGTTTTCTAGTCCAAGTGCTCTACCATTTGAGCAACCTGAGCGTTTTTTGAAAGGAGTTGGGATGTCAAGGGTCTCTGTAATGCATAATAGCAATTTTATTAATCTACTACAATATAACTTATTAAAAATTCTCATTTAATAAATCTTTGAAGGAAGTCGCTGAAGTGTCACTGTATACAGTTGATGTGTTTACTAAGCGTATCCGGCAGTCTTTCCGGTGCGGTGTAGAATTGAAATATTCAAACATTGACCTCTTTACCTGAATCTATTTATACGTCTACAAACGTTTTAGTTAATACGAGTAAATGTTACAAAATAAAACACTGTAATAAAAATTGACATGACTTTCTCGTCTCCCAGAAGTTTAACAACAACAAGAGAATTTTCAATATTTCAAGATTGTACAGTGATACCACCAGGGATAAAAATAATGAGACAACCTAAACATAGATGGAAGAATGATTTCGAAAGAACTTTATTCTCAAATACCGTATTTTCTCCTTCCTAAATTAAGAGATCAAGTTTCGTCTATATCAATGTAGGCCTAACTGGAATATTGTTTTATTTATTTTTAGTTTAACGTTTTTAAGAGAAGTTGAGACAACAATAGGCCCAAAAGAAGTTATGTTTAACTTCTTTTTGCCCCTCATCCCTCTTCGTAATTATGCTCCTAGTTATTTGAATTCACTGAAAATATATAAAAGTATTATTTTCCCAGTTAGGCCTATATGGATTCGAAATATGTTCTCTCATTTTAAGGACCAGAGAAAATATTACTTGAACAGATGAATGGAGAAGACTACAAAGAGTGAGCTACATGATCCTTATGGTAAACCAAATTTAATAAGAACAGTTAAGTCATATAGACTGCGATGGGGAGGGCATGTGCCAGGAATGGGGAATGGAAGGGGGACATGGAAACTCCTTGTCAGAAAACCAGAAGGAAAGCGCCCAATAGGTAGGCTAAGAATAACGTGAGAGAATAACATTAAAATATTTTGGTAGTTTAACTAAAATTCTAATTTGTGGTGTTAGAGATATGAGATAATTTTCGTAGATTGTGAAGTTTACTCATGATTTGAGGCAGGTAAATTATACAGGGTATGTTTGCAAAATACTTGGCTCAGAAAATGGAGAGCTTATGTCCGCGCGCCCATAAACCTGTGGGTTCGATAATACAGTGAGTTAGAAAGTTATTTGGATTCAGACACTTCTTCAAAATTTCCCTAATTTGTTATTAATTATCTATTTCCATTACATACCTAAGGTATTTCTATGTGTGACCATATATTCCGTCTTTTTATATTTACTTCCATCCCCAATTTCTTAGTGTTATTTAATAAAATGTGTGTCTTGGCTTTTAGTATTCCCTCACTACCTCTAATATCAGTATATATCAGCAGCTGGTTAATACCATTGCCCTCTTTATCCTCCAAATATTTTTTTGCTTGGTCTAATACAAAACTGAATGACAGATTATATAGGCCTAGAGCATGTTCTTGCATTAACTCATTGTGAATTTGAAAATTATCTGAAAACTGTTTGAAATTAGTTTCGAATATAGATTAGGGTTACATAGTTGTCAGATTTTTGAGTGTACCATAAATAGATGAGGGTTACATAGTTGTCAGATTTCTGAGTGTACCATAATGCAGTAGGCCTACCTATAACTTATAGCATGGCAATGGTAATATATAACAAAGTCATAGGCCTACTTGCATTGAACAATTAACTCTATTAGGGTCAAGTAATTTAAGATGTTATAAGGGCTTCAAAACTACCAAATTAGGCCTACTACAATATTACAAGTCTGTTTTACTGATGTAGTCTCTCTATTTCGATGTTTATTCTTCCTCAGAAAATTTGTTATAGATCCTAATATTCCCATAATCCACTACTAGGCCTTGATGCAAAGTATGAGAGTTGTAAGTTGACCTAATCCTCCTATAAAAAAACGGAGCGTCGTTAAATAAAATATTAATTCATACACCTAAGATCCGCCCTAAGTAATCTAAATGTTAAGTTCCTTCTGGTTCTGGAGAACGCGGATTCAAAACTGTCAGGGGTTGTTGAAATTTCTTAGGATGGAAACATCTAAGAGATAAGTCCTCTGGGTGCGACTTCAAGTTGTGGGTCCTGAGTTTGAGATTTTCGAGCTCGTAAAAGAACCCCAAGCTTAAATTAGAGCCTCTGAACAAAATTTAATAGACTTTTCCCATCCAAGTAATACCTTAGTTGCCCCGTAGGTGTCTCTTTGAGGAGATAGCCTAACCACTTGTCACTTCATGACATTTGTAGTGAAATGAAACAACTAAATTAGTTAGGTTAAGTAACTTCTGCAAGGGAGGATACGGGTATAGACAGATACCAAAGACTAGAGAATAAAGAAACGAAATTGCCGTTTTACTAAGTTTGATTTTGTTATTTTAATGATTTTTATTGTTATTCCCATAAATTCTAAACATCGTGGCTATGACTCATGAAACTTAATCTTAAAGTAAGTTACTAGGTCTACATGAAGTAGGCCAATTTAGAATTGTGTGGAAGGACTCCGGGATCAGGGGAACACTTACATATTTCAGTTTTTCTTCACATTTACAGACATAGGCCTAAGTCTTAAACTAAAAAATAATCTTAAAAAAATAAATAAATTCACCCTAAAATTAATTATATTTGTCATTTTTGTCTAGAGTAGGTTTTACCCCCCCCCCTTTCTATTCCGTAACTATTTTTTAAATCTTTATATAGGGTTTCGAGTAGTCTAAGTAAATTAGGCCTATATTTGGTTTTACCCCTCCTTTCTATTCGGTAACTTTTCATTTTTTAAATCTTTATTTAGAGTTTTGGGTAAGTAAATTAGGCCTATAGGGATTCTGATTAAAATTTAGTGACTTTGTGTCTTAAAAGCCATATTTCTCATGTTTTTAGATTTTAGTCATATGTAGGCCTATTCTATTTTTTTTTGTAAAAGTCATATTTTATTCAGGTTTTGGAGATTTTTATAAGTCGTAACCAAATTTAAGAAACCGTAATTAGCCTAGGCTATATATGAAAGTCGCAAGTTGCATGGTCCTTGTTCCTAGGTCACTTTTTATTCTTGGAAATTCCTCGAAAGACCGGACCGTTACAACTCCCACTTTCATTGTATGGTGAAAAGTTGAAAATATAGCTAATAAGTTATGAAAGAGCAATTAGTACAAAATATTTAATAGGTCTATATTTATTTTTTGCCTCTTTGGGTCATTTTTAAACACTTTTTAGGTCATAAATGCTTATATATAGGCTATATAAGTTATATATATATATATATATATATATATATATATATGACATGAAAAGAAAAATAAATGTCTGAGTCGGGATTTGAACCCGAGTCTCTAAGCTCTGTACGTTTAGCGTTTTACGCATTTATTTTTCTTTTCGTGTCATATTTGCCTTCATTGCCAAATGTCAAAATATATAGGCCTAGGCCTATATAAGGTACCTGAAGGTGTTATGGCCCGGTTGGTGTTATGGCCCGGTTGGTGTTATGGCCCATTGTTTAATGTGAACGTATTACATGAAGCAGCCAGTAGATGGAAGTGGACAGCACTTCAGAACGTTCTGAAAAGTCGATTAGGATGAATGGAGGAATGTTAGTCCAAGTAGTCTTGACCAGAAGCCGCCATTTGCTACTTAAACGCGAAGCAAGAATCTCGGTTATCATGTTTGCTCCTGGTAATTGATATATATTTTCATAGCTAATCACCATATTAAATTGATTTGATTGTTGATATTGTATCACTTAGTAACGTACAATCTAACAATGGAGTAATTTGTTGTGCAAAGTAAAAAAATGGCGGTGGTTATTACGTATTGTTTATAAAACTACTCTGTTGTTATGGCCCACGCATTGCCGGGTGGGCCACATCATCAACACGTTTATAATAGATCAAAATTACTGCAATATTATATAGTTTTGTTCTTTCCGATATTCAATAATGACAAAAGAAAATATGTCTAATGACAGTCAGTTGAACAAAAGCGGTAAATGGACACAGGACTCATTATTCAAGGCCATCCGAAAGGTAAAAGAAAACACGGTTCCCGTAAGTCAGACAAGTGAAATGTTTTTAAAACTTAGGCGTACTTTCCGCCGATACCTGCTTCAAGATTCTTCAGTAAAATGCAAGTTGGGTGGTAAACCGACCCTCACAAGTGAACAAGAGAAATATCTATATGCTCATTTTTTCAGAATGAGTGATGTTGGGGGAGAAGGTGATAGTTGAAAGGATTTTTTAAGAGAAATCCGGAAGTGGCAAAACGAAAAGCGCAAAGGCTAAACCCTGCTCGGACACAAAAATTAAACAAATTTATTGTGGACGACCATTTTAAAAAACTCAGAACATTTTATGATAAATACAATTTGTTTATTTGCCCCCAAAACATTTATACTATAGGCCTAGACGAAAAAGGGTGCAGGTTGCACCTCCATAAAGAGCCCGTAGTTTTGTCACAAAAAGGGGCTAAGCGTGTACACATTATTGCTAAAGAACAGAGAGAAAGCGCCACTATAGTTGCTTGTGGTAACGCTACTGGATCGATCATCCCCAATGATCTTATTTAAGGGTTAAAGAAAAAACCCTGGGTGAGGGGAAAAAAAATCCTCCAGAAGGTACCATTAAAATGTCTCAGAAGGGAAGTATGAACGTTAATACCTTTGTCAAGATTATAAACCACCTTCTCAAGTTCAAGCCACAAGGAGAATGTCTGTGTTAATCTCTGATGGGGCCAAATGTCACTTACACTACACAATTTGTGATGTTGGTGAAGACAATAACATCATCTTGTACTGCTTCCCGTCCAACACAACACACGAGTTGCAACTCTTTGATAAAAGTGTTTTTCGAAGTTACCAACGAATCAACCTTATGACCAAAGAATTCTTTAAACTAATGAAGACGGGAGTTAGAACTCCCGCTTTCATTGTATGTAAAGTTGAAAACCATCCATCCATAGTAATTCTGCCCGAAGACAAGTTCTTCACTGCAATCATAGCATTTTCATGCTATGCTTGCAGCTTTACTAGGGAATTGTAGGTGTGGTAGCTTCCCGTTGCTTTCCACACCGGTGAAGGATGATGATGATAATGGTAAGGATGATGATGATGATGACGGCCATATGATTTCGGGGACCGTTCGGGCCTTAAAGTTTTCCTGACATTTGTCTTACAGGCGAGGAAAAAACCCCGATAAAAACCTCACCCAGAAAACCTGCCCCGACCGGGGATCGAACCTGGGCCCGCTGCGTGGCAAGGCAGCATGCAACCTCGAGACCACAGCGGTGGACTAGTTGAAAATATAGCTAATAAGTTATGAATGAGCAATTAGTACAACATATTTAATATGCCTATATTTATTTTTTGTCTTTTTGGGTCATATTTAAACACTTTTTAGGTCATAAATGCTTGCATATAGGCCTATATATATGACACGAAAAGAAAAATAAATGCCTGAGTCGGGATTTGAACCTGAGTCTCTAAACTCTGTACGTTTATCGTTTTACGCATTTATTTTTCTTTTCATGTCATATTTGCCTTCACTGCCAAATGTCAAAAATATAGTTAGCCTATAACACACACACACACACACATAGGTCTATATATATATATATATATATATATATAATTTGTAGGTTATAGAAATCCGTCTCTTAGCTAAGATATTTAGTAGGCCTAAAATGTTTGGTCCAAAGAGAGATGAACAGACAGGTGAATGGAGAAGACTACATAACAATGAAGTACATGGTCTTTATAGGAATCCAGATATAATAAGAACAGTTAAGTCTCGTAGACTGCGAAGGGCAGGTCATGTGGCACGAATGGGGAATGAAAGACAATGCAAGGAAGCTATATCAAATTTACTTATGATTTATTTTTTTAACTATACCAATTAAAATATACATTTTTGTTAAAGTTCTCTCGAAGTATTTGGAGCTATTAAATTAATTTATTTATTGTTTCAAAAATAGGGAAACCAGAGGGAAAACTCCCAGTTGGCAGACCAAGAATGAGGTGGGAGAGTAGGCCTAATATTAACTATGATTTGAGAGAAGTAGATTATACAGGAATGATTGGAAAGCATTAGCTCAGGATAGGGATGTATGGAGATCTTATGTCCGCGCGGCTATGAACCTACGGGTTTGATAGTGCCAGTGAGTAAGTAGGGCCTAAGTAAAGTATTTGGAATTACCAGTCTCTAATTATTTTTACTTAAACTTGAAAATATTACTAATTAATAATGAAACGGGGATTTCTAACATTTACGTAGACTTATTTAAAATAATATATTTTTGATCAGTAAATTCTTATCAAAGATACATTCAAATAATCACTTAAGATTATGTTATCGATAGTCGGATCCGTTAAGTGAGTTTCTTAAATTTTTCAACTCAAGTAGTACGAGTAGTCTGTTATCAGGTTGCATACCGATAATTATAGTAATGCCAGATTTATAAAATAGTTGTACATTAAGCATTATTATTATGAAAAAAGTTAAGGTCTAAAGCAATAAATTGAAAATAACAAACCTATTCTCAGTTTTCACTTGTTCCAGTATAAGAGGTAGGCTGTTACCAAAAATTATAATTTTAAAATCAATTAAAAACACAATATTTCAACGTTTATGGCGAATAATTTATTCATGATTTTCTGCTCAATGGCATCTCTTTCAATTAAACCTTAGCACATACTCTTCTCTTTTTTTCTCTCTCTTCTTGTAGCTTAAGGTACGTACACACCTGCACGCCGCAAACACGAACGGCGCGCGCGCCGCACCATGTTCGTCAGATTTGGACGGGTACCTGAGAGGTTCGTTGTTTTCGGTGCGCACCTATTATTTGAGTATGGAGTGGTAAGAGGAAAACATGTTAAAACTTATTGATATTTATAGAAGCAAGCAATTATTGTGGGATCCTCAACATAAGGATCATTTTTAAAAATCATTGAAAGGAGATGCCTGTTTTTTTTCAATGTTATGTGTTTTTTTTTCGTGTGTGCTGTAATTGTATGAATAAATTAAAATTATTTAGAAAACATTATTTATTTAAGACGTTCATTTCATAATATTATGTATGAAGTATCACAAAACAATACAATATATAAACACATTTATTACTAATTATTTATTTATCTCTTCAAAGACTCCAAAGAGCAAGACTGCTCATGTTAAGGGGCAATATACAAAAAATAATGGCCATAAAAACAATTAACAATAAAAACAAGAAAACAAATTCAGGCATAAGTTTAAGTAATACAAACTACTATAGATGCCACAATATATATACACATATAAATACAATATTTAAACAGGATAATATTAATAATAATAAAATTAACAAAATTAACTAAGAAAGCAATGAGAAAAAATATTTTTTAATACAATTAGAAAAATGTTTAACATTCGTGAAATGTTGATATTCAATAGGTAAGTAGTTATTTTAATGGTTGATTAATGCATAACGAATCCCTTTTATACCTTTTTTTTTTAGAAACTAGTATCTTTGTGCAATAAAGTACAACCTCTAGTATAATAATCATGTACATTTTTATAAAAATTAAGGCCATGTTATGGTGAGATAGATTCTTAATAATTTTAAACATATATATATACAAATCATGTCCACCGCTGTAGTCTCGAGGTAGCGTGCTGCCTTGTCACGCAGCGGGGCCCGGGTTCAATCCCCGGTCGGGGCAGTTTTTCTGGGTGAGGTTTTTATCGGGGTTTTTCCTCACCTGTAAGACAAATGTCAGGAAAATTTTAAGGCCCAAACGGTCCCCGAAATCATATGGCCATCATCATCATCCTTATCATTATCATATCATCATCATCTCATCATTCTTCACCGGTGTGGAAAGCAACGGGAAGCTACCACACCTACACAATTCCCTAGTAAAGCTGCAAGCATAGCATGAAAATGCTATGATTTCAGTGAAGGAGCTGCCTTCGGGCAGAATTACTATGGATGGATATACAAATCATATATTTTTTTAAATTCCTTTAATGCTATAATATTTGAAAAAGTATAAATAAAGTTATAAGATGTAATAAGTAATAAGCGTGACCAGACGTCCCGATTTTGGCGGGACAGTCCCGATTTTTAACAATTTGTCCCGCGTCCCGCGGCATTTAAAAAAAATGTCCCTATGTTTGGGAAAGAATGCAGGACAAGCGGGAGAACGGAAAGGGAATAGACATGGTTGGTTAAACCTGCTCTGCAAAATGTCTACTGAAGGTTTGTGGGTTTCCTATGGATCGCAGGAGGTTCGTTGAAATTAATAATTTCGACGAACATAACACGCGCCGCGCGCGCGCCGTTCGTGTTCGCGGCGCGCATATGTGTACGTACCTTAAGAGGTATGCTGTTACCAAAAATTATAATTTTAAAATTAATTAAAAACACAATATTTCAACGTTTATGGCGAATAATTTATTCATGATTTTCTGCTCAATGGCATCTCTTTCAATTAAACCTTAGCACATACTCTTCTCTTTTTTTCTCTCTCTTCTTGTAGCTTAAGGTACGTAGCTACACACCTGCACGCCGCAAACACGAACGGCGCGCGCGCCGCACCATGTTCGTCAGATTTGGACGGGGCTTTAAGGTGCGCGCGAACGGCGCGCGCGTCTCTCACCACGATCCACTCATTGTCGGTTTTTTCCACGAACACTTTGATGGTTCGCTGTTTATATTTGGACGGGTACCTGAGAGGTTCGTTGTTTTCGGTGCGCACCTATTATTTGAGTATGGAGTGGTAAGAGGAAATCATGTTAAAACTTATTGATATTTATAGAAGCAAGCAATTATTGTGGGATCCTCAACATAAGGATCATTTTTAAAAATCATTGAAAGGAGATGCCTGTTTTTTTTCAATGTTATGTTTTTTTTTTCGTGTGTGCTGTAATTGTATAAATAAATTAAAATTATTTAGAAAAAATTATTTATTTAAGACGTTCATTTCATAATATTATGTATGAAGTATCACAAAACAATACAATATATAAACACATTTATTACTAATTATTTATTTATTTCTTCAAAGACTCCAAAGAGCAAGATTGCTCATGTTAAGGGGCAATATACAAAAAATAATGGCCATAAAACAATTAACAATAAAAACAAGAAAACAAATTCAGGCATAAGTTTAAGTAATACAAACTACTATAGATGCACAATATATATATACACATATAAATACAATATTTAAACAGGATAATATTAATAATAACAAAATTAACTAAGAAAGCAACGAGAAAAAATATTTTTAATACAATTAGAAAAATGTTTAACATTCGTGAAATGTTGATTATTCAATAGGTAAGTTATTGTAATGGTTGATTAATGCATAACGAATCCCTTTTATACCTTTTTTTTTTTAGAAACTAGTATCTTTGTGCAATAAAGTACAACCTCTAGTATAATAATCATGTACTTGTTTATTAGAAATTAAGGCCATGTTATGGTGAGATAGATTCTTAATAATTTTAAACATATATATATATACAAATCATATATTTTTTTAAATTCCTTTAATGCTATAATATTTGAAAAAGTATAAATAAAGTTATAAGATGTAATAAGTAATAAGCGTGACCAGACGTCCCGATTTTGGCGGGAGAGTCCTGATTTTTAACAATTTGTCCCGCGTCCCGCGACATTTTAAAAAAAAGTCCCTATTTTTAGGAAAGAATGCAGGACAAGCGGGAGAACGGAACGGAATAGACATGGTTGGTTACACCTGCTCTGCAAAATGTCTACTGAAGGTTTGTGGGTTTCCTATGGATCGCAGGAGGTTCGTTGAAATTAATCATTTCGACGAACATAACACGCGTCGCGCGCGCGCCATTCGTGTTCGCGGCGCGCATATGTGTACGTACCTTTACGATCCATTCTGTTATCTTCACGTTGTCTATCATAAATATTATCTTATTCATCGAGCATTTATTTTGTCAATCATTCCTTCATGTGCATTCTTCAACAGGAAGTTTCTTCTTAGCCAGTAACTCAAATTATTTTCTTCTTCTCTGCCACTTCTATTATCATCCTTCTTTCATCTAGTTTGTTCTTATTTTTATGCCCTTTTCACACGTTTCATTCTTGTCCATTCCACATTTCTAATACTTTCAATGTTTTCTCCGCATCGATCTACCAATCTCCATAACTTAACATTTAAACTTAACCAAACTAAGATTTACTGTTATCTGTTTTAATATAACTTGATATAAACGTATACGACACTTTTAAAATCTAAATACCCCTTTTTTTATACGACACCCAATACGCATATTAGAGCAGCCCGTTTTTAATTTTTTAAAAATCTTAATTTTATGAGTCCCGCCCCATAGCCAAGCGGTTAAAGGTATATTGTCTTGATGTAGAGCTAAGGGACTTGCGAAGGTTCTAGTCTCCATGGGGGAAGCAATTTTTTCATGGAATTTCAGCCAATATGGTACCGGTATCCACTCAGCATTATGAGAAATTTGGGCCGTCTCCAGGTTGAGAAAACTAGCTATAATGGCTGCGGGACACGACAATCTGACCACATATCTTCCCTGTAGTGGCTGGATGATCGTCTACCTCTCTGATTAACATTTATGAATGAGGTCAGTACTCGGCTGAAGTCAAGGTCCTTCTAGGCCTATTGCACCATAGAGTATTTCAATGTTACGGTGGTAAAAATTAAGTCTTTATCGATAACATATACCCGGAAATCAATATTACATACCCTTTCAGAGTGCAATGAAAGAAATAGGCCTATTCAGTAGCGTGTTGAGAGGTCTCAACTAATCAACGTCGAGGGGCGGAGAAGCCAAGCGATAGGTAATGGTTTTTCAATAGTCCCGCCTAATCTGCCATGAAATAATCCACTCTTCTTTAATTCTTTTCCCAGAAGTCCACAGTTGTAGAGAAAGAGCCCAGTACTACTTTCATAACAGTGAAAGTCGCACGTTTTTAGGCACTATACTTCCCGACAACTTTATTATTTAATTAAAACAAGCTACTGCAATAGGCGAACTGCATGTTACAGCCTATAGTAAGAGAACGTTCAGATGAAGAAAACATCATATAAATTTACTATAACATTAAAATAGATAAGTCTGCATATTTGTGTGGTTAAGTTAAAATATAGAGATTAGGAGCCGAGGGAATTCTGGCAAAAGTTGAAACATGTACGTTTGGCAATGCCGCATATCTCATTAAATAATCAGTGCAGTATAGTAAGATGATATTTAGAATGGACCTAATAAAACGAATACTATTTCAATACGATCGCAATAAATTGTACGTTTGGCTTTAGAGTAATATAGGCCCTGCTACAAATATTTATTCGATATTATCTATTGGTAAAAATATAGGCTAGGCCTACTATCTATTGATAAACACGAAGTCCTCTAACTGGTGTAATGGATAAAAAATTCTCTTATGAACAATTCTTAATACCATCAAGCGTTTCTTGACATAGGCTACTCGTAAATGTCAAAACTCTACTGAGTGAAAATTTAGAGGCCGATGTGTACCTTGACTAAATCGATCTTGTCACTAGACTTTTTTCATATTGAGTATAGCCTAAAACGTCCTATTAATCTGTCATGTACCAACTACAGGGAAATATCTGGACCCCTGGTATTTATGAATAAACTAATTGAAGCACTGATCAACACTATAGTCAATTTATTTTCATTGGTCAGATCAAGGTCTTACTGAAGTGTCAATACCCTTCCCCCTCACGACTTAAAACTAGCAGACTTGTATGATGCAATGCGAGGCACTCCTCATACCATACAACTTTTCACTGAATTCAATCTGGTAGTTAAGCATTGATCTTTATCTGAATAATGAAAATACGCGGACTACAGATGTTGGGCACAAAGAGTATAGATTTGTTTGCAAATAGATGTAAAGGCAGTGCACGTGTACCGCGTCAAACGTCGCTAATGAAGGCCACTTACTTACTTACTCTTACTCACTGGCACTATCGAACCCGTAGGTTCATGGCCGCACGGACATAAGCTCTCCATACATCCCTATCCTGAGCTAATGCTTTCCAATCATTCCCTGTATAATATATTTCCCTCAAATCATAGTTAATGTTATTCTCCCAACTCATTCTTGGTCTACCAACTGGGCGTTTTCCCTCTGGCTTTCCTACAAGAAGCTTCCATGCAAGTCTTTCATTCCCCATACGCGCAACATGTCCTGCCCATCGCAGTCTACGAGACTTAACTGTTCTTATTATATCTGGCTTCCTATAAAGACCATGTAGTTCATTGTTCATCAAGAGTCTCTGCAATGCATAATAGCATGCATTTCCAGAATTGAGCCTATGTTTAATTTCTTTGTGCATCTCATTCCTATTTGTGATCATTGTTCCTAGGTATTTGAATTCAGCCACTTCCTCAAAATTTCCCTCATTTGTCATTAGCTGTCCATTTCCATTATATAATGTATTTCTACGTGTGACCATATATTTAGTTTTATTGATATTTACTTCCAGTCCTAATTTCTTAGTATTACTCAATAGTGTGTGCGTGTTGTTCTTTAGTATCTCCTCGCTATCGGCCAACAATACTACATCATCAGCATAAACTAACAGCTTATTAATACCATTGAGTTGTAAGCCTTCCTCATTCTCTAAAGACTTAATGGCATGCACTAGTACAAAATTAAATAGTAGAGGAGATAGTGCATCTCCTTGCTTCAACCCATTCTGGATTTCAAAAGTGTCCGAAAACTGTTTGCCTACACGCACCCTACTCTTTGTGCCATTTAGACACATTCGTATAAGTCTAACTAACTTTTTAGGAATTCCGAACTCCAGCAGGATACTATATAACTTCTCCCTCTTAATTGAATCATATGCTTTTTTGAAGTCTACATACAGTTGATGTACAGTACCATTATATTCCCATTTCTTTTCTAAAATCTGTCTTATACTAAAAATCTGATCTGTTGTAGACCTGTTTCTTCTAAATGCACATTGATGATCTCCTAGAATGTCATCAATATAGGGAGTAAGTCTGCTTACTAATATATTTGTTAGAATTTTGTACGAAGTTGAAATAATGAGATGCCCCTGTAGTTGTTGCAATCAGTTTTATCTCCTTTCTTATAAATTGGTACGATAATTGACTCCTTCCATTCATCTGGAAGAGCTTCTTTTTCCCAAATTCATACTAAGCAACCAGCGTACCTTGTCCATCAATTTTTCTCCCCCTCACTCACAAGGAAAGTACTTGGGCTCAAACCAACCCATATACACCAAAATCGTTAAAGGTTCCTTATTGCACTAGTGATACTCGCTCATCTGCAAAACTTTGCAGTCGTCCGTTAGAGGCCTCTGCGTATGCTATGCCTCATTGCACATTGGTCTGCCGGTACGCCAGTCGAGACCAGTAGGGACGGTACAGTGTGCCTCTGAAATTGCGTTTTGTGAAGTTATTTGTGTAGTGAAGCGTCAGATGGGTCTGGCGATTGGTAATCAATCCTGCTAATGTATTGCGATTGGTTGAGATGAAGTTACGAAGAACCCTTTTTCGCGAAGATGGTATTGGTGTAGAAGATAAATCATTCGCATGTTTTCTGGTATCTATTATAGTGCAGAAATATAAGCATAAGTTAGAAACAGATACTGTTGTAACACTAACATATAATTATGATGCTAGTGGTAATAATGACGAACAACTCATTGTAAGCGGTAGTGTTACGGCAAGTGCGGGAAGAGGCGATAGAAGTAGTGAAAGTGAATTCCAACCCTCTCCTGATAAGAAGGTTAAAGTCGCAAGTTTCATCACGGTGTTTGATGACAACACACTAGAGAATATATACGATGAATATTACATAAGAGGTTTTAACACATACGACAGACTTCTGAAAAGATACCTTAAACTGAAGGCCAAAAGCAATATTAAAAACATACTGGACTACGTGGCAAAGAAACGAGAAGGAAATACAGTTTTCAAAGGAAATCGTATACTGCAGTTCAAGATCATCAAGGAACGTGTAATGGCGAAATTCTATGATGCGCGAGAATGCGGTTCCGCCGTTCATTATTGGCATTTACAATATTGGGCATTGGACGTAGCCAGAAATCTCGGGTGTACAAACTTTACAGCTTCACTAGGATTTATTACTAATTTGAAAGAGGAGTTCAGGATAACATCACGCCGTATCACTATGTTCCAAGCACGAAAAGATAAGGATGACGAAGAAGAGCTGATTCAAAGAGCTCAAACGCTTGTTGCTGACGTCAATGAGCATATCACGACAGAAAAAATCGAAATTAGTTCTGTATGCAACTGTGATCAGAGTCAGTTCAAATATAAGCTTTCTTCTGACAGAACGCTATCCATGAAATGGGAGAGAAACACTGTCTCGATGTTGCAATCAGTTAACAGTGCAACGCACAGTTACACGATCGATGTTGCCATATCAATGGAAGGACGATTGGCAGACAAACTCTATATTTGCTTCCAAGAACCTAGTGGAATGTTTGGACCCCGTGTGTCAAGGGATATAGAAATTCGGTGCCCTCCAAATGTCTTCGTCGATGCAAGTGTGAGTGGGAAGATGACGAAACAACATCAGAAGACTTTTTTTTAGTCAGTTTTGAATCCAAATTTGTCGAGAAAGTCATTAGTACTTTGTGACTCCTGGTCTGGACACAAGGATGAACAAGTACTACTGGAAGCATTTGGCGGAAAAGATGTACATTTAAAAATCATTCCACCTAAAACTACAAAATATGCACAACCTCTGGATGTGTATTTCTTCAGGCAATATAAAATATATGCCAAGAGAATAACAGACTTTATTAAACTACGTTCCAGTAATATGCAGCCAACATTGCATGACAGATTCTTTATCATGAATTTGCATTCTGTCATTTACTATCAGTAATCTGCGGGAGTATATAGACCAATATTTCGTTACTCGTGGCAGAACGCTGGCTACGATTTTGGTGAACCAGTGGACAACTTCAAAAGTGTAATTGACGTGGCGTTCAACTCTGATATTATAGAATGTGCAAATATGACATGCGATCAACTTGCTTTTCTTCACTGTGCGTTTTACAGTCATTCATATTGCTGTGAGAATTTTATTGAAAGTCTCCATTTACCTTTGTAGTTAAGATATCTGCAGTGCGTATAGCTTCTACAATGACATCTACTGTAATATCAAGAGCATGATTGCAGAGTTTTGCAGAAAAACGACACCCACCAGCACATTGAGAGGTACGTAATGGTCCTGTAACCAAACTTTCATACAGCCCAAGTAGGCCTACTGTCCTTGTCAGTAGAAGGAAGTAGAGAATGTAGTTACGGATGAATGAACTTATTTATTTTTGTTTTATAAACACCGTACAGCTCTTTTTCGGTTTTAATTACCGATCGGAGTCGCAGCGCTGTTATCATGTTTTGACTAGAGGACACTGTTGGAGATAAACATCAGACTATACAGTACAGTGCCGTCAAATACAACTACGGCACTACTATTTGTCACAATTTCACAAGACTACGTTCGGAGTGCAGCGACTCATTCCTACTAACCTGCCCTATACAAGCACCCCCTCTACGTTACATTTGACCGTCGGTAACGAAAACGTAACAGAGCTATAGGTCTACCTTTTATTTCTGTTAACAAACATTCTGTATCTGTATTATACGACACAGCGGAACGTTTACCTCCAGTCAAAGCAGTACTGTTGCTGCGTAGCACGAACGTAGATACTAACCATGTATAGCCAGGAACAAATAGCAAATGAAGTACTTACCCAGCTTACATAGGGTAATAGCTGCTCCACACATACGTTCACAGATTGACGTGAAGCGAGTGTACACGGGATGACACGAAATTAGTTCGCAAATCATCCATAAACGAAGCAGGTCGATGTTCCGCTGTGTCGGATAGTGTAGGCCTAGGCTTACATAACACCTAGCGTTGACCGGTGCCGTAATTCCGAACTCTATTTATACATAGCCTATATCAATCGATGGTAAGAGGAAGCATTGGTGAACCAAGAGTAAGAGGAAACATCAACTCACCTTTAATATTTAGCTATTATTATCCCCGATTTGCAGAAAAAGAAACTGTTCTATTACATTTTGACGTACAAAGATAATTTACCTTGACCTTTCAATCATTCCTCAAGGATTGGTAGAGACTTTGAAACAACATATGTTACCTTTAAGACCCTTTAGGGCGTAGGCCTACCTGTTAAAGGCTTAACATGTTTATTAAAACAATAAAGTAGACCCCGGGTTTCCTGTAACTTATTATGTATTTAGTTAAGGGGAAAGTCCTGCCAGAATAATTAAAGTATTATTATTATTATTATTATTATTATTATTATTATTATTATTATTATTATTATTATTATTATTATTATTATTATTAAAAAAGTCGCTTAAAACTATTAATGCATGAGACTGATTCTGAGAGTGGGTTCGACAAGTGCACGACTTTGTCTAGCGGTTAAAAAAAATAAACGGAAAACAACTGTCTGCACTTGTCTTTACGTAACAATTGATAGCTTTGCGTACAGTAACGTTCATAGAACTTACAAAGATATCTTCACTCTTTAAATTAATTGAATTTGAAGAGCCCAGAGCTAAAAGGGACGTTAATCTATGTTGTAATTTCAATATAGGCTACATTAATAGGTGAAGAGACTGCATACAAGGACATCATTTTAAAGTTTATATCATATTTTAATACTTTAACAAACATGTCTACGAATGAAGAGCACAGGAGAAAAACAAGGAATTGTAGGCCTATGAAACAACGAAAATAGAGTTAACCTTGACATTTGGTGCAACTTTTTAGCCTTCCGATTGCCAGTGATAAACTACACATTGTGGAAAATATGGATTGTCCCAGCGAAATCAACAGTTCAAGTTTTGTTACGTTGAAAAAAAAAAAAACGAAATTAAAGTAATATGATTTTATACGCTATATTTGTGCACTTTGTGCCTGAATTCAATTCTAAGCACCACCTCCTCCCACTCCTCTCTCTCTCTCTCTCTCTCTCTCTCTCTCTCTCTCTCTCTATATATATATATATATATATAGGCCTATAGGGTGTAACTGGATCTAACCGACAAAATTATAGGGATGATAGGCCATGCAGAGAGGATCATTGCTGCGACGATATCAAACATGCAATGAGGCACAGGGTTGACTGTTTGAACGCTTATTGTAAAAACATGTCTTTTTCAATAAAATTATACGTGTACAATTGTGTGTATTCAATTCCGACCCTTAGGGGCGAACATCTTCGTCTGCGCATAACTCATAAACGACGTGTTTGCGACTATATGTTTCTTCACAAAAAAATTATCCTCTCCGCATGGCCTATCATCCCTATCATTTTTTCGGTGAGGTCCTGTTACACTATATATATATATATATATATATATATATATATATATATATATATATATATATATATATATATCCACCCATTGTAATTCTGCCCGAAGGCAGGTCTTGACTGCAATCATAGCTTTTCATGCTATGCTTTGCAGCTTTACTAGGGAATTGTAGGTGTGGTAGCTTCCCGTTGTTTTCCACACCGGTGAAGGATGATTATGATAATGATAAGGATGATGATGATGATGGCCGGATGATTTTCGGGAACCATTGGGCCTTAAGCTTCCTATGATTTGTCTTACAGGTGAGGGAAAACCCCGAAAAAAACCTCACCCAGGAGCCTGTCCCGACCGGGAATGGAACCCGGGCCCGCTGCGTGACAAGACAGCACGCTACCTCGAGACCACAGCGGTGGAGTCTCTCTCTCTCTCTCTCTCTCTCTCTCTCTCTCTGTATATATATTAATTTATGTTGAAAAATCATATGGTAGTCTACTGTTGATAGATTGGTCCGTTGGATGAGGACGTTTAGCCTAGCGGTTCCCTTGGTACTATCCGACAGGAATAGGATACGTATTAGCACCGAGATTCATCTTCTCCCTCCTCTTCGTCATCATCATCATCATCATCATCATGATCACCTTCACACAATACATTTACACTGTAAACAGCATTAAAACATGCAGTCCTCTCTGCACGCAATAATATCGCTTACTTAAAGTGGCCTGCTGAAATGGTTGTAAATTTAAAATGGACAGAACCACATGGAACACACACATTCAGTAGTTACGGTATTTATGTTGCAACTGAGACAAACAAATAGTCCCAGTAAGCACTTCGAGGACGAGTTGCGCCCGAGGTATAGCAAGGAAGGCAATTAGGATTAAATCCGAGAATTGCTTACAGCATGTAGGCCTAGGCCTAAGAATGGAATAGAGCTCTAACGTCAAACTTTCGTAGGTTAATTCCTGAATATTTTGATATAGGTCAAATACTTCCGGTGAATTCTTAGAGGATAATAGGTTGTTGATGAACAAGACTAGGATCTCTATGTAATTTTTTTTTTGTCTAATGCCACCAGGTTGTCTTTTATGACATTTCTGGCTTTCTCCCCTATCATTGGCAGAATTATAATCCGTTTCTTAGGTTGGGACACCTGGAAGGCGGAGTTACGTTACCCAGATGGTATGATGGGTGATAAATGATACAGCGCCAGGAGAGTTCTTAACCTAAACTTAATCTAAATTCCAGACCATGGGCAACCACAGAAACAATTCCCTTTAAGGAAAAAAATCCTATGGTTTGACCGGGAATCGAACCCGGGACCTCATGTAGAATAGTTAGGAACGCTGACCACTAGTCCATGATGCTGGTCAAAATAGGCCTATTACAGTTAAAATTCCGTTCTATGTTTAAGAATTAGGGTATTTGGAGTGGTTTAAGACATATTTGTTTTCTCTTTTTGTTCATATATCAGGGGATGATTCATATTTGTATGTACTCGTATTTTTGGAAATATCACGTATGTTTACATAAATTAATGTTTTATTTTTTATGTTTCATATGTTGGGATTTCAAAGTTATCCTTGTTGGTTAAATCTTTTAAAACTTACTTTACAGCAATATTTTCTTTATTGTTGAGTCTCCGCTTTGCCATTGTCAATCAACCCCTTGTGACAATATAATTTCCTATTATCTGTTGTGTCTGGTTCAGAAACACTATTTGTAGGTAACAGGGTTCAAAGATTTAGCTTAACATGTTCTATTTAAATAGTTCAAGAACTCATATCAGAGTTATGTATAAGCTTGGCTTGCATCTTCAGTGTAGATTATAGGCTATATTTGTTCATTCGATTTAGACCTATTAAATAATTAAAATGTTACCCAATCATAGATCAACCTATCAGAGGATTTATTGTGATTTCCTTAGTTCTCAAGGCAAAATACTGGTTAGATTTCATTAAAAAATACTCTATGATGCGGCAGGTCTAGACGTCGCTTGGCATAGCCTACCATTTGTCTGCTGTCCTTACATCCACATGTGTTAATCATAGAGGTGGACGATCATCCAGCCCGTAAACGGGTGGTATGTGGTCAGCATTACGGAACTCCCAGCAGCTATAGTTGGTTTTCTCAACCCAAAGCCGCTACTTAGGCCTTTTGTAGCTACATAAATATCTGACGATGCTATGTGGCCATGATCCCAAACTGACCGAAATTCCATTAGAAAAAAATCTTCCCATGAGGACTCGAACCAGCGCAAAACCTTACGTAGTTCGACTAGGGTGCAGGATTTTAGATTCCCGATCCATTTCATCTTTAAACGTCTTTTCATTTTTTATTTGCAGTTTCTGCCTAATGGATTTTTTATGGCGAATTTAATAATTTAAAAATTTCCCATGTAGGCCTATGTAATTATGTTCGTTTGTTATCAACATCAGCAAATGTAAACGTATCACTTCTTCCCTTAGATCTGTAAACCTAATCTGATATGACCTTCTGTGCGTTAAAATAAGTTAGACCTACTTGAATTCAATGGCGTAACATTTACGACAAAGAAAGTATTAGCCTATAAGTTATAACCTATCTAACAATCTCAATGGAAGGCCTATTACCTAACCCGATGTTCATGGTCGCGCTGACGTACATAGCCTACTTATCCTGAGCTAATGTTATCCAATCATTCCCTATATAATTTAGTAATAGTAGTATATAGTAGTAGTTTCTATCACTTCTCTTCGAAACATAGGGCCTTTGTGAAAACATGCAACTGATCTCTGTTTTTTTTTGTCAAATTCCTGGCTTCATCCCGACTCTTTCCTTGTGGTTCCATTTCAGTTGTTACAGTGCTGCGCCATGCAATTTTTGGCCGTCCTATTTTTCTAGGCAATACCTATGCATTTAGAAGAAACAGGTCTACAACAGATCAGATTTTTAGTAACTTATAAGACAGATTTTAGAAAATAAATGGGAATATAATGGTACTGTACATCAACTGTATGTAGACTTCAAAAAAGTATATGATTCAATTAAGAGGGAGAAGTTATATAGTATCCTGCTGGAGTTCGGAATTCCTAAAAAGTTAGTTAGACTTATACGAATGTGTCTAAATGGCACAAAGAGTAGGGTGCGTGTAGGCAAACAGTTTTCGGACACTTTTGAAATCCAAAATGGATTGAAGCAAGGAGATGCACTATCTCCTCTACTATTTAATTTTGTACTAGAGCATGACATTACATCTTTAGAGGATGAGGAAGGCTTACAACTCAATGGTATTAATAAGCTGTTAGTTTATGCTGATGATGTAGTACTATTGGCCGATAGCGAGGAGATACTAAAGGACAACACGCACACACTATTGAGTAACACTAAGAAATTAGGTCTGGAAGTAAATATCAATAAAACTAAATATATGGTCACACGTAGAAATTCATTAAATAATGGAAATGGGCAGCTAATGACAAATGAGGGAAATTTTGAGGAGGTGGCTGAATTCAAATAGGCCTAGGAACAATAATCACAAATAGGAATGAGTGCACAAAGAAATTAAACATAGGCTCAATTCTGGAAATGCATGCTATTATGCATTGCAGAGACTCTTGATGTCCCAACTCCTTTCAAAAAAACGTTAAACTGAAAATATATAAAACTATTATTCTACCAGTTATATTATATGGGTGCGAAACATGGACTCTTACTTTAAGAGAGGAAAGAAGATTACAAGTATTTGAGAATAAAGTACTTAGGAACATTTTTGGACCAAAGAGAGATGAACAGACAGGTGAATGGAGAAGACTACATAACAATGAACTACATGGTCTTTATAGGAAGCCAGATATAATAAGAACAGTTAAGTCTCGTAGACTGCGATGGGCAGGACATGTTGCACGTATGGGGAATGGGAGACTTGCATGGAAGCTTCTTGTAGGAAAGCCAGAGGGAAAACGCCCAGTTGGTAGACCAAGAATGAGGTGGGAGAATAACATTAACTATGATTTGAGGGAAGTAGATTATAGGGAATGATTGGAAAGCATTAGCTCAGGATAGGGATGTATGGAGAGCTTATGTCCGTGCGGCCATGAACCTACGGGTTCGATAGTGCCAGTGAGTAAGTAAGTAATCCCTGTGGATTTCATTCCAGTGCTCTCTTTAGCACGCAGTCTGGTTCTCTTATGAGAGTGTGTCCAATCCATTTCTTTTTGCTATATTTAATCTCCTTCCAGATCTCATCTTTCATAATTCCTCGATTGATATGGTTTTTGGCCACCAGATTCTCAAAATAAATCTTGGAATTTATTTATATTTACTTGCAATTTTCTATATAATGCGATTGTTCCCTTCAAAGTCTCACACCCATGTAGCAATACAGCCTACTTTTCGCATTGTTATTAAATTGTCTTAATTTAATGTAGAATTGTTTAGATCTCCATATGGGTGACAATTGTGAGTATAGGCTACAACTTTTAATTTTCTAATTCTAGTCTTAATATCTTACTCTGATCCTCCTCCTTTTTTATGTATTATATTTTCTAAATACTGGGATTCGGCTACCTCCTCTATTTCTTTTGCCATCGAACTACAATCGGATTTCATATGCATTATTTCCTCTCATTATTTTAGTTTTTGTTTATTCAGGCACAGTCCAGCCGTACTTGCTGCCTTCTCCAGATCTCTTAATTTGTTTTTGATGTTAGAGAATCTGTGTATCAATAAACATACATCGTCGGCGCATTCTAGATCTTCAAGATTGTATAATTCACCTCCCTCAAATTATGGTCAACGTTATTCTCCCATTTCATTCTTGGCAAACTACTGGACTATTTCCCTCTAGATTTGCTACAATAAATTTCCTTGTCCATTTTTCATTCTATATGCATGCCACATGTCCTGCCCATCGCAGTCTATGAGACTTAATTGTTATTCTTACATCTGGTTTCGTATAAAGATCATGCAGCTCACTGTTATTAAGTCTTCTCCATTCACCTGTCTGTTCGTCTCTCTTTGGTCCAAACATTTTCATAAGAACTTTATTCTCAAATACTCGTAGTCTTTTCTCCTCCCTTAAATTAAGAGTTAATGTTCCACATCCATATAATACAGGCCTAATTGGAAGAATATTGATTTTCTATATTTTTATTTTAACGTGTTTTTTTACAGAAGTTGTGATGACAAGAGTCCCTGTAAAATATACAGTAATAGGATTAGTAAGCATTTCCAGAATTGAGCCTTTGTTTAAATTCTTTCTGCGGTTTATTCCTATTTGTAATTATTGTTTTTAGGTATTTGGATTCAGCCACTTTCTTTTTTTCAAAATTTCCCTCTTTTGTCTTTAATTTGCATTTCTATTATAGTTAATGTAGGTATATGTGTGACCATATATTCAATTTTATTGATATTTAATTTCATCCCGAATTTCTTATCGTTACTCAATAAAATGGGGAGTGTTGGCCTTTAGTAGTTCTATCTCCTCGTTGAGACTTAACATTGCTACTTCATCAGCATATACTAACAATTTATCATAAGTAATGCCACGAGTGATTTCCAATTTATCTAGAGAATTTGGAAATCAAGAGTGGCATTTGTTACGACTATTTAACGAATAAAATTAAGCTATTTACTCACAAATCATTATTTAAATATTTAATGTAAACGGCGATGTTTGAAAACAAATGAGAAACGTTATGTTTCGTTTCTCCATCCACTGCAACAAGATCATATAATGTTTGTTGTATATTGCCATCTGGCGTGGGAAACTTGAAATATCATCGCAATATTATATGAATGCATCCTAGTGGAGAAAAAAATAAACACATCAAACTGTATATATAACCAAAATTATAGGTTAATTTATTTTTTAGTAAACAACTCGGTAAAATCATTATTTAAAAACACAATTATTGAACACAGAATTATCAAAAAGAACTCGGTAATATCATTATTTAAAAATACAATTGTCAAATTTGTATTTCGTCTATATCTTCATTTGAAGTACAGCTAAATCTTGTTTCTGCCATTTTGAACATTCAAATATGGCGGCTTTACTGTTCCCTCAGTCACTGCAAAATAATGGTCAGACCTGTTCAGAATATTAAAAAGGAGGAGCCTTCTTTAATATGGTAATCATAACACTGATAAATATTTCGTGAAACACGACTCTGATTGGTTGTAAAACAGAAATCATTGAAACGTGATTGGTCATTGATTCCCATTTGGGGCATGAGTTAAATAGTCAATATAATTAAATTCTAGGCCTTAAAGTTTCCGATATTTGTCTTATGAGTGAAGTGAAACTCCGAAAAAATGTCACCTAGGAAACTTCCAATAGGGCATCGAATCCGGACCCACAACGTCCGAGGTAATGACGTTACCCAGAGAACACAGCGATAACTTAATTGAGATATGGTTGTGGACGTAGGCAGTCTCTGCTTAGATGAAAACTCATGTTATTAGTGGCTTTATTTATTGGAATGAGAAACACAATAGATCTAAATTATTTTCTTTAGTATAGTAGTTCTATTTATTAATTGACTTATATTGTTTTAATACTCGTAGCTTCTTTGTTCTTAACGACCTATTTTTTATACTTGTTTTTCAGGTCACACTTCTTTTACCCTTAATTAGGAAACACTTCTAAGTTAATTATAGTTCGTCCCAGTTTAAAGCAAGTTTCAAGGTTGAAGTTTATTCACACAGCTATTGCGTGTATTTTAAGAACGAGTGAGAGGGAGAGAAAAATAGAAAGAGAGTTTAATATGATTCGGAAGCAGAAACTCCCCCCAATGGGATCATTTCTCGGTTGTGACAACTGAGTGAAAATTTGCCTAACAATTTTCTGGTTCGCAGGACCATATTTTCGTGTTATTTATATGGAGTATGAGACAATTTCGTGGCGCAAGTGGTTAGACATTCGCCCTCCATTTGGATCCCGAGTTCGGGTCTCAGTAACTCAATATAGCGTTTATGGTGGACGAATCGCAACCAGGGCAGATTTCTCTCGGGATTTTCTTGTATTTTCTCTGCCGAAAACTTCATGCCATCACTTCCTCATATGCATGCGATATCTATTTCGTACCAATTCATTTCGGCCTGCTCAACCGGTAACCTTGTATATCACAGACTTTTAATAATTTATTTTTATATATAGTATTCTGCCCTAGGACAGGTTCTTCACTTCAATCGTACATTTTCATGCTATGCTTTGCAGTTTTACTAGAGAATTATATGTAGGTGTGGTAACTTCCCGTTGCTTTCCACAACGAAGTTGATAATGATGATGACGACGGCCAGATGATGTTCGGGGACCTTTTGGACCTCAAAGCTACCTGACATTTGTCTTACAGATGAGGAAAAACCCCGAAAAAACCTCACTCAGAAGCTTGTCCCGATCGGGAATCGAACCCGTGCCCGCTGCATTACAAGGCAGAGAGCTACCTCAAGATCACAGCGGCGGACTACTTTTAATAAACTTCTTCTTCGGCTTTCTCCACTTATAGGTTTGTTTCCATTTATTTCTATTATTCCAATCTCCTTCTTCCAAATTCCTACCATCCATTATAGTTCTGACATAGGTTTTCCATTTCCATCTTGGTCTGCCACGTTTATTTCTTCCAGGGGGTGACCATTGGTACATTTTTTGGCCATCTTTCATTTTCCATTCTTTGTACATTGCCATACCGTTTAAGAGTTTGATTTTCAATCCTGTTTCAACAGATGTGGTGACATTCATTTCTCTTCAAAGGAATTAATTTCATACTTTATCCTGTCTTTTTTTTTAAGGCTTCTTCTAAGATAATCAAATTCAACTGTTCTAATTTTATTCTTTTGTAATTTCGTCAAAGACAAAATTTCACTTCCATATGACAAAATATTCTGTGTAATGCTCTTACAAATTTTCATTTTAGTTTCCTTTGTAATTTTTTTTGTTCCAAATTATTCCATGTAATGTTTTACTTGCATTTTTTTTGCCATTGCAATTTTAGTTTGTACATCTTTCAATAATAAGGAAGTTTAATTTCATTACGATATTAGGCCTACGCCGGATATAGTAAGCATATAGTGGATTTTTTAAATGAAAGGTAAGCTTTACGTATGTTAGGCCTGGGCCTAGTTAAAATTACACTTTCTATGAGGTGTGACAATTATATTTACCAAACTTAAAAATAGTATACTGCCCTACTAAGCTAAAGCTAAATATACGTATGCCCCATCTCAAAATTTTTATTCACTCGGTAGGCCTAATGAGAAATTTGTTAAATCGCATTCTGTATGAATCTGGCATAATATTTTTATAATATTTATTATTATAAATAATACCATTTAAACTAATAGTAGCAATACTTATGTCAGCATATTAAGCAGCTCAGGAAATAGAAGATTAGGCAGATCGAAGTTGAGATAGTTAGAAGGAATAGAAGATCTTAAAAAACTTGGTGTGAGAGGAGGAGAAGGAAGGTGTTGGACAAGGATGAATGAAGGAAGATCTTCTCAGCGGCCAGGGCTCAGAATGGGATGTAGTGCAATCTATGATCATGGTGATAATTAAACAGCTTAGGAAACTATGAGAGGCAACCGCTATTTTGCTTAAGATTTCAATAAAATGTTATTCATAATTCATTAGCGTTTTTCGTGACTTTAGGAACATTAAACACTAAATAGGCGTATTACTATGGTAAAAAAACTGTAAAAAAAGTTGATGTACGTCGTTTCGAGTAAGGACGGCAGTACAGTCTAGCTCAATACTATTTTATTTTAGTAAGACGACTCTTTCTAAAGCAATTATTCGTTATTAATTATTTAACTTTTACTTATTTAATGCTCTGTACAGCTGCTATTTAATGAAATTTCGTTATTTGAACCACGATGTTATATATATATATATATATATATATATATATATATATTGTATGTTTGTCTTGGAATTCTTGGGTAGCTCAGTTGGTTAGAGCGCTAAAGGTACAGACTTTAGAGACTCGAGTTCAAATCCCGACTCAAGCATTCATTTTTTTTTTCATATCGTATTTGCCTTCATTGCCAAATGTCAAAAATATATTTATAATATATATATAAGTTATATAGGCTATATTCCACCGCTGTGGTCTCGAGGTAGCGTGCCGCCTTGTCACGCAGCGGCCCGGGTTCGTTTCTCGGTCGGGACAAGCTCCTGGATGACTTTTTTTTCGGGGGTTCTCCTCACCCTATAGTTCCAGATATTTTCATTATTCTTGTAAAGTTTTATTTTTAAGGGGATAGAATTTAAGTTGGAATATATCTAGTTTGCAATTATCAGTAATTGTGGATTGGGCTATTTAGTAAAACAAATGTCAGAAAGCTTAGGGCCCAACGGTCCCCATCATCATCATCATCATCATCATCATCATCCTTACCATTATCATGATCATCCTTCACCGGTATGGAAAGCAACGAGAAGCTACCACACCTATAATTTCCTAGTAAAACTGCAAAGCATAGCTTGAAAATGCTATGATTGTAGTAAAGACTTGCCCTCGAGCAGAATTACTATGGGTATATATATATATATATATATATATATATTAAATGTAGCGTGCAGCCTTGTCACGCAGCGGGCCCGGGTTCGATTCCCAGTCGGGACAGTTCTAAGAACTGTAAAAAAAAATTGATGAAATAATAGCAACAGCTGACTCCAGAATTAGGCTTCTGGGTGAGGTTTTTTCGGGGTTTTTCCTCACCTGTAAAACAAATGTCAGGAAGCTTAGGGCCCAACGGTCCCCGAAAATCATCCGGCTATCATCATCATCCTTATCATTATCATCATCATCATCCTTCACCGGTGTGGAAAGCAACGGGAAGCTACCACACCTATAATTCCCTAGTAAAGTTGCAAAGCATAGCAAGAAAATGCTATGATTGCATTACTATGGATGGATATATTAAATATTAAACTATATTTGATGTTTTCACGTCTTTTCTTTGGCACTTAGCTAAACCTCATAATTGTTTTGAAGTCGCGCATCGCAATGAATTGTATAATGTTACATAGGTTCTAATACAAGAAATGGGAGTAGGTTTATTGTGGTGATTAATACGAATTTCACTCTAGCATATTTGTGTAAAGACAAAGTAAAACGTATGGAACTAATTCTCTCTCAATATATATAGGCGTATATATAGGCTATTAAAAAATCAGTAAATAGTTTCAAAAACCAAACATGTGACTGTGTCATCATTAACCCTAATTATGGAAGGGATTCGAATTGTCGATGTGCAAGTTCAAAGTTTGCTGTAGAGAGAGCTGGGCAGACTGCTTTCATATGCTATTATACAGGGCTATCAATTTTAGCCTCGATATGGATTTGTGCATTAAGATCGTTTTCTGGTCTTGAATCTCGTTTTAATCATAGCATTACGATCAAAACTGTCGAGAAGCGCAAGATTAGATAGGGCTTAACTGTAATATACCACCTTTCCGTCCCTGAGTGGTCATTACAATAATTATTGGAAATCGTTTCCTTTTATAAAACAGTCTATTCGTTTTCTTTTAGGCTTATGCTCTATTATTATTGAATTTGCGTGCAGTTTTAAGAACAAATACAGTAGTAGGTTATAAATGTTAAGTCGCGTATAATTTAAATTTTATTTATTTAAATTTTATTTAGAATTGTATAAACGTCTTTTGACATATCACATCTAGGATTTTTTTTAACTGTAGACTCTAAAGGCCTACAAATTAATTGCGCAAGCTATTGTCCATGTCTTACAAATACAACTAATTACTTTTAATAAATTATGAAATGGTAACAGTTGACGTGAATTAGATGACGCTTATGACATTTCAAGCTAGAATTTCCCTACATAACTGAGGAACATGCAAAAAAATGTTTAATCGACACTGGGATTTGAACTAGGAATCTCAAATACTTATCGTCTCAGCAAACTTGTTGAGTAAATTAATCTTGTAGTTATTTTAATGGATAAAATAATTCTATCAGCAGATTAATGTCTAAAAACGCATATTAATTTATTATTGCAATAAAATCCCAGTAAGCCTACTTCTATAGACGTGTGACGTAAAGGTGAGGGAAATATTGATAAACGTCATATTTACCACGTGATGTTATCATTTATATTGGATTTACGATACCAGTATAATTTACTGATAGAAAACCTATAGATAAGTATGAAAATTTCATTTTACAAAATTTCATGTGATTTATTGACTAAAGATATGACACGACTCATAAAAATTACCATTGAATTGCTAGATATTGAATAATAATCTTGTCCTACATTAATTCCATGTTCGTAGGTATAACCCTGATGTAATTCCCGTCCGGAGATCCGAATGGGGGAATATTTTACTTCCGTAAACTTTTACCCCAAGGGAACTTATGTCTACGTTTCTTGCCGGTTGTATTTTTACGGTGAAAGATCGCCACTCTTTCGACCAAGGTATTTTTTTTTTCATCTGACTTATCTCCAATTTCATATACGACATAGGTAACCGTTTTGGTAGCAATATGCACCGATATATCCATATCCCCTCATCAATGATAAGTATAAATGATTAAAAATAATTATTTAATATTGGTACTCAAATTAATCAGCGAGAAGCAGGGATTCCAGAAATAATAACACCATGAGGATAGCATCAACCCCATTACACTTATATCTAATGATAAAAAAAGTCATACTAAAATAATTTTACACTAAGAAAATTGTTGAAAACTTATGCTTTGTAATATTGGAAAAGCCCATCCTTTCACAATAGGAAGGAATTTTACATTTTATCTTGTATCAGCCACTTACAAGCAAAGGGTTATTGTATCATCTTACTATAAAGAATTAATCCCAACACTAGCACAATAGACTATGACAATTGCGCACAATGATATAGAAAACCTCAAATTCAGATGATGAATAACTATTCCCTTGACATTTGCATGGCCATGTCAATCAGCCAAAAATATCATCTTAGCAGATAAATAACTAGAACATTCCAGAAAGTCATAAGAAAAAACTAATTAGCGAAATATTTGTCAACTATGGGAGAGATGCACTTAGATGGACGTATGGGCACAAGTGTTAAAGACCCTAAACTACAAAGAGGAACCAATCCCGACCAATGTAACTTTTTTTTTATTTTGTAAAAGCTGTAGACATATTGTGTGGGTGGAGATCGCAAAGACGACTCTACAAAAAATAAGAAAAGTGGTCGGCGAGTAGTATAGGACTGGTAACGACGGGAAGTAGAAGGCCGACGGGGGAATTGGGCGCTACAACAAAGGAAAAGTTAACATTTCCTAAGGGCGCGACTTGTAAAGTTTATAAGTTCTAATATCGACTTCCATTATTTATATAGGGCCTATAACTTATATATATATATATATATATATATATATATATATATATATGTGTGTGTGTGTGTGTGTACATTTATCCGCGCCTTATAAACCAAGACAGGCCTTGTCTAACGAAGAGAAAATTAGTAAGACAAATATCCATGAGAAACAATGAGAATAGGCAGCGTAACATATTAAAAGTAACGGCTACGCTCACATTGTGCCTACAGCTTAAATTAGTGACTAGATGAGCTGCTTGGGATAACCTGAGATTAGGTCTTCTAGGATAATGTTGATTATATAATAAGAACAGTTAAGTCCCGTAGACTGGGATGGGCAGGGCATGTTGCGCGTATGGGGAATGAAAGACGTGCATGGAAACTTCTTGTAGGAAAGCCAGAAGGAAAACGCCCAGTTGGTAGACCAAGAATGAGGTGGGAGAACAACATTAACTATGATTTGAGGGAAGTAGATTATACAGGGAATGATTGGAAAGCATTAGCTCAGGATAGGGATGTATGGAGAGCTTATGACCGTGCGGCCATGAACCTACGGGTTCGATAGTGCCAGTGAGTAAGTAAGTAAGTAAGTAAGGATAATGTTGATTGGCAGCAGGGTCCACATTTAGACAGGTGACGGAAGAATCCTTATGGAACAACGGCATCGTCAAAATCTAGTTTAATGACCTACTGCGAAAGGGATGGTGGTTCTCTATAGCCGAGGTGAAGGCAACTACCTTGGGGTCGAGCTCACCGAAATAAAGGCTCCCAGTCCCTCTAGTAATGGGTTGATCATATCATAAAGCTGACGACCTTATATTGTAAAAATCTCTTGTCACGAAACCTACACAATTGGAAAAGCTGGATGGATCAAATGGTAGAAAGGGAAAGTACAGATCGGGATGAATGGAGAGGAATTGTGGAGGAGGACAAAACTCACAATGGGTTGTAGTGCCAAATAGGAAGGAAAGAATAAAATGTAATAATTCTGCGAACCCGAGTGATTACTCACACGAGGAGCCCGGATACAATTAGTCCTCTAGGTTAATTTAATTAAGTTATACGTATACAGTATTTTAATTTGCAGATTTAACTAAATAACGTTTTGGCGCGATAGTGCGTTTCGTCGTACTTACAGCAATGGCGGCCATGATTAAAAGTTCAACTTCCTACATTTCGTGATTGCCAACCTAAATAACTATACTGTAATATTACAATTACACCCACGGAAAGTAAAACCACTGCCCTGTATGTATACTATGTACAATATATATGCAAAAAATATCCAAAAGGTAGTGCTAATATACATTATACGAAACAAATCACTGCATTTTAAATTAACTGAACTTTATTTGAAACAATATAAAACAATAAATACGAACTTGCGGCCATTTTATCAATAATATGGTCTCACGGCCTCCTGTACTTTCATCGAATAAACATTGCCCACACTGTTAACGTTACTCAATTGTTTATAATGAACGCACATATTTCCAACAAAGATGCTATTATTTTACTATTATTTTGAAAACACCATCGCGCAAAAAAAAAAATGTACAACGCGCGTTTGTGAAGTGTTTTACAGAATCTTGGACATTAAAAACCTCGATTCTGTAAATACCACTTCCCAACCTCGAATCGTAATATTGTATTATTGATATACATCTGTGGCATTAATCAATAATAATGCTTATTATAACAAATGAAATATTATCTACTTATTTCATGGCTCTTCAATACAGCATAGATCTATAGCAAAGCAGGAATAGTCAGAATTGTCTGATACTCATTTTTCGTTGACTTCTGTTGATAAAACTCTCAAGATTTTGACAGTCAAATATTTGACCATAGTCAATTTTACGAAAGCCAATTCATTTTTGACTAATTAATCTTGATGACACCAGCCATAGATCTTAAGTTTTTCGCCGTAGCCGACTGGTTAAGGCAAGTTGCCTACGGGACTTGTGGTGGTTCGTGTCTCCATGGAGGAAGACATTTTCTCATGGAATTTCGACCAGTTTGGAACCGGTCCCCACCCAGCATCATGAGGTATTTGGGTAGCTACAATATGTAGCGGCTCCGAATTGAGAAAACCAGCTATAACGGCTGGGGGACACAAGCTGACCACATGTCACCCTTACACTGGCTAGATGATCGTCTACGACTGTGATTAGCAGATGTGGATGTGAGGTCAGCAGCCGGTTGGTAGGCGAAAAACATTTTTTTTATGTGGTTCCTTGTGTTTGTAATTCCAAATAAATAAAAATGAAATAAATCTTAATTTTAAATAAAATAATAAACAAGAATGCTCTGAAATCTGCGGAGCCTTCTTCTTCTTCTTCTTCTTCACGGTTTAGCTTATTTACTAGTCTGTTCCGGCTCCAATTGCTGCTCTTTCCATCTTTTTCCTTGGTCTTCCCAAACTTCTTCTTCCTCGTGGTGAATAGTTGTATGCTGCTTTTGGTATTCTATTCTCAGTCATCCTTGCCAAGTGTTCTTTCCAGTTTGTTCTGTATTTCTCCATTGTTGAGTTTAATTCCTCTATTTTTAGTTGTTGTCTTATTTTTGTGTTATTTTTTTGTCCGTTCTTTGATATCCTGCTATTGGTCTGAGGAATCTCATTTCAGCAGCTTGTATCCTGGCAGATTGTTGTGTTGTCACTGTCCATGTTTCGGATCCATAAGTAATAATAGGCACTGCCATTGTCTTGTATAATTTCATTATTGAGTCTTTCCTGGTTTTATTTTTCAAAGTTCTTTTTAGTGTACCTGTTATATAATTAAACTTATTTATTTTGTTACTTATATCCGTTTCTGCTGTGTATGATATTTCGCAACCGAGGAAGTTATATGTTACTACTTGTTCCATTGGTTTATTTTATAATTATGTTTTTGTTATCTAGTAGTGTGTATCCTGCAGTCCTCCGAAGATATCTCATTTCAGCAGACTTAGATCTGCTGAAATGAGATATCTTCGGAGGACTGCAGGATACACACAACTAGATCACAAAAAAAAATGAAGACATCTTAGAAGAATTACACATGGAATCTTTAGAAAACAAAATTTCTGATTATAAGTCAAGATGGATACAACATGTTCATCGAATGGAAGATCACAGAATACCCAAACAAATGTTAAGACATCAACCTGCAGGAAGAAGAAGACCAGGACGTCCACTCAAAAGACTTTTGGATGGTGTTTCTCTTGAGGCCGAAACAGGTCAACAAATGACCTAAATTCGTGAATGTGCTATGATGATGATTATGTTTGTCCGAACTGGATGAGCACCCTTGAAGGCCATTACGGAGCCAACCACATTTTTATACCCATCGTTATTGAGAGAATTTCAACAAATAAATTTATCAACTGAATTTCTAAACTAAAGGCCTTCTAGGCCTATCGCGCCATGTAGTCTTTTTATTAGGAGCATGTTACATTTAAAATTCTTAGGTTCTATATAGATTTTAGAATAATTTTTTTTCATCTTCCACAAAATTATTTTCAAATTAAATTAGAGGCGACAGAGATGTTTGTGCAAGCCTCACTGGTGCTAAAGCATCTCCCATAAAACGAACTAGAATAAGGTCGATGTCAATGTTCCCGCCTAAAGCGAGTAAGAGATAATTCATATTTTTAACGAGTAATATAGTTTGGATTATTAATAAATAAAATTGGGATACAGCAGCTTGGGCGCAGCTGGTACAGAGCTCTCTGGTCACTCTTAACGTATGTTCCGCAGAACGTTATTTATTTCACTCGAGAGGCTAATGCTGTGTTTCTAAAAAGACGAACATTAAAAGTGTAATGAGTCTCTTTATTGCTGAAAACATAATTACCCCTTTCCTCTTTCAACAAAGAAAACTGGGAACTTCCATGACCTAAAGTAAGCTTCCATAATCATGGAAAGCAGCCTTTATGTATTGTGAAGGTCGTCTATAGTAAATATCCTTCAGGAAATGAATAAAAACAACTTCATGAATTTACATGATACTTGAATTTATGATCTAATATCAAAACTACATTCAGACCTACCTTTTGGTGATATATTTTATAAATTACGCAACGATTTGTTAGTCTATTAATAAAGAGTCTACTGTCTTTAACTAATTCAATATTTTGAAAATAAGGATATTTTTTTTATCTAAGATCGGCCTCGATTAGGTTAAATTCCTTGCCTGAGGGGCCGAGGGTCGTGAGCTCAGACCCAGACGTGACCGATTATTTTTTTTTAGAATGGAACCTTTAGAAAACAAAATTTCTGATTATAAGTCAAGATAGATGCAACATGTTCATAGAATGGAAGATCACAGGATACCCAAACAAATGTTAAGATATCAACTTGCAGGAAGAAGAAACCCAGAACGTGCACTCAAAAGACTTCTGGATGGTGTTTCTCTTGAGGCCGAAACAGATCAACAAATGGCCTAAATTCGTGAATGTACTATGATGATGATGATGATGATAGAAAGGAAAAATCCAGGAGACAAGTCCTCCGGGAGGGTCCCCAGTTAGATGATTTTCGACTTCGTAAGAGATTCTCAATCCTATATAGTGCTTCTGAGAAAATTTTAATTGGTTTTCACCATCCAAGTAATGGAGTACCTTAGTTTCCTACCAGATAGGATCTCCTTGAGGCGATGTACTAACCACATGTCACTCACTGACATCTATAGGGAAATAAGCATAACTAAATTAGTCTGATTACAAAACTCCTCACTAGGGGAGGACCTATAAATCAATCAAATAATAAGTTTACTTGCAGTGGATTGTCTCTCTCACATATAGGCTACATTACTCGTTTTTGCCTTTGCATTTGCCTGCACATCAGTAGACTTAAATCACATACTGTAAGTTGGTCTGTATTAGATAGTCCTTTTTGATAATAACAATGTAGTACCGAATAATATAAAAGTTTAATGAAGATTTCATACAGGCATCCATCCATAGTAATTCTGCCCGAAGGCAGGTCCTTCACAGCAATCATAGCATTTTCATGCTATGCTTGCAGCTTTACTAGGGAATTATAGGTGTGGTAGCTTCCCGTTGCTTTCCACACCGGTGAAGGATGATAAGAATGATGATGTTAATGATAAGGATGATGACGATGATGGCCATATGATTTCGGGGACCGTTTGGGCCTTAAAGTTTTCCTGACATTTGTCTTATAGGTGAGGAAAAAACGCGATAGAAACCTCACCCAGAAAAACTGTCCCGATCGGGGATCGAACCCGTGCCCGCTTCGTGACAAGGCAGCACGCTACCTCGAGACCACAGCGGTGGACCATACAGGCGTAAACACTTAATATTCACCACTGCTGTTTCGGGGGTAGTGTCGCTGCCTTTTATGAAGTGGCCGAGATTTTATCCCCGGTCGGAAAACTTTCCTGGGTGATGATTTTTTCCAGGGTTTTTCATCACCTGCAAGACAAATGTCAGGAAACTCTAAGGCCCTAACGATCCCAGAATATCATCTGGCCATCATAACCATCATCATCATCATATTCGCCATGTTTAAGTTTTAAGAAATATAAAACAGTACGTGAGATCTCAGTCGTCCTCAATAAATCAGCTGTGTAGTTTTGTAGGAGGCCTTTCGATAACTTAAGTGTTATCTTTTGCTTTCAGTTTGGTACCAAGATCTCAGGTATTGTTTGTACCAAACTGAAAGCAGAAGATGATACTTAAGTTATCGAAAGGCCTCCTACAAAACTACACAGCTGATTATTGAGGACGACTGAGATATCACGTACTTTTTATATTTCTTAAAACTTTAACACAGTGACCTCAACGAAGTTTCATAATGTATTTTAACCCATTCGCCTCAAAAGGCGAGGTAGACTCGCCGGCACTTAAATGACCTTTAACTCAGAAGACGAGGTACACTCGCTTAACTCTCTGTTATATATTTTGCAATATTTTGTGCAACCCTTAGCAGGATAATATTTTGTTAACATTTATGAATAGTAGAGAAATGTGTTTTGGTCTTCACCCTATTGTTATTTCAAGTACCGTTATATTTTACTTGTTTTGAATGTCTGAAAATAGACCATATAATTTACGGTAACTTAAGTCCGGTTTCTGGTGAAATGCAATGGACATTTAAACCTGAAGCCAATGGGTTAAAAATCTCGCCATGTTTAGTATGAATGTGTGTGTGAATGGTGTGTTTCATCTTCACGTTGTGTTGTCTCGGAGGAGGTCCTGATAATTGAACTGATCACTCATTCGGGGAGGCCATCAATCTCTTTGTTTGGTAAAAGAAGTGTGTGTTTGAACCACAGTTTGAAATCTCTTTTCCGACAGGTCGTGCCACTGTAAGGCCTAGGTGGCGTGTGACATGTAAAAGTACTATATGGTGAGGTGCCAAATTAAGTTAATTGCAGGGAATGGAAAAAAAATAAGTAATTTTCTCTCTCTTTACCTTAATTTAACCTCCCCCTCTGTAGGCATTTTTACGTGACTCACGCCATCCTGATCTTATAAAATCATGACTTGTAGGGAAAGGAGTTGAAACTCTCGATCGTATACTAACTTTTTTTGATTACACAAGAAGACAACACGAACAATAAATATGCCCTAATTGATTACTGTATATTGGATTGAATGAATAGCTTTCAATGTAAACAATAAGAACATTATATAATTAGGCCTATTGTTGCAAGAGACTGATAATAAGCATATCTTCAGGAAGTAAGGAAGAAAATAAAGAGTGACAAATGCTTTCGTTCAGGTTATGACGCAACTAGCTCAAAACAGTTGAAATATAATACGTCATGTAACAGCAGTTTTTGCTGATTTTATCTCATACCTGTCATTGACTGACTAGCAGTAACTTTATGTAAGTATTGTGTAACACTGTACGTGCGCAACCGAGGAGGTCAAGGGACAGGGTTTGCCCAAACTGTACATTGCAATACACGAAATTACAGCGAAATTACAAAATACATTTTGTTAACAATACATTATCTCCATTTATTTCATAGGTAAGCATAGTGCAACTACATAGGGTGTGTATATATATATATATATATATATATATATATATATATATATATGTCCACCGCTGTGGTCTCGAGGTAGTGTGCTGCCTTGTCATGCAGCGGGCCCGGAGTCGATTTCCGGTTGGGACAGGCTCCTGGGTGAGGTTTTTTTTCGGGTTTTTCCTCACCACTAAGACAAATATCAGGAAGCTAAGCTTAGGCCCAACGGTCCCCGAAAATCATCCGGTCATATCATCATCCGTATCATTATCATCATCATCCTTTACCAGTGTGGAAAACAACGGGAAGCTGCCACGCCTATAATTCTCTAGTAAAGCTGCAAAGCATAGTTTGAAAATGCTATGATTACAGTGAAAGATCTGCCCTCGGGCAGAATTACTATGGATGGATGGATGGATATATATATATATCTCTCTATCTTCGGGTTTTTACAGCTGCTGCCGTCTTCCCGTGCCAAACCTCCAAAGCCTACGGTCTTGGGCATCTTCGATGCTTAGCCCTCTAGCATATATATATATATGGTATGATAAGAAAAATAAATGCCTGTTCGAATCCCGTCCAGGCATTTATTTTTCTTATCATACCATATTAAGCTTGCATTGCTCAATGTTAAAGATTTAATTATAACATATATATATAATATATATATATATATATATATATGTTATAATTAAATTTTTGACATTGAGTAATGCAGGCCTAATATGACATGAAAAGAAAAGTAATATATAGCACATATATGTATGTATATATATATATATATATATATATATATATATATATGTGTGTGTGTGTGTGTGTGTGTGTGTGTGCGCTTGTATAGATTTAGAGAAAAAATGGACCAAAGAGGTGAATGGAGAATGGAGAAGGCTACATAAAACCGAACAACGTGATATATATGGGAAGCCAGATGTAATAAGAACAGTTAAGACTCATAGACTGTGCGATGTGAAAGGCATGTGGCACGAATCGGGGAATGAAATAGTGACATGGAAACTCCTTAAATGAAAACCAGAAGGAAAGCGCCTAAAGATAGGTCAAGAATGAGGTGGGACAGTAACATTAAATATGATTTAAGAGAGATAAATTATACAGGCGAAGATTGGAAACCCCCGACGGTACCTCTACTTTGTCGTAATAGTGGGGCTTGTGTGTTTAAATGATCCCAAGAGCTATGCCGGTGAAAGCTTAGCTACTAGTAGGCCCTCCCAAGTCGGACAGGTCAAGGGTGATAACCCAGACAAAAAGAGATACCCTGGTCCTCCGGGTTGAGGGTTGGGCGTGAGGCTGACAACCTCACCCCGTAAAAACTTACTCCGTTGAAAATCCCCAAACTAAGAAAGCCGGACTGAGAAATGGATGGAGGCGCATAGTTGGGGCGATCAAGGCCTGCAATAGGCTGCAGCACCAAACATGATGATGATGAAGATTGAAAAACATTAGCTCAGGATGGGGAGGTATGGAAGCTTATGGGTTGAATAGTGCAATTTCATTAGTTATTCATACATGATTCATACTCAATGTATTCGTTAATTCCCTCACTGTTGAGTGTGAATAATTTCGATAAGACAAATATGAGATCATTATCAACTTATCATGTGCAGCATGATTTATATGGAGAGCCAGATATAATAAGTACAGTTAAATCCTACAGACTGCGTCGGGGGGGGGACATGTGGCACATATGGAGAATGAAAGAGGGACTTTAAAACTGCTTGGAGGAAAACCATGGATTCCAGTAAGTGGGCTAATAGTGAAGTGGAATAAAATTACATTAACCAGGCGAATTATAGGCTACTGGAAGATATTAGCTCAGGATAGGTATGTACGGAGAGCTTGATATGTCCACGGGACCATGAACCTCTAGGTTCGAAATTGCCAGTGAGTTAGGTATCAAGTTCTGCGAACTGAGTGTGTTGTTTCATTGATATACTGACCTGTTTTAAAGCATATATACATTTAATTTAGGGCCTACTTTTTGTTCCGAAATATGTTTTGTTCCTCTGTCTAATGTAATATATGGTTCCAATGTACAGGGTGTCCCATTCAAACCTTCCACATTTTAATTAATCATAACTAACAAAGTATGCGGAATTATGAAATGAGGCCGGTATTAAACGAAGCAGAAACTCAAAGAATTTGCAATGCCGCACACTAAAACATCTCTATACGTGCACCATTAATAGTACGAACAATATCAAGTCTGTATTCGATTTCGTGCAACGTTCTGCCCAACATGTCCATTGGTACTGTCGCAATTGTGTCAAGGACACGGGTTCGTAAACCATGAAGATCTTGTACTGGAGTCGCAAACACACGGGTATTTTACATATCCCCAGAGGTAGAAGGAGTGATGTCTAGCAAACGTGGTGGCCCTTTTGATTTATGTCATTATTGTCCAATATACAGCAGATGAATTAACTGTAACAATGAAAAAAAAAAATCTTTGAGTTTCTCTTTCTTTTAATACCAAACTCATTTCATAATTCCGCATACTTTGAGTTTTGATTAATTAAAATGTGAGAGGTTTGAATGGGACACAGTGTATGTAGATTTCCAAGAAATGTAATGTAAATGTGCAGTTAAGTAGGCCTATTAGTCGGATGAAATATGGTTCATATTAAATAGTAATGGGGCAGAGAGAATCTGGTTAATCCATTCATGCACGTCACTAATCAGATGAATCATTTGACTATCTTAAGTTAATCATAGTCTATTAACATAAGATTGTTCGTGTTTCCCTATCGGCCTACATTGAGGACTTGAACATGTAACATACGTCATAGGTTAATAAGTAACAGTAGATAAAAAATATAGTGACGCATTGTTGATCCATTGCACAGATAATTTGTACTCCCACCTTTGAATTTCGGGGGCGGCAGCAGGACTCCTTATAAGCCAATAAGAGTTAGATTCTGGTCTTGTGTAGTCATCAAACGACCTTTCCATACTTGATTTATGGAGAAATCACTTTCCAGTAGGATTTTAAGTCGATAATTAAAAATAAATAAATAAAACATTAGTTCCGATGTAAATTTTTATCTGATAATTTTTAAAATCATTTTATGACTTTTATGAAGAATGATTTTTATTCTGTGATCAACTGCTTAAGTAAAAGCATAGGCCTATCTTGATTATTATTTTGAGCAACATATTTTCGATCTGTAATAACTAGGGCTGATACAACAAAAACTAAAGAAATAATAAGCACATGTAAAATGAAGATCTTAAGAACTATTCAGGGGAAAATATTATTTGATAGAATACACAGCACAGAAATTAGGGACAAATGTCATATTCAAGACATAACAAAATTTATTATAGATAGACGAAAATATTGGAAGGGTCACATAGAAAGAATGGAAGACAGGCGACTTGCAAAAAGAGCTAAATAATATAGACCAATGGACGGGAGAAGAACAAGAGGAAGGCCAGCCAAGAGATGGATAGACAGTGAATTGCGCATCCAATACGTCTTCCTCCGATTAATGATTTTGGAAATAAATGGGATGAAAATACTACAAATTACGATTAAGAAGAAGAATTGTCATTTGTGAGCAATATATTTTTAGTGAATTTTCTTCCTAGGCAAGTTCGACAAGAAGTGGCGTTTCATGTTACCTACACAGAATTACAATTTTTGTAACAAGAATTACAATTTTTGCACTTACTTGAGTTTTCTTCAGAATTTATATCGAATGCTTCACGGTTACACCAGTTTTATTTAGCCCCATATTGCCTTAAATTTGTATAGGCCTATTATAAACGATGTGGACACACTGACGATCAGGAATAAACTGTTCGCTTAAATGTTTACATAATAGGGGATTTGTTAGCACTGCTCGAAAAAGAGAAAAAAACATAGCTTGTTTGTTAATTTAGAAACCTTAATCATTCATAGAATTAGGAAGAGAGAGGGAGAGATAAATATAACATATTAACTTAATACTATTGAATATTCTGGAAATACCATTTATGTAAACAAAGTGAGAAGAAAACTTTTTTTATTCAATCTGATTTTGAGTGAAATTCTTATGGATCAATAATTAATCAAAATTTTAATTAAAAAAACTATTGCTCAGAGAGTGATTATTATTTTTACTTTGATGAATAAAACTCAAAGATTGTTTTTTTTATTTTTATGGATAAATCAACCATGATTTCCAAATTTATTGATTACAAATGATGATTATATCACGAATTTTTGGAACAAGTAATTATCGATTTCAAACCATGCTTTCCAGATACGTCGCTTCTAGAAAAATCTTCCTTTCGAAGCTTCTATTCGAGAGAAGTTTAGATTTTCATATATTAGGAGGTATGAGAGTCTGGCTGACTAGTCGTGTCCAAAGTGTGGGCGAGTAAAATTGATGTAAGTATGAAATCAAGGAAATATATTTAAGCAAAGCCATAAGAAAGTGTGAAGAACTGAGCGATAACATGAATTGTGAAGGAAGAGACTTTTACAAGAGCAATTTAATTATGTGAGAACAGTGAAATTTGTGAAATAAATAAAGAAAATTTGATGATTTTGTAAGCTTATAAACATTTGTGAAGTTATATTAAAGAAATTTGACTGCTTTCCATCACTACCGCCATTCCTGACAATATCATTGAATAACTTCTGAAAAATTCAACTGTAAATGTAAATTGGAATATTAATAATTCACTGGCATTATCGAACCCATAGGCTCATGGCCGGGCGGATATAATCTCTCCATACATCCCTATCCTGAGCTAAACTTTTTCAATCACTGCTGTATAATTTACTTCTCACAAATCATGGTTAATCTTATTCTCCCTCCTTAATCTTGGCCTATCTAAGTTTGATTTATTAATACAATTAATCTAGCAATACACATTAGGCCTACAAGTAAGTTTAATGATATAGTTACAAATAAAACAAATATATTTATATATATATATATATATATATATATACATCCACCGCTGTGGTCTCGAGGTAGCTTGCTGCCTTGTCACGCAGCGGGCCCGGGTTCGATCCCCGGTCGGGACAGCTTTTCTAGATGAGGTTTTTATCGGGGTTTTTCCTCATTTGTAAGACAAATGTCAAGAAAACTTTAAGGCCCAAACGGTCCCCGAAATCATATAGCCATCACCCTTATCATTATCATCATCATCATTATTCACCGGTGTGAAAAGCAACGGGAAGCTACCACACCTACATTTCCCTAGTAAAGCTGCAAAGCATAGCATGTAAATGCTGTGAATGCAGCGAAAGACCTGCCCTCGGGCAGAATTACTATGGATGGATATATATAGGCCTATATAGACGGTATGTAGGTCTGAGACCACTAGTTTACAATTATTTTAAAGTTCGGTAATTTCCTTGAAGTGGCTATTTCGTGATATAATTTACTTTAAAATTACTGAATTATCGTTTATGTGTTTAGAAAAAGATTATTCTGTTTTTTATGCGAATAATTTATTTTTTTAAAAGATATTTAGAATACTTACGGACCCAACGCTGTGGTCATGGACTCAGGCACAGCGGGCCCAGGTTTGATCTCCGGTCAGAATAACTTTCTTGGGCGAGACTTTTTTTTTCGGAGTTTGTCCTCGCCTATAAGACAAACGTCAGCACACTATAAGGATAAGCTGTCCACAATACCATCTGGCCATCATAATCAAACCCTATGGTATCATCCTGGTTTAGTACGAAGCTTTGAGTGAATGATGTTTCCTCTTATATGTTTATGTTGTTTCGGTGATGGTCCTGGCATTGAGCTGATAATTCATACAGGAAGCCCCTCCACGTCCTTGTGTAGTCAAAAATGTAGGACTACGTGTGCGATTAAGAATTTAAAATCCTCCCTTGACAGGTCGGATCTCTTTAAGGCTAGGGTGACGTGGGACTTGTAAAAGTAGCCTACCTAAAAAGGGAGAGGATAAACCAGGGTAAAGAAAGAGACAAAGAAAGATAAAACACATATGCTAATAATCCCTCTTCATAGCACTTCCTCTTATTCTACTTCCTTCACAGTAGCCTCTGCCCGCTCCTGGAAGTACCTTCCTCAAGATATCAGGGGTTGCCACACACTTGGCATTTTTAAGTCACGGTTATGCAGTTACCTGTTGTCTAATAATTATTTTTTCTCTATTTATTTAAATTTATACTACGTCATTAATAATTTTTTCTCGTTTCTTATATCTTGTACATATTATATTTAATTTGTTAAATCTAGAGTAAATCAAAATACATTATAAATAATAATTGTATTGTATAACATGTAATCGTTTATTTTTATTGTAATTTAGATGTAAGATTATTTTTTATATTTTTTGAAAACCTGATTGAGTGGCAGACAAGGCCTTAAGGTCTTAACTCTGCTAGGTAAAATAAAGCTTTTATTATTATTATTATTATTA
>JASPKZ010007471.1:767500-1072500 GCA_030220185.1 Diploptera punctata | reverse complement strand
TATAGGCCTACCATAGTAGTTGGCACTTGTCCCATGTATATATTTTTTTTTCTATTTTCTTTATAACACTCTTTAACACCCAAGGTCAGAAGATTCAATTTAAACTAACTACCTAACTCACTGGCACTATCGAACCCGTAGGTTCATGGACGCGCGGACATAAGCTCTCCATACATCCCTATCCTGAGCCAATGTTTTCCAATCATCCCCTGTATAATCTATTTCCCTCAAATAATAGTTAATATTATACCCCCACCTCATTCTTGGTCTACCAACTGAGCGTTTTCCCTCTGGTTTTCCTACAAGAATCTTCCATGCACGTCTTTCATTCCCCAATCGTGCCACATGTCCTGCCCATCGCAGTCTACGAGACTTAACTCTTCTCATTATATCTGGCTTCCTATAAAGACCATGTAATTCACTGTTATGCAGTCTTCTCCATTCACCTGTCTGTTCATCTCTCTTTGGTCCAAAAATTTTCCTAAGAACTTTATTCTCAAAAACTCTTAATCTCCTTTCCTGCCTTAAAGTCAGAGTCAATATTTCGCATCCATATAATGTAACTGGTAGAATTATAGTTTTATACATTTTCTTTTTAACGTTTTTTGAAAGGAGTTGGGAAGTCAAGAGTCTCTGTAATGCATAATAACATGCATTTCCAGAATTGAGCCTATGTTTAATTTCCCTGTGCATCTCATTCCTGTTTGTGATTATTGTTCCTAGGTATTTGAATTCAGCCACTTCCTCAAAATTTCTCTCATTTGTCATTAGCTGTCCATTTCCATTATATAATGTATTTTTATGTGTGACCATATATTTAGTTTTATTGATATTTATTTCCAGTCCCAATTTCTTAGTGTTACTCAGTAGTCTGTGCGTGTTGGCCTTTAGTATCTCCTCGCTATCGGCCAATAGTACTACATCATGAGCATAAACTAACAGCTTATTAATACCATTGAATTGTAGGCCTTCCTCATTCTCTAAAGATTTGATGGCATGCTCTAGTACAAAATTAAATAGTAGAGGAGATAGTGCATCTCCTTGCTTCAACCCATTCTGGATTTCAAAAGTATCCGAAAACCGTTTGCCTACACGCATCCTACTCTTTGTGCCATTTAGACACATTCGTATAAGTCTAACTAACTTTTTTAGGAATTCCGAACTCTAGCAGGATACTATATAACTCTTAATTGAATCGTATGTCTTTTTGAAGTCTATGTATAGTTGATGTACAGTAGGCTACCATTATATTCCCATTTCTTTTCTAAAATATGTTCTAAAATTAAAATTAAAATTAAGTCATTAAAATGTTAACATATTTTGCCCAGAGGCTCTTTTTGAAAATTTTGATTCTCTTACGTGCTGTAAATCTACGACACTGGTCCCACGGTTTTAGTTTGCTAACGAAAGAAACCACAGGCCTACTAGATTTTTTACACATTGAAAATTCCATTGACACCGGGTTTGTAACCACGAACCTCGAAACCAGAAGCGACCATTGTAACTACCAGTCCAAATCGACGCATACCAGATAAATACAGGCATGCAATTACATCAGAGAGGCATTATTAAGATTTACAGAGCGGAACAGCTATATTACCGAATTACAAGTCACCAGTTTGTGTTGTTTATATCCTCATGACTTTTATTGTCTGTGTGTTTGTACATAGGGCTGTACAAATAGATTACTACATCTCTTAATATTTTTTCATTGTAATGCGTTTTATTTAATTGCTCTTGAACAAAAAAATCCTTTCTGCGGTCTCGAGGTAGTAGCTTACCTTGTAACGCAGCGTGCCCGAGATCGATCCTCGGTCGGGACAAGTTTCCTAGGTGAGGTTTTTCGGGGTTTTTCCTCACCTGTAAGACAAATGTCAGGGAACGTTAAGCCCAAACGGTCCCCGAACATCATCTGGCCATCATTATCATAATCACCTGCCACATCAATACCATAATCATCAACAACTCCTGGCGCGACAGGCCTACAAGGCCCTTAGCCTACCAGCCGGCTGCTAGCCTCACATCTACATGTGTCAATCACAGAGGTAGATAATAATCAGCCAGTGTAGGGGATGACATGTGGCCAGCATGTAGAGTCCCCCAGCCGTTAGTAGGAGGTTTTTCTCAACCTGGAGGACGCATACTTATTGGTAGCTACCCAAATGCATCACGGAGCTGGGTGGGCACCGGTCCCATACTGGCACAAATACCATGAGAAAATTTCTTCCCCCACGGAGACTCGAACTAGCGCAAGTCCCGTAGCTCTGAGCCAACGCTTCCTGCCTTAACCACTCGGCTACGGCGCGGGACACCATAATCATCACCTATCATTGGAGAGGGGTTATTGTTGGGTAAAGAGGTAAAGATTGGATTTAGTGACACTAGGAATACTGAAGGAGTTCTCCATGTGTGAGAACTTAGGTTGCTCAGGTTGGTATTCGGTAGAGTTGAGGTTCTTATCTCGGGATTCCACGAGGACTTCGTCGGGCAGAATTAATGTGCAAAGAAGTTCTGGTAAAAGTAGTTTATTCTTAACTTTTATACACTGCAAGTGATCGTCTATACGAAGTGAATTTATCCAACTTTTTAGAACGTAGTGTTTTGAAGTGACTTGATGAAATTATACACGAGAAGTAAGTGACGAGGAGAAGCCTCTCTCGCCTATAGGTAAATTAGTTACTCCCACTACCTCGATCTAGTGGACCTAAGGTCTGTGTTTAGGCACATATAACGAAACATATAATTGGTTAATGCGCCCTCCTATTTTGATCCCGGGGGTGTTACAAATTTATTATTGGCGATTTACGCCTTCAGAGGTTGGACCTTTTTTTCCCCGTGCTGGCTTCACGTACAGTCGGGTCACAAACATTAGCTAGGCTTGGGTTTTTCTTCTTAGGCTTGGGTTTTTTCCTAGGCTTCCGACGCTAGAAACTTGCCATGTTCCCACACTTTTTTGCTAACGATGTTTGTGTCAGGGTAAAACCCCCGCTTGTACATTAGCTAATGGGTTATGGTTATCACGCTAAATCAGTTAACTGGAGGCTTAGAAGATATCTCTACTCAATCTGTCGAGCAAAGGATTATTGTCATTAGTAAGTTATTACGCTGTGTCAGCCACTTCCGTCTTAACAAAAGAAAGGGTTACATTACCTGAGTTGTCTATCCTCTCTAATAACTAATGATTTAATTACATTGATGCTGACTTCTTTGGATCATTTTATACGGCCTTTGCTCCTACATAATCAGGTTCCACTCTCTTCCCTGATCAATTTGAATATAAATATGACCTAAGTCCAGTAACTGCTTCATTTAATGATGTTATAATATCATCTGATTATTATTGCCGATAGGGATTTATTTAGATTTACACAGGAGGCTGTATGAATGAATTGCCACAAATGCCCTATAAACAAATGGAAAAATCAAGGGATTTTTTTATTTGTTTATAATCCTCTCGCGTAATATAATGCTAGTATCATTGCTATAGTGGCCTTTAAAGAAAAAATGGCTATAATATTTTGGTTAGAGCACGTTAACCCTGAGAGTGTTGCCAGCACGTCAATTATGTTCAGATTGTAAACACTGATATGTATCCCTTTTACCTGGGATCGTTCTTTGAGGTTAAATAGACTCACTTTCTGCAATATAGACATACATAAATATTCATAAAGAAAAAAATACATACCCTTAATATAAATTTGGTGGTCTACTCAAACCATTCATGCTTATACAATTACCATTCGGAACTATTTAGTTGAATACCAGTATAGCATAGATTGCTTCTTCGTGTGTAACTGTTTATTTGCAATTTCATCTACACCTTAATATCTACCTACATTATAATGTGCGTCTACAGCTTGGGAATTCATTTGCGATGAACCAGTTTTGTCTACTTCAAACCATATGTCAAATAATACTTCAGTTTTGCTAAATTTAATTTAAATTGAGTCAATAAGACTTATTTACATGGATCTATATCTTTGCGACCAAAATACTAAATATCGCGTTTAAGCAGCTGTGCTATCGTTATAAACAATTATTATTGATAGTATTACACCCTGATATTTTTTTCCCCATAGGTATTACATACATACGAATTCATCATGATTATTAATCCATGAAATATTCATGTTTCTTAATATTTTATTCTCAACATATTTCGGCCCATTTACTTTGCCAACGCATAGCTGTCATTACTCAGCCAAACGACGTTATTTTCTTAAGCGTGCAAAATCATTTCCTTCGAATACAGAATCGCATAGTATGTCACATTCGCTTCCACCAGCGACCATGACTTCATCTGATCTCATTATTAGATAATACGGGATCCCTTGCCCTCAAATATTTTCAACAAAATAGCACGTGTTATACAAACACAGTGACGTGCCGCTTCGGCCCACGTCTACAAATTAAATTCTGTAAATATAATCAACAAATAAATTCCTCACGCTTTATAGGTTCACACCGTCACTCGGCCTTTCAATTAAGGTGCATTGAGCTTCACCCTGTCTCATTAGCTCCTATGTTTACGCTGTCTGATTGTTATTTTAGACAAAATAATCATAATCATCATGATATTATTCGTATTCAGATTGTTGTACAAGTTTCTTCAATTACCTATATGTATTAAACAATGACAATGGCCTACCTGGGCCCATTTTAACATTTACTGGATTAAGTAGATACTGCAGCTTTCTGCTCGAGCGATTGGGTTAAAACATTTAAAAATATAGATCCATTCTCCATCGTTAAGTTCAAATCAACAATTTATTAATCGCCCTCAATCTTAGCTGAAAGTGGACATGCATGTGTTATGTATTCACATTAATTCAATTAATTATCCATCCATCAATATGGGGATATTATCATGATTAATATCTAAATCGACATTTCACTTTATTTTTTTTCGCAGTCATTGTGCCCTTTCCTCTCGCGATTAGCGTTTTAATCTAGGCCTATTTAATCACTTTATTAGTGTCATTTATTTTAATTACTGATTATATTTGGTATTTTACCATACAACATTTATTATTTTTTTTCACTAATAATTTTCATTTATGTCCTAATCTCAGCTAGTATTGAGTTCGAATCCCGTGAAAACTGGTTCATGCATTTAAGTATAATTTATCAGGTCTTGTTTTTAATTTTGTTTGGGAATCATGTAGAGCTTATATGTTTGTACCTTTTGTATGTTATATCAAAATTCTGTCGGTATATAACCACTTCCTTACCTGGGTACTGCATAATTTCAGCGTTTACATGGACATTTATCTCGTGCCCAAAATCACGGTAGTGCCTACCTGTGCACACAATACAATATAGTACAATGCAAGACATACATACATACGTAATATATCCATTCCGTTGTCATTCTTACGTGTAAAAATCTCTCCCTTTTCTTTCGAGTGTCATTTTCACTGTCCGTCTATCTACCCTTAATACTATTAGTGTCTAATTTCACAGTCTGTTGACTCGCAAAGGCCTCCTGTACTATTATTATATACATGTTTTGCGATACTACGCCCACACGCAAACAAACTCTGAACACACGCATGGTAATTTATCGGGTCTTTACAGCCTCAATCTTATCCTTAGATTCACATATGATGACTAGACTTTTTGTCAAAATTTTTCAAATGATTCTTACTTCTATCATCTATGTTAATATGCGCCACAGAATTACTAGCGATATCTGGGTTCCCTAGTATCTCTATACGTGCATATGTTTTGTGATTAGCCGTCGTCCAGGAAAACACTCTCCGACGCGTATGATTCATTTTCGGGGTTCCTATCCTTTTGACCTCTACTATTTATGTTCTTTGTGATGACACTTATTTCATCATTTAGTTTGCTGATTTCATTAGTCACTTTCTGTTCTATATTAGTGCCTAACTCATTAAATCTAGGCTCTACTATCATTTCAATCAATTCAGAGCGTTTATCCTGCTCTGCAATTTTCTGAGCTACTTGGGGCTTTAGTGTTTCTTGTTCGTGGGCTGGCTTTTGTACAAATAGACACATATAATTTACCCTTTTGTCCGAGTTCTCTACACTACAGAGCCCATTCTTGTCTACTCGTTCTATTTCCCCTTTTAATTCCTCTTGTTTTTCTCGTAGATTAGTTTGTAACATTGTTTTATCCTTATCCGTCCTGCTTTCTATTTTCTCTAAGTCTTTAGGTTTTTCTTTCGTTCTGTTTACCTTTATTTCTACACATGCTGGCGATTCATTTATTTTCGCTTCTAACATCTCCCTATCTTTTCTCATCTCATCCCTTAATGTTTCTTTCAACGTAAATACATCCTTTTCCCTGCTTATCTCCATCTGTCCTCTCCAAGTTTCAAGTTCCCGTTTCATATTCCTGTGCATTGCCTCTAAATCCATTTTCCTATTTCTACCTATCGTCTCTTCTATTCTCGACATTAGCATTTCCATGTATTTCATGGTGTCGGTGCTTGGATTTCCCTTGTCCTCTACTTCCCCTCTAGCTTCTGCTCCTGCGTTGCTTTCACTATTTTCCCCTGTGCTCTGCTCTAAGTTCTCTCTGCCATCTTCGTTATCCTCTCCCATCCTTGCGATTTCGTTCTCTCTCCTTCAATCAGTTGCCCACAGCCTTCTCCCTAATCTCTTCGTGTTTCCTATCCATTTTTTATCTTTATTTGCCTGCCTCTTTCTATTCCTACTTCTTAACAACATAAATACACACAGATATATTCTCCGTTAAATCACTGTAATATTTTGATTTCTTATATAGGTAAAAAGTAAAAAAAATGCTTATTCAGTTGTTGTGTCACTTACTGCTTCCTTCCTTCAGTTGCTGTCTGTCTGCTTGTTGCCATCATCTTTTCTGTCCTGGTTGCCTCGTGGTCGTGGGACTTAGTCGTTCTGCCGTTGATTTCTATTCGTGTGTTACTTTACGACCTATTCTGCCCGCACGTTAGGGAGCCAATATGGAGCAGGGGTTATTGTTGGGCAAAGAGGTAAAGATTGGATTTAGTGACACTAGGAATACTGAAGGAGTTCTCCATGTGTGAGAACTTAGGTTGCTCAGGTTGGTATTCGGTAGAGTTGAGGTTCTTATCTCGGGATTCCACGAGGACTTCGTCGGGCAGAATTAATGTGCAAAGAAGTTCTGGTAAAAGTAGTTTATTCTTAACTTTTATACACTGCAAGTGATCGTCTATACGAAGTGAATTTATCCAACTTTTTAGAACGTAGTGTTTTGAAGTGACTTGATGAAATTATACACGAGAAGTAAGTGACGAGGAGAAGCCTCTCTCGCCTATAGGTAAATTAGTTACTCCCACTACCTCGATCTAGTGGACCTAAGGTCTGTGTTTAGGCACATATAACGAAACATATAATTGGTTAATGCGCCCTCCTATTTTGATCCCGGGGGTGTTACAAATTTATTATTGGCGATTTACGCCTTCAGAGGTTGGACCTTTTTTTCCCCGTGCTGGCTTCACGTACAGTCGGGTCACAAACATTAGCTAGGCTTGGGTTTTTCTTCTTAGGCTTGGGTTTTTTCCTAGGCTTCCGACGCTAGAAACTTGCCATGTTCCCACACTTTTTTGCTAACGATGTTTGTGTCAGTGTAAAACCCCCGCTTGTACATTAGCTAATGGGTTATGGTTATCACGCTAAATCAGTTAACTGGAGGCTTAGAAGATATCTCTACTCAATCTGTCGAGCAAAGGATTATTGTCATTAGTAAGTTATTACGCTGTGTCAGCCACTTCCGTCTTAACAAAAGAAAGGGTTACATTACCTGAGTTGTCTATCCTCTCTAATAACTAATGATTTAATTACATTGATGCTGACTTCTTTGGATCATTTTATACGGCCTTTGCTCCTACATAATCAGGTTCCACTCTCTTCCCTGATCAATTTGAATATAAATATGACCTAAGTCCAGTAACTGCTTCATTTAATGATGTTATAATATCATCTGATTATTATTGCCGATAGGGATTTATTTAGATTTACACAGGAGGCTGTATGAATGAATTGCCACATCATATATCATCGGGACTGCGTATATCCGCCTTCCAGGCACCCCAACCTCAGAAGTGGGATACGATAACGCCAATGAGAGGAGAGAATACCGGAATGTCGAAATAACAACCTGGTGGTATTGTGACATATACAGTGTGTGTGTGTGTGTGTGTGTGTGTGTGTATGTATATATATATATATATATATATATATATATATATATATATATATTACAACTTACTTACTAACTGGCACTATCGAACCCGTAGGTTCATGGCCGCGCGGACATAAGCTCTCCATACATCCCTATACTGATCTAATGCATTCCAATCATTCCCTGTATAATCTACTTCCCTCAAATCATAGTTAATGTTATTCTCCCACCTCATTCTTGGTCTACCAACTGGGCGTTTTCCATCTGGCTTTCCTACAAGAAGCTTCCATGCAAGTCTTTCATTCCCCATACGTGCAACATGTCCTGCCCATCGCAGTCTACGAGACTTAACTGTTCTTATTATATCTGGCTTCCTATAAAGACCATGTAGTTCATTGTTATGTAGTCTTCTCCATTCACCTGTTTGTTCATCTCTCTTTGGTCCAAAAATTTTCCTAAGTACTTTATTCTCAAATACTTGTAATCTCCTTTCCTCCCTTAAAGAAAGAGTCCATGTTTCGCACCCATATAATATAACTGGTAGAATAATAGTTTTATATATTTTCAGTTTAACGTTTTTTGAAAGGAGTTGGGACATCAAAAGTCTCTGCAATGCATAATAGCACGCATTTCCAGAATTGAGCCTATGTTTAATTTCTTTGTGCATCTCATTCCTATTTGTGATTATTGTTCCTAGGTATTTGAATTCAGCCACTTCCTCAAAATTTCCCTCATTTGTCATTAGCTGTCCATTTCCATTATATAATGAATTTCTACGTGTGACCATATATTTAGTTTTATTGATATTTACTTCCAGTCCTAATTTCTTAGTGTTACTCAATAGTGTGTGCGTGTTGTCCTTTAGTATCTCCTCGCTATCGGCCAATAGTACTACATCATCAGCATAAACTAACAGCTTATTAATACCATTGAGTTGTAAGCCTTCCTCATTCTCTAAAGATTTAATGGCATGCTCTAGTACAAAATTAAATAGTAGAGGAGATAGTGCATCTCCTTGCTTCAACCCATTCTGGATTTCAAAAGTGTCCGAAAACTGTTTGCCTACACGCACCCTACTCTTTGTGCCATTTAGACACATTCGTATAAGTCTAACTAACTTTTTAGGAATTCCGAACTCCAGCAGGGATACTATATAACTTCTCCCTCTTAATTTAATCATATGCTTTTTTGAAGTCTACATATAGTTGATGTACAGTACCATTATATTCCCATTTCTTTTCTAAAATCTGTCTTATACTAAAAATCTGATCTGTTGTAGACCTGTTTTTCTTCTAAATCCACATTGATGATCTCCTAGAATGTCATCAATATAGGGAGTAAGTCTGCTTACTAATATATTTGTAAGAATTTTGTACGAAGTTGAAAGTAATGAGATGCCCCTGTATGTTGTTGCAATCAGTTTTATCTCCTTTCTTATAAATTGGTACGATAATTGATTCTTTCCATTCATCTGGAAGAGCTTCTTTTTTTCCCAAATCATACTAAGCAACCAGCGTATCTTGTCCATCAATTTTTCTCCCCCTGATTTTATCAGTTCTGGTGGGATCTCATCTGAACCTGATGCTTTATACATCTTCAATTTTTCAATCGCCATTTCAACCTCTAATGCACTTGGTTCTGCGACTAGCATTTCTGCTGTCTGTAAATTATCCTCCTCAATGTCCTGTTCTGTATGTACATTTAATAGCTGATTAAAGTAACTTTTCCATCTATTTAATATACTCCTGGAATCTGCAATCATATCCCCATTTTCATTCCGAATTATGTTTGTTCTAGCCTGAAACCCTTTCTTCTCTATACTAATTCCCTGATATAATTCTCTAATGTTCCTATTTTTTGCGTTCATTTCAAGATCATTAATCTTCTCTCTCAAATATTCCCTCTTTTTACTCTTTAGTAACTTGGTGGTTTCCCGTCTAATACTACCCAGTTGCTCTAAATTTACCTCATTTGGCTCGTGTAACAATTTCATTTTTGCTAGCTTTCTTTTCTTTACAATGTCGGCACATTCCTCATCAAACCATTTCTTGTTTTGCCTCTTTTTAAACAACCAATGCTTTCTGATGCTGACAATTTAATAGTATCTCTTATAGCCTCCCATTCTTTATTTATATCAGTTTCTTCTTCGTTTGCCACATTGTCATCTGAAGATTCCAGTACTTCAAATCTATTAGCAATTTTGATTTGGTATTCTTGCCGCATTTCATCATTTTTCAAGTTTTTTAATTCAAATTTTACAGAATCATCTTTAGCGTTTGTTCCTCTCATTAGCGATAGCCGTTGTCTGATTTTCACTCTGACAAGATGATGATCCGAATTGCAGTCTGTCCCTCTAACTGATCTAACATCGATGATGCTACTGTGCCAGCGTTTGTCCACTAATACATGATCTATCTGGTTCCGAGTTTCTCCATCTGGGGACGTCCAGGTGTATTTATGAATATCCTTATGCTGAAATGTTGTGCTCTTAACAATGAGATTCTTTGATGTGGCAAATGTGACTAATCTAACCCCATTGTCGTTACTATCTTCATGAAGACTGAATTTGCCTATTGTTGGTTTGAATATATCTTCCCGCCCCACTTTTGCATTAAAATCTCCTAAGACAATTTTCATATGATATCGTGAAAGGCTATCAAATAAGCATTCTAATTCTTCATAGAACTCATCCTTGATCTTGTCATCTTTATCTTCTGTGGGGGCATGTACATTTACAATTATAAAATCATGTCGTTTACCCTTTAGAATTATGTATGATATCCTATCACTAACAAACTTAATATCTCGGATAGCGGATAGGATCCTCCTTCTGACTAAAAAACCCGTTCCAAATTCAGGTCTTTCTGCACCCCCGTAGTATAATGCAAAGCTTCCTGATTCCTGACTACCTTCTCCTGGCCACCTAACTTCCTGTAAAGCGACTATATCCAAGGGCGATTTATCTAATTCCCGCGTTAATATCTCTAGTGCCCGCTATTGTATAAAGTCCTAACATTCCATGTTCCTAGGAACATGTCCCTGTGTTTGAGCCTTTGGCATGGGTTCCCTGAAGTAGTCCCCGCCCGGAGAACCGAATGGGGGACTATTTGACCTCCGGAAAATTTTACCCCAGTTGAACCCATGTCCGCATTTCTTGACGGTTGTATTTTTACGGTGAAAGAGCGTCACTCTTTCGACCAAGGTACTTTTTTCGTCTGACTTATCACCTTCGACCAGTCCGGCATGGGTAACCCTATCGGCAGCAATGCTACCGCTGGCATAGCTCTCAAGATCATTTAAGCACGCAAGCCACTCCACCACGACAAAGTAAAGATACCGTGGAGGGATATATATATATTACAAAAAATAGAAAATAACAAATATATCAAACCATAATTCAGAGCATTTTAACATATGGTGCTGAAGTATGGCAAATTCCTACCAGGGAAATGAAAAGAATTTTAAGTACAGAAATGGATGTTTTAAGAAGATCAGCTGGAAAATCTAGAATGGATAGAATACGAAATAAAGAAATAAGGGAAATTATGGGTGTACAAGAGGAGCCGGACATCATAGACATTATAGAAAAGAAAATATTGCAGTGGTATGGTGATGTCAAAAGAATGCCAGAGCAAAGATTGCCAAAAATTGTTATGGAATGGATCCCGATGAAGGGAGGAAGAGGGGAAAACTGAAGACAACTTCGATAGAAGGGGTACAAGCAGCTATGAATATCAGAGGAATGGAGGAAGATCAATGGATGGACAGAGAGGAATGGCGTTTGGTTTCCGGAAGACGGCGGCAGCTGCCATGATACCGGGTGATGATATATATATATATATATATATATATATATATATATATATATATATATATATTTAAAAAAGTTTATCTATACTGAATTGAGTGTAGATGAAATTTCACCATGATCCACAACTTTATATTGTACACTGTAAACAGTAATAATAAAGTTATCGAAGGCTCTTAATACCTCATAATTTGTCTACTTTTTTTATATTAGTTTGGCATATAGTTTGCTGTATAACATATATATTTACATTTTAAAATTTGTTTCCGATTGTTTCGTTTTCAGTTCGAGCTCAAATTTTGTAGTGTGTTGAAGGAACTATTGGTATAACTGATTTCCCCAGCATAGTCTCGGCTGCTGCCATGCGGTGGAATGTTCGACTTACATACCGCTAATGAAAACTGCTAACAGATGGCAGTGGGGTGCGCGCCGACACATACACACGGGCGTGCGTGCGGAGGCAACACGTGGCCCTGTCATGGTAATTATCTTCTCTCCCCTCGACGCAAGTAATAAATCCAACAATGGAAATCATTCAGTGGTTTGGCAAGCTATTTTTGTCGGCAGGAGTCCGCCCAAGGGGCGATCAAACTACCTGAATATGTTCCCTTGAATTTAGCAACAGAAAAAAAAAGTTTTACTACCTGTGTTCTGTATTGTATACAGAATAAACTCTAGAAGTGAGAGGAAGTTTGTTTTCTAGATGCTCAGAAGTATGCGTAGAAGAGGTTTACTGACATACACAATCTCTTACGCCTAATTCAATTTTATATGAATCTGCATACCCATGAAAAATCCAAATTAGTGTTAAATTGATTGACTTTAATCTTAAAGCTGTAACTACTATTCGAGAAAAGGCAGGTTTTCTTCATATTACTTCGGACAAAGTTACAATGAAATGGTGCAACATATATTTTGCAATATCACATACCTGTAAATTCAACTCGTATTTTTAAAAATGAACAAGCATGATTTAGAATGTTCAAGGAATATACAGTCCAAATTTCATCAATATAGGAAAGTCACTACAAGATAAGGACCAGGTTTATTTTTTTAATATGATAATACACATAAGTAACTCATAAGCCTATGATTTGGAAAAGTTAAGAACATGATTATTGATTAATAAAAACGAATCATGGTTTTTATTCCGAGCATTAGATTTGATTATATAGGCTATTTTAAGTAGAACATCACCTTTCATAGACCATGGAACAATAACGAAAAGATTAGATAATAAGATATGTTGTCTCAAGATATACTGAACCGAGAATTACGTTTACTTAGCAGATACCTATTTTATGATTCACGAATACAGAACTTTTTGTGTTAACTATAAACCTCTTCTATAAATATTTTATTTCATTTTTTATCCTGACATCATTTAAGGAGACCAATTATGTTGTTTCTTAATACAACAATTCAAGTAGTTGATCTTTAGTCCTTAAAGTTCAACACTGGAATTTTTTCACCCGAGGGCCCCTATGCCTTCATGACTTTTTTTTAGTTAGACTATACAAAGTGAAACAAAAATGTATTAAAAACTTTGAGACGACATTCTCCACATCTATATAATGCAGTGGCGTGAGGTGGTCAGAGCAATTACCCCAGCTGTATGACGAAAATTATGACTCATACACTATAGTATATAAAAAAAATTACTGCCTTGTATTTTTTTGTTAGATCCGGTAAACATGGAGTTAGCCTATCTTGTTGTATAAGGTCATTTTTCTCGTTGAAAGATCTGCACGAAAATGATCTGCCATGTAAATTATAAATTATAGTAATTTACATTCATTTTTAGTAAATTGGCAAATCGCATTTATCAGTAACACTTTTATACGTATTAATAATGCATTTGAACGGGCTCAGTGCCAATTTTAAATTCAACTGTTGCTTTCCAGAAATGATATATAGGCCCTATACATGTTAGTAATAATTCAATTGTTGTTCAGATATGTAATATAAATTTCTTTTTTCCCACTACAGACCTCAGGAGGCCCTTGGGGTAGTGGGACGTTAAGGCTCCCACTATTTGTAGACAATCGGCACTTGATGTCAGCCGGGTTGTCAGCCCTGCGTGACGGCCGCCTTTATCCCAGAACAAGCGTCTGGTACTCATTTCAGTTAGAGGCTGAGTCGACCCCAGGGCCTTAGTGCCGCCAGAAGGTTTGGGTCAGTTTAAAAATCCTGACCCCACCGGGACTTCAACCCTCGACCTTCCGGCTTGTAGCGCAGTGCCTTAACCACTACGCTACGGCGTGCCCCAATATAAATAAAGCTTCTTCAATTAACACGTTGCTATAACTGACAAAACGTACAGCATTTTTTATTTTTTATAAATATAACTAACATAAATTAAATATTATGAATTTAAAAAAATGCTATTTATAAAAATGCTATTATTGAGGAATTGGTGCTTTTCAAATCAGCCAATCATGACTGTTTCATAAATCGATAAGTCGAAAAGTCATTCTATCTTGTGTATACTTCGAGTTGTGACGTTTCTAGATTCAGCCAGCTGGTGTTCAATAAAAAAAATCTATGGAATAAGACACAAACTTCGTCTAGTGGGTTATCGCTGGCCTAGTGTGGGTTATCGCTGGACTTAGCAGGTAGATTCATTTAGTGGGTTATCGCTAATTCATCTGCAGCGAAATAGCTGGTGTTGGTGGGCATAACATAGAAACATTGTATGTGTTCCTCTATGGAGATAATGTGAATACGCAGAATACGAAGGGAATTTTGATGTTTGATGTTCTCGCGTAATTGATTTGAATGAAATTTGGCAAATATATTTTTTCATTTTAATCCGAACTGTTGGGGTAGCTGGGGTTGAATGCACGCCACTGATATAATGTGAGCATAAGTCCTGAAATGCATTATTTTCGTTTTGTAGGTTGCACTTCAACAATTTACTATACAATGAGCTTGAGTAGCCTATAATCTAAACACAGTAGAAAAGGAGCTATAACAGGGGAATAATGCGTTTCCGCTCTCTTGTTCACATAACGTAAGTATTTTCATTCCCTAGATGTTAGGAATGTTGTCTCAAGGTTCAGACATTTTTTTTAGCAATCGGGTTGGTCAACATAAACTTATTCACTGCTATGCTAAGAAATATAATCTTTTTTATTGACTTAATAAAGAAGGAATCACCTGAACATTGTACACTGGCTAAAACATTAGTTGACAAATATTCATTGGTTTTTAAAATAGGGGCATCAATGCTAAAAATCAAACATAGTGTTTAAATATATTTATAATTCAGTAAAACCATCGAAGAGAGATTAACAGACAGGTGAATGGAGAAGACTACATAACAGTGAGCTACATGATCTTTATGGAAACCAGATATAATAGGAAGAGTTACATCTCGTAGACTGCGATGGGCAGGACATGTGGTAAGAATGAAGAATGAAAGAGGGGCATGGAAAGTCAATGTAAGGAAATCAGATGGAAAGCTCCCAGTAGGGAGGCCAAGAATGAGGTGTGAGAATAACGATAATCATGATTTGAAAGAAGTGGATTATACAGGGGATGGTTGGAAAATATTACCCCAGGATAATAACAAAATTAAAGAAAATATTTGAATTAAAATTATTTCCCATAGCCTGGATATATAAAAGACAGGATCTAAGTAGGATAACGGCGGCAGAAATGAAATTTTTGAGATCTGTTAAAGGGTGCACTAAGGAAGACAATCAAGAACACAGAAATAAGACAGGAACTTGAAATATTTGCAATAGGCTAACTGATAAAATAGATAGGCCCCTACATATAGACAAAAATGGAAGCAACACATAGACAGAATGAATTAAGATAGATATCCAAAACAAATAACAAAATACAAACCTAAAGGCATTCGAGATGTGGGCAGACCTAGAAAGAGATGGGATGAAGTCGGAACGGGTCAACAGATCTAATCCATGAATGCAGATGATGATGATGATTATTATTTCCCATAAACCAGATAGGCTATGTGGAGAGCTTGTGTCCGCGCGGCCATGAAGCTACGAGTTCTATAGTTGCCAATGAATTAGTTATTCAGTAAAACCATTATAAGATTGACTATTTGATCAAATTTTCTTTCAGAATTTTTTTAAAAAGTAGGCTATCTTGAATTTCACATATTTCAAATAAGTTGCTTCTGTACTTCTGTACTCTTCAAATGAAATGACCCCTCTACAGATTATATATAAGAAACTACCAGGTCTATGTTATTTCATGTGCTTCAATTACGAAATAGCACTTTTTTTATCACACGTTTTCATATTATCCCATACTAATTTATTAAAATCTCATTCGTTTCGCTTTAACCGCTATACTGTATATCCACATCATCAAACCCAGATGAACCGTTTGACATTCATTAATTTTTAATTACCATATTGATTATATGAAGCCCAACAGGAAGTGTAATCAACTTTGAAATTATTGGCGTATAAAATTTTAATGCATGCTTATATAATGATTCTATACAATTTCAAGTTTTAGATTTTGACCTCTCTAACAATACAGGGTGTTCCAAAATGATGGACGGGATTCCAAAGTTATTTAATTTCCCTTACATGATAGGCCCCTATATATATATATATATATATATATATATATATATATATATAGGCCTATATATATATGTAGCCTATATAGCCTACTTTTATTCTTATATATATAAGTTACATGGGATTAAAGAGAAATTCTTGGAGTTTTCATAACATACTTTATAAGTGTTCGATGTGAGCACCTTTCATCACAAGGCACACATCTAGCCGATAGTCGAATTCCTCCCAAACCCTGGTCTGCACATTTGGAGTAATGGATTCAACAGCAGCAACAGTCCCTCTTCTCAAGTCTGGAAGGTCGACGAGAAGTGGTGGTACGACGTACACATGGTCCTTCACATATCCCCACAGGAAGAAGTCACAAGGTGTGAAATCGGGAGACCGTGGAGGGTATGGGAATGAATCATGTCATCCGGACCAACGCGTCATTTGGTGTTCGTGGACGTCCTGGACTTTTCCTTTTACATATAGGCCTACATCTAGTTGTTTCTAATCAATTACAATCGACGGATAATTTTATCTGTCGGAGGATCAATTCCAAATCGTCATCAGAAAGCTCGCTGCACTGCAACAATGGATACAGACCTCGCAAATTGCAACACACAGAATGACTTCTGTACAGGAATCACCATTTTCACGAATTTAACGCTGACGACGTAATAATGACAAGAAACAAATTACTGCATACAGGATATGAAACTTTCGCAGTTTTTCTTTCATTATGGCATATAATCACGCAGTCAATTTCGTTTGTAAAGCAATACCAACTATTAAAATAAAACCCCGTCCATCATTTTGGAACAAGGTGTTTTATGTTTTCATGTAGGCTCAAGAAATCTTATAAAGGGAACTGGATATAGGCCTAATAGAAATGAGGCAAAAAAAAAATTAGTAACTGTAAATTGGAGAGACAAGAAAACGAACTAAAATATGATAATACCAACTTCCTAGGTCTACCAAACGGCTGCTGGCCTCACATCCATATGTGTTAATCAAAGCGGTGGACGATCATTCAGCCAGTATAGGGGTGACATATTATGAACATGTCGGGTCCCCTAGCCTTTATAGCCGGTTTTCTTAACTTAGAGCTGCTACTTATTGTAGCTATCAAATTCCTCATGATGCTGGTGGACACTGGTCCCATACTGGTCGAAATTCGGTGATAATTTCTTCCCACAGTTGAACCAGCGTAAGTCCAGTAGTTCTGCATTAATGCATCATACCTTAAACTGCTCGACTATGGCGCGGGACATAATAATAATAATAATAATAATAATAATAATAATAATAATAATAATAATAATAACAATAATAATAATAATAATAATAATAATAATAATAATAATAATAATAATAATAATAATAATAATAATCTACTACAATGTCGTAGCACAAAGTTGAGCCTTAGCGTCTCCTTTGTTAAGAGTTACTAGACCAAGTTAGTTTAGTTACGCTTATTTGCCCATAGATGTCATGAAATTGCGTATGTCCATTAAATGAAAGTTTAATTAATTGATTTCAGTTCCCTTCTACTGTTAAAATATGTTAATAATTAGAGCGAGGAATTGTATGAAGAATTTTATACCAAAATATGAAATCATAATACCGGTAACAAAATATGAAATTATGACACAAAAATATTATGAAACTATTATTATTTTAACTTTTTACATATATTTATATACACTACCCCTATGTAATTTATACCAGCACACAAATGAGACAGGGATACCTTCCTGTAGCTCAAGAAATCAAGAGTTTCATTGTATTTCAATTTTAATGATTTTTTGATTAATTCTGACCCAATATAAAATATATTCGAGACTTGAAGCAATTTTAATGGCTCACGTTGTAATGTAGTTGAAGAATCACGCTACAAGCCGGAAGGTCGTGGGTTCGAGCCTCAATAGGGTCAGGATTTTTAGCTGGACCAAACCTTCTGGCAGCATCTTAGCCATAGGGTCTACTCAGCTCTTAATGTAAACGAGTACCAGATGCATGTTCTGGGGACAAAGGCGGCCGTCACTCAGGGCTGACGACCCAGTGGATATCCTATGGCGATTCTCTAGAAATATGGAAGTCTCTCAACATCCATCTACCCCAAGGGCCTCCCAAGCTTGTAGTTTGACACTTTATTTTAATAATTAATACTGGGAGTATACCGGTATATAAACATGATCATTTAATTTATCCAACGATATTTAATTACGAAATCCAAACAAAACATAGTAACCGAAACAAACATGCTTCCATCGATATAGCACCGATAAAATTTAGAATGGATAAGTTTGGATGAACCCCAATATATGTAAATGTAACAACATTAAATTGGTTGAATCACAACACAAGTAGACCAAGTCCAGTAGCCTATGTCATATTTGGAGAAACAAAATGTTAAAATGAATTAATCCACAATTAATTGTAGGGAGTATTTCAAAACTCTCTTTGCAATTACAGTTAGATTTAATCCTATACACTACATGTATGAACATGGTGAAATGTAATTAGAATTATTTTAACATCGGTTTTTTCATGAAATTAGCCGAGCACAGTATCTAGTCTTGGTCTACTTGTATTTTGAACAATCAATTATCAATTATATTTATAATACATAGTTAGGAGCATTTTCTACATTTTTAATGCTTGTCTGTCAGAATTGCTTTATGCGATCAAAAAGCACGCTCCACACCATATGATATTATGGGAGCAAACATGTACCGCGCTATATTTGATAGTTTGATGTGACTATTTAACTCATGATGTCGCAAATGGTAGTCAATTACCAATCACGTTTCAATGAATTCTGTTTTACACCAATGACAGTCGTGTTTCACCTCGCTCTTTATCGATTTATCTTTATCAGCTCCTGCTTTTGTGATAAAGAAAGCTCCTCCTTTTTTAATATTCTGAACAGGTTAGACCATTATTTTTCTGCAACAAATACATTGAATATAGCAAATAATGAACAGATTCAGTGATTTTACTGAGTTGTTTATTCAAAATATAAATTATTAACCTATAATGTTGATTATAATAGTTTGACATGTTTCATTATTTCTCCACTAGAGTGCATTCTTACAATATTGCGATCCTGTTTGGCAATAAATAATATGATCGAGTTGCAGTGAATATACATAACCTCACATTTCTAATTTGTTTTCAAACATCGCTGTTTACATTAACTATATACATATTTTAAAACACCGGTAACTATATTCAAATAATTATTTTTTTAGTAAAGAGTTTAATTTTATTCGTTAAATAGTCCTAACAAATGCCACTCTTAATTTCCAAATTCTCTAGATAAATTCACTCCTCACTTCGTGAGTCGTGAATTTATCGATAATTTGGAAATCACTCGTGGCATTACTTATGAGAATAATATAGGCCTTTCCTACAAGAAATGTATTATTTTCGTAAAATGTGGAGTGAAACCTTACTTCCCAGCGCAGCTTCAAGTTTAGCAGCAGCAGTAGTAGTCTTCACTACATTTAAATACTGTAATCCATTCTCAAAATAAGGAGTGCCCCTAGGTAGCAAAACGGAACTGGCTGCTACCTGATAAGGAGGAGTAGGTGGTTATTATTCTAAGGTTGTTGTTCTACTTATTCATGTAGACCCCTGTTCTTGTTCTGTAGTTTCGGACAAAAGCCTCCACTTGTTCATTCCATGTGTCTTCATTCAATTATTTTCTTTTATCAAATCTATTTATCTTGTTCTGGATGGAATGCTAAGGAATTGTCACTTGTCTACCATATTACATTGTCAAACAAATTCATAACTGCAGTCACTCCAAAAGTGTTTTTAACCGTTTATTAGAAATTTTATTAAAAAAAATTGAAAGTTAAAAAATATGAAATAATATTGAAGTTTTACTAAAATATGAACATTTTGTCAAAATATTATGAAATATGATAAAATATTTTGGTCTTATTTGTTTATACACTTAATAAAATGTAAAGATACTTTGTCTCAGTGCTCTTTGACTAATAGTTTAAAATATGAAATTTCATAAAAATAACTAATGATATTTCTAATAACTAATGATATTATTTAATAACTAATGATATTTCGAGTTTTCTAATAATATTTGCGTAGTCTTCACATAGATACATTGCAGGCATATTTAAGGTCTAAATAAAAATAAAGTGGTTACGTGAATTATTCAAACGAAAACAGTTCATATTTTTTTATCAAAATAAAAATATATTGTAAGAATATCGGCTATAATTTACGTTATCATATGTTATTTCTTTCATTACCTTAGTTTATCCTCTCCCTTTTCAGTTAGGTCTACTTTTGCATGCCCCACATCACCCAACCCTTAGAGGGACACGATCTGTCGGGGAGGGTTTTAAATTCACGATCATACGCGTGCTTTATTGAGTTTTACAATATTTATTATAAACTTGCTCATTGTTTATACAATCATAAACTGTACTTTGTGGGATGTATTTCTGCTGATTAAAGATAGAAAATGCAGTATGATCTTAATTCTGACAGAAATTATTATTATTATTATTATTATTATTATTATTATTATTATTAACAAGATGTTCAAAATTAGAAAAAAATAAGAAATATTGTCATACGAGGACAAATGAATATTAGATATTCAATAGTAGATTACATAAGATACAAGCAATTAAATTGGTATGGGCGCATGTCCGACGAATGCAAGAAAAAAGGTTACCCAGAAAAAAAAATGGTGTCCACCTGGAAGAAGAAAGAAAGGAAGACCTCGAAACTCGTGGATGCAAGAAGTAAGAACTGGAATGGGAACAAGAGGACTGAAGGAAATTGAGTGGATGGATAGAGACGACTGGAGAAGAAAAATAAAACTTTAGGCACAGAAAGATTTGTAAACATTGAAAATCTGTACATAAATAAATAAATAAATAAATAATAATAATAATAATAATAATAATAATAATAACAATAATAATAATAATATCATCAACATCATCATCAGTATCTGTTTCAATAGTAGAGGGTATACAGATTTTCGTGATTTGTCATCATAAATGGGCCTATAACTGGGACAATCTTTAGAAAGAATTCAACTACACAAAGATAAAGAGGATAAGAGCTAGACTTTTTATAGGATTTTTTTTATTAATTTCCGTAACTTGATTTTGTACGTTCATTAATTTCCTTCACTTCATAACCGCTTTCACATCGTTGCCATTCATGCAATGGACCCTTAAGATAAATGTAAAATGATTTTGGAGGCCTTTGGAATAGTAAGAGTTCAAGGTTCATAACGTTTTAGATAACACTGGTCAACATGGTTTTTGTCTCATGAGTACCAATAGTTATACTTAATGCAGTTTTTTTATCGTGTTTTCAAATATGTATTCGGAATTTCTCCATCACCCACAGGTTTTTTTATTTCAATTTCAATTAATGGATTTAAACATTTTTTTAATAAATTTTTTTCGTCCATTTGTCCATTGCAAAATAAAACCAAATGAGCTAACTCAGGATATTTTAGCTATGGAAAAGAGATATCAAGGCAAATGGAATCCTAATATGCTGGCCGATTATTGTTGGACCATCAAGAGGGATGCTGCACAGGCGAAATATAGCAGAAAAATCGTCATTTCTTACTTTCTAGGTGAGTCTGAATGTTCGAATATTGTGTAGTTACGAATGTAGAAAATATTAAAATGTTTGAAATGATACATTTCTGTCTCTCGGAAACCTTGCGTGATGGAGAAAAACTGATATCATATTTGAATTCAGGAGAAAAAATACTATCAGAATCACACATTTTTCTTTCTGAGACAAAAAAAAACAAGTTTATTTTTTGTTGCTCAGTGTAATTGGCACGAGATGTCAGTCGGTTTGTTCGGTCCTGTGTGACGGCCGCCTTTATCTCCAGAACATACCTCTGGTATGCATTGCAGTTAGAGGCTGATTCGATCCCAGGATCATTATGCCGCCGGATGATTTAGGCCAGTTAGAAAATCCTAATCTTATCGAAAATCGAACCCGGGGTTTTCGATTGTTTGTACAGTTGAATTCTATAGTTGAATTTTTTTCTCAAATCTGAGAGAAATGCTAGGAAATTCGGTTTTTAATTTCTCAGAAAAGTTATCGACTTCTTAATTATTATACATTATGTTAAGCCTACATTCATACAAATTAAGTAAACGACAAGAATGTCATCTTGTTCACAACAGTAAAACCACATAAAAATAGTTATAGGTCTGCCAGTTAGTTGAAAGTTTGAAAACTGTAACGACCAGTCTGCGGAATGATTTATACACATGCGCGTACCGTCTGCGTCACTCGTTATACTATACTAATTCACAAAACGTTGTCTTTTGTGACAAGCTGTTTGTATTGAAGTAGTGCAGGTAAGCACCTGATACTTTTAGTTTGGTTCTTAGCACGCATGAGAAAAAGACATACATATAGCATGTCTACTCGACTCTGACGTCAGTCATGCTTTTAGTTATCTGACGTCACCTGCACATTAAAAGACTGCAAGTAGCATGAGCATCTGTTAAGTGAGGACCTTTCCAACCCTTAAATACAAAATGTGTATGTCTCTTTCGATTCAGTTTATCTTTCCACGTGCCTTGCTAATCCGTCATAGTAAATAAATAAATAAATAAATAATAATAACAATAATAATATTAATAATGATAATATTAATAATAATAATAATAACAATAATAATAATAATAAGTTTATTTAACCTGACAGAGTTAATGCCTTTAGGGCTTTATTTTATCAAAAATGCATATCTACACTGTAATTAGTTTTTTAATTAGTATGAAGTAGCTATAGGCCTACTGCTACCAACATCAAAATGCACTTAAAAATTGTGTTAGTTATCGAAGTAGTTAGAATATAAATTTATTTCTCTCTTATTCCTACTTCATGCAGACCCTTTAAGGTTATTTTAGGTGTTCATGTCACCCGGGTCTTACAGAAATACGACTAGCTAAGAGAAGATGTTTTAAAGTTTGGATATTATACATACCTTTTTACCAAACAAGGATATTGAGGGCCTCTCCAAATGACTGCTTAGTTCAATCCGAGATCACCTACATGACAGTACGAATATTTAGGCTAAAGACAAAACACTCACATATTCTTACTAAACAAGGCGAATGTGATACTTATGATTACTGTATGCTAGCAATTGGCGTTCGGGAACTGTTTCCCGATATTTATCTTACAGGTAAGGGAAAAACCCAGAAAAAAATTTCACTCAGGAAACTTGTCCCGACCGAGGATCAGACACCAACCCACTGTGTACGAGGCTACGACGTTACTTTGAGACCACAACTGTGGACCAAGTTATAAATAGGCCCATGTATAAATTAATTTCCGATTTATCAAGTAAATTATGATGTTACAATAATAGAGTGTCAGTGCGCCAAGCTGAAGAACATGCATTTACATCCTGGTTCAGGGAGAACATTTTTTATTTACTTCTCTTCTTCTTCGTCTTCTTAATCATAATTTGTAGGATTTTCATCCTGTTTATTTCCAAAATCACTCCTCGGAGGAAGATGTATTGGATGTGCATTCACTGTCTATCCATTTCTTGGCTGGTCTTCGTCTTGTTCTTCTCCCGTCCGTTGGTCTAGTATTACTATAATAAGTGACGCTAAAGTAGAGATTCCCTAAATTCCTTCTTCAAAGCATTTATTCTTATTCTACTTCTTTCACAGTAGCCTCTGCCCGCTCCTGGAATTTCCTTCCTCAAGATATCAAGGGTTGCCGCACACTTGGTACTTTTAAATCACGCTTATACAATTATCTGTTGTTAATTCTTCTTGAGAGTTAATTTATTCTGTGTCATTAATAGGTTTTTTATTTTTCTATCTTGTACATTTTATATTTCATTCGTTAAATCAAGATTAAAACAAAATAGTTTGTAAATAATAATTATATTGTAGACACACTATGTAATATTTATTTTTATTGTAATTAGATATCATCATCATCGACATCATAGTACATTCACGAATTTAGGCCATTTGTTGACCTGTTTCGACCACAAGAGAAACACCATCCAAAAGTCGTTTGAGTGGACGTCCTGGTCTTCTTCTTCCTGCAGGTTGATAGCTTAACATTTGTTTGGGTATCCTGTGATCTTCCATTCGATGAACATGTTACATCCATCTTGACTTGTAAACTGAAATTTTGTTTTCTAAAGGTTCTATATTTAATTCTTCTAATTTTTTTAAAAAATCTAGTAGTGTGTATCATGCAGTTCTCCGAAGGTATCTCATTTCAATAGATATAAGTCTCTGTATGTCCTTCTGTTTCAATGTCTATACTTCGCTACCATACAAAAGAATTGGAAGAGCCAGTGTTATATACACTTTTAGTCTTGAATGTTTTTGGACTTAGTGTTGCTTGATATAATTAGATATAAGAATCATTTTTTGTATATTGTTTACCTGATTCAGTAGTAGGCCTTAAATCTGCTAAGTAAAATAAAGCTATTATTATTAAATTATGTCAATTTTTGCTTGAAAGAGGTCACTGGCCGATAGATGCTGATTTCCACTGATAGTAAATTCAATTACGCTGAGACAGTGAAAAAAAATAATTTGGGGATATTATGTGATAGGATGTGTTTAATATTTTATTGGTCTGAAATCTAGTGCTAACGTTACGATTAGAGAATAAAAAGTAAAAATGGGCTGACAGATTTCTGGGGTTATCCTTATATTGTCAAAAAGGTATGTGTGTGATCCATAATTAAAATCCATCTCCCGACAGGTGGCGTGTGTCACTTAAAAGTATTACTCGACAACATTAACTTTCAATGCGGAAAAACTGGGAACTAAAAGAATGTGAAAAAGGGTGAGTAGGGGTTGGAGGTAGTAGACTCTTGTCTCAGGTTGCAGTGACAGTGTTTATTATTCGTCTGTCGTTATAGTCAGTTGTTAGTGGCAATGTAAAGTGCGAACGTTAGACCCTATATTCACAGTATATACACATTTAAGTTTGCCTGACAGTAGTTCTAAGTCAGTGCTGATTTAATTTCTCTGTACGTCACATTATCCAGAAATCCGTAGGCATACAAAATCCGACGATCTTTCATTAACTTCATTTTCTATTTCAAGGAGGTCTACTACTATATTTTGCCACTTGCCCAGTCATTCGCTTGCACCAACGGTGGAAGGAGACACTTTTCCCCTCTTCAACACTAGCGCCATTGCTTCCCCTCACCGGCTAAAAAGTTAATGCGGTCGAGTAATACATAATAAATAAGAAATTAAACTAAATTAATGGAATGGAAATATAATAATAATAATAATAATAATAATAATAATAATAATAATAATAATAATAATTACGAAAATCGCATGGAGAATGGATAGATGGGATCAGGAGGGGTATGAATAGAAGAGAATTGACGGAAGAAGATGTGCAAGACAAGAATTTAAAAACAATTAAATTATTTTGGGTTGAAGGAAAAACTACTATGTAAAGTAGAACAATTCATAATAAAAATAGAATTATAAAGTAAAATAACTCTGTATATTTGTCACGTAGATTGCGCTGGGCAGGACATGTAACACGAATGGAAATAAAAGACGCGCATGGAAGCTTCTTGAAGGAAAAACAGAGAGAAAATGCCCAGTTGGTAGACCAAGAATGATGTGGGTGAATAACATTAACTATGATTTGAGGGAAGTAGATTATACAGGGAATGATTGGAAAACACTAGCTCAGGATAGGGATGTATGGAAAGCTTATGTCCGTGCGACCATGAACCTACAGGTTCGACAGTGCCAGTGAGTTAGTTATATAATTAATTGCTTATAATTAAATGAAAGTATAGAGCGCAGAGGAACAATAATGTATGGTTGCATATTCCAGGTTCTAGGAATTGAGAGAATAAGAAAAATGTGTTAATAAATTTAGTGAGGTTATTAATGAAGAAAATGTTCCGAGAAGAATATAGTAAATAAGTTAACTAGTTCTCAAGGGCGCATAGCATTGTTACGTAAACTAGAAAAGACCCCGACGTGATCGATAAAGTAAGACTCACACTTAATACATGTGGCCAGGAAACGGAAGGAGTTCATTAAGTTAATAAGGTCTTAAAGGCTGGCCATCTGTCTGACGAAACACAACAAACGATTCATAACTCCGGAAGCTTTGAAATTTCTTGTATAGACATTTAAAACTTTTACCTAAAGCTATGATTATAGCCTCTATTTACGAATGTCGTATGAATTTCTATTCTAGAGACGAAAGCCAGATGACAAAATAAAATTACTTTACACTTAAAAAAACAGAGAAAAAAAAATGATATGAAAAGAAAAAAGAATGAATGTTTGAGTCGGGATTTGAACCCGAGTCTCTAAACTCTGTACGTTTAGAGACTCGGGTTCAAATCCCGACTCAAGCATTCATTTTTCTTTTCATATCATATTTGCCTTCATTGCTAAATGTCAAAAATATAGTTATAATATCTAAATATATATATACATTAAGCTTATATAACTTACATTTTAAATTTTAAGATAAGTAAAACTATTTTCGAGTTACATATTCCATCTATTATTTGCATTAAAAGTTGAATGTTTACTGAATTTAACAACTAATGAAGATGATATTGAATACATAGTTTAAACATTGTAATTAGTTGAAAAATATAATATGGAATGACTCACACTTCGTTGGAAATAACCTGTCTTAAGAAAAAAATTGTTTAAAAAATAAATTGTCTGAAAGAGTAAATTATTTTTCTTAGCTAGGGTACATATTTTCTTTTTCGATTATTTAGATAACACTGATAAAATGCCATAAGGACAATAAAACAGTAATTAACGAACTATTATGAAACTATAGTACAACGCACAAGAATATGCCTTTTATAAAACATTAGCAAAACCAGTGCTATATTTTGAAAGTGAGGCATAGAAAATGACAAATAAGGACATCCAACGTATCACAGTCAGCGAGATGGAGTTCATGTGATGGACAGCAGTTTATTCCCGATGAGATCACAAAAGAAATGAAAAGGTCCTGCTAGAACTTCAGTTATATTCAGTTACTTTATAAATAAGCACCTATACAATTGCAAAACTGATGTAGAACGAATCCCAAAAGCCATGTTTCACTACCGCCCATATGGAAATACTTCAAGGAAGAGGTCGACATCATAGTCTCTAACGAAAATGAGTACCAAACTCAGGTTATGATGGCAAAGGCGATAGTGACCTACGGATGACAAACACTCTTGTGCCGATTGTCTAGAAAGGTGGGAGCCCAAGGCCTCCTGAGGTCTGTGATATGATAACTTTACCTTTTCTTTACAATCTATGAATGTCCTTTGAAAAAATAACTAAAAAAATACCAATATAAAATTCAAGTAAAAATATATTATCAAAATAAACTAAACAATTTTAGCCTGAGTTGATAATTTGGACACATTTAAACAATGATTAAACCATAGAATTCCTCTTATAGTATTCATAAATGCAGTGCATTTCCTCCCAACAGAGAAGTTGTTAAAACAAAGTATATACTATTAATACACATCCTGTGTCTAAGTGGGATGTGGCTAAGGGAATAGGGGTGGAGCAATCAATAATAAATTGGTTGCCCAACGAAGGTTCTATGTAATTACTAGGGCAGTGACAAATATGTCAAGTATTAGCCTATCAAGCGATGTTTACTTCAATTCTTTTTGTGAACAAAACAAAATTACGTGTGCCAAAAGACAATCTATATTAAATTCTGTACAGCTTTTATAAGAAAAACATCCGTTTTTTTAGGAACTTTGAAATACACTTTACAACTGAATCATACCTTTGTATATACAGTAAAACCTGCCTATGAAGGAACATGACGACTCCTTAAATATATTCCGTCTTGGCAGTTTTCCTCCTTATAAGGGATTCACACATTACAAGCTTGAATTTTCTCATGCAGTGTAAGAGGTTTTCATGCACACTATAAAGACATAACGAATTGAACTGAAATACAGAAAACATAGTGTACATAACACAGCACAGTTTGCACATCAATACAAAACAACTCTATTACACAAAAACGGAAAGGAACTCAACTACAGGAGGACTGAAGAGTTTCCCAACTCCCTCGCAGGTTACGTAAGCAGGTAAGGAAAATCGAGGGATTCCCCGCTGTCAGACATAAGCAAGGTTATCCCCACAATACAATGGCAACACAAGAAGAGTAAAACGATATCATACAGAAGCGTCATATGCAGAATTTTCACTTGTGGTCATTAATACTGCAATTAGAACGTGCTTAAGAATAATTTTCCGTCTTACTGAGGTAAAAATTAACTATTGGTACTTTAAAAACTATTCCGTTTCCGCGTTATGAAGGTTTCAGGCTTATACAGGCCGATTTTATATAAAATCGTACTGTTATGGAGATTTTTTTCCGTCTCTACAGGTTTCCTTCTTTTAAAGGCTCCGGCTAAGACAGGTTTCACTATACTACTATATGGCATTCAGATTTACGTTCGCAGAACATAAAGAAGCAAGTGTTAGTTCAGTAGATGGAGAGAGGTTGTAGCCGAGTCAAATTATGTTCTGACTCCAGATCAATTATGTTCATTCATGATTATGTAATACTAATGTTAATGAACACGTATATCACCATGAGTAGGATTTTGATTTAATTTCTATAAGCCTGTATGTTATTTTCCGTTAAACACAAACGTTCTGGTACTTACACAGGCGTAGCACTTAACGCAATTAAAAAATCGAAAAACAGAATGAGGAAAGGAAGGATACTTATCATAAGTAATGCCACGAGTGATTTCCAAATTATCGATAAATTCACGACTCACGAAGAGAGGAGTGAATTTATCTAGAGAATTTGGAAATCAAGAGTGGCATTTGTTAGGACTATTTAACGAATAAAATTAAGTTGTTTACTCACAAATAATTATATAACTATAGTTATTTTAAAATATAATTATATATTTAATGTAAACGGCGATGTTTGAAAACAAATGAGAAACGATTGGTGCGCTTCATTTCCTTCTTTTGTTTATCACTGCAACCAGATCATAATATTATTTATTGCCAAAGGATCGCAATGTTGTAAGAATGCACCCTAGTGGAGAAATTTATAACCAACGTTATAGGTATTAATTAATTTCTGATGTCCTATGATGTAAATATGTTAATTATATTTTTATATTCATTTAAGAAAGTGCAAACAGTGGTTTCTTTTTTTGGGTGGTATAATCAATTGCTACAAATGTTTTTATATTATCTCCCGCATGCTCTATCTGTTGACATTCATGCACTATATATACAATCTCTTAGCCGTATTTCTTAGAGGGTCAGTCACTGCAAAATAATACTATGACCTATTCAGAATGTTAAAAAGGAGGTGTTCTCTTCAATATGATAAACTTTAGTTGATAAATTCGAGGCGAAACACGACTGTGATTGGTTGTTGTGTAAATAAAAAATAATTGAAATGTGATTGGTCATTGACTCCCATTTGGGGCATGAGTTAAATAGTCATAATTAATGTCATAAGTAATTTCCAAATTTACGATAAATTCACGACTCACAAAGTGAGGAGTGAATTTATCTAGAAAAATTTGGAAATCAAGAGTAGCATTTGTTAGGACTATTAACGAATAAAATTAAGCTGTTTACTCACAAATCATTATTTAACTATAAGTAAAGTAAAAGTAAAGTAAAGTGATCCCACAAACAGGCCCGGAGGCCCTTGGGTAGTAGGAGGTTAAGGCTCCCACTTTTTCTAGACAATCGGCACTTTATGTCAGCCGGGTTGTCAGCCCTGCGTGACGGCCGCCTTTACCCCAGCAACAAGCGTCTGGTACTCATTTCCGTTAGAGGCTGAGTCGACCCCAGGGCCATAGTGCCGCCAGAGGGTTTGGGTCAGTTTAAAAATCCTGACCCCAACGGGACTTGAACCCTCGACCCTCCGGCTTATAGCTCAGTGCCTTAACCACTACGCTACGGCGTGGCCTCCATATTTAACTATAGTTATTTTAAAATATTTATATATTTAATGTAAATGGCGATATTTGAAAAATTAGAAACGATTGGTACGCTTCATTTGCTTCTTTTGTTCATTACTGCAACCAGATCATAATATTATTTATTGCCAAAGGATCGCAATGTTGTAAGAATGCACCCTAGTGGAGAAATGTATAACCAACGTTATAGGTAGGGTAATGGAGGATAAGAGTACGCAGGCGGTTAAGAGTACGCAGGGAAATTTTATGGTATTGGCAGCACTGCAGAACATGCTGATTATTACGTGTCAGTCCAGCTGTTACAATGGAAGATCACGCCGTAGTATCATTGACCTGCTTCATTTATCTTCGTTCTACCAGGTAAAATTAGCTTTCCTTACTTTTCTATGTAATTTCTGTGTGATATAGCATAACTGTTTTTTACCTTAAGGAGTAAAAAAATATTTTGTAAAGAGATATATTAATGTACATTTAATATCCTACAACATGGTGAAGATACCATTTACCTCTCTGTTACGTGCTGGAATCTATTGGTGATTTTGTAAAATACGCCAAGTGAGGCAAAGAGTACGCAGCAGTTGATCACTGCGTATCATAGCCTCCATTGGGAGTTATCATTGCTACATTGTTTTTTTTTTTTTTTTTTTTTCATTTATGGCTATTAAGTGGAAAACTGTGTTTTACTCTTAATATATAGATGTATATTATATTGATACAAAGTTGTTATAACTTATCATAGTTTTGTATTTAATCGTAAAGAAATACAAATAACATTTTTATTTTTATTTGTAGAGCAAAGAGCTGGTGAAAATGAAACAGTAGGTTTATCAGAACAAGAATGTAAAATTAATGTTAGTATTCATCCAATTCTGCCGCTTCCAGAACATAAAGAACAAGACCCTATGAACCGAAGAAAGCAGAGACCAGCACAAAAATCAGAAATCATGACATCATCACCTTTCAAAAACCACTTGGAAGAAAAAAAAAAAAAGAGAGAAAAGAATTAGAGCAGGCTAAATCAGAAAAAAAGTTTTTAAAAAATAAGAAAGACAAGTAAGATAAATGGGCCTAGCAAACAGGAAATCAAATGCGAGAAGAGAATTGATGTTTAATAATGACTCTAAACCATCTTCAAGTTCAGCTGAGTCGAAAGCCTTCATTGAATAAGAAGAAAAAGATGACGATTCAACTGTTTGTCCAGGATGTCGGGGTTCGTACCCTGATAGCTGGATTCAGTGTGGAATTTGCAAAGAGTGGTGGCAAGAAGACTGTAGTGCTTAAGAAGGCAGTGGTCCATTTGTTTGTGACTATTGTTAGGCAAGCCCTAGTGAGTACTCTTAACCACCCTACCCGCGTACTCTTAACCTCCCGGTTGGCCAAGAGTACGCAAATTACATTTTTTACTAATTTATTATTCATGCCTGTATTTTAAAATGTAGTTGACTGATGATTTTTATAAACTATTTGTATTTGAATAAAGAATATTAAAAAAAAATTGAACTCTGTAGTTTATATCAAATATAACTGAAAATCCACTAAGTGCGTACTCTTATCCTCCTTTATCCTATTAATTAATTTCTGATGTCCTATGATGTAAATATGTTAATTATATTTTTCTATTCGTTTAAGAAAGTGCAAACAGTAGTTTCTTTTTTTTGTGGTATAATCAATTGCTACAAATGTTTTTATATTATCTCCCGCATGCTCTATCTGTTGGCATTCATGCACTATATATACAATCTCTTAGCCGTATTTCTTAGAGGGTCAGTCACTGCAAAATAATACTATGACCTATTCAGAATGTTAAAAAGGAGGTGTTCTCTTCAATATGATAAACTTTAGTTGATAAATTCGAGGCAAAACACGACTGTGATTGGTTGTAAATAAAAAATAATTGAAATGTGATTGGTCATTGACTCCCATTTGGGGCATGAGTTAAATAGTCATAATTAATGTCATAAGTAATTTCCAAATTTACGATAAATTCACGACTCACAAAGTGAGGAGTGAATTTATCTAGAAAATTTGGAAATCAAGAGTAGCATTTGTTAGGACTATTTAACGAATAAAATTAAGCTGTTTACTCACAAATCATTATTTAACTATAGTTATTTTAAAATATTTATATATTTAATGTAAATGGCGATATTTGAAAAATTAGAAACGATTGGTACGCTTCATTTGCTTCTTTTGTTCATCACTGCAACCAGATCATAATATTATTTATTGCCAAAGTATTGCAATGTTGTAAGAATGCACCCAAGTGGAGACATTTATAACCAACGTTATAGCTATTAATTAATTTATGATGCCCTATGATGTAAATATGTCAATTATATTTTTCTGCAACGTCATTTCCTGGAAAATAATTCGTTTAAGAAAGTGTAAACAGTAGTTTTTTTGTGGTATAATCAATTGTTACAAATGTTTTTATATTATCTCTCGCAAGCGCTTTCTGCTGACATTCATGCACTATATACAGGCCTACAATGTGGTAGCCGTATTTCTTAGAGAGTCAGTCACTGCAAAATAATTCTATGACCTATTCAGAATGTTAAAAAGGAGGTGCTTTCTTTATTATGATAAACTTTAGTTGGTAAATTCAAGGCGAAACACGACTGTGATTGGTTGTAAATAAAAAAATCACTGAAATGTGATTGGTCATTGACTCCCATTTGGGGCGTGAGTTAAATAGTCATGAGAAATTACTTTTACTATAATATTGGTGAGGCAATGTTTTTATGTAGTTTGTATACTGCAACCACTGATTCTCCAACTTTGACGTTTTACCGACAGTGTTGCCGATATGGATATTCAGTGGGAGTGGCCACTTTATGTATGCGGTTAGCAGACATACAGCTGACAACATCTCAGCAATTTCAAACCTTATTAGAGCGCTATGCTGCGTCAAGAGCAGTGATTGGTTTTGGCAGACATCTACTCCCATACAACCATATCCTTATTGGCAGTAGAGGGCGAATTATACCTTTACCCCTCGTATAACCTAAACTTCAGAGCCGGAGATATGGCGGCTCGGGCATAGTATAGTCCGCAGACGAAGTGTATGAAAGGAATAGGAATTCATTAGTCAGCACATCATATCACGAGGGATGGTACTATAGCTTCCTTATCATTAGAAGCTTAGCGGGCGTGCCAGTTCCGAGTCTGATGAACAATCCTCACTACTATTTTCACTATTGTCTTCCACTCCACTCGAATCCATTCCTCCTAATGATATGATGAAACTGTCCATCACATCTTCCATTAATCCATCCTTTTTTCCAGAATTCATCCTCCAGAGACCTAACGTGACTGACGTATCCCTCCCAATCTGTCGGTGTGATTGAGTTCACCGCACTTTGAGTCAATTCCTGTAGTCTTGTTAGGGACAGGTCACCAGTAACATTATTTTCTCTAACATATCTCTTTATTGCAGCCCATGCCAGTTCTATTGCATTGAGTTCGCACATATAGGGAGGCAATCGAAGAGTTGTGTGTCCTTGCATTCCTATAGGTCTATCGGTATAAATAATGTTTTTTCCTTCATCTCTGTACTTTTTAATAGTTCCCAAGTATCTGGCCCGCCAATAAATTATGTCTGGACGCTCTATTAAAACTTGTATCTTAGTGCCGCATTTTTTCCATCTGAAACTCATGTAATGTAGCAACTTCCTTAAAGCGTCTACTTGCCAGGGGAAGTCTATTGTTTTTTTTAATTTCTTCAAGGAGTTTGGAAGCTGTCGGAACTATCTTGTTGTTCTGATAAAAGTCCCTAATTATATCTCGAATCACTCTTCTATCAAAATCATCACAATGAGCTTTATGTTCCTCAGCCCGAGGTCTCTTTTTTCTTGGAGTACATAATGAAATATCACCAGCCATAACACCCTCCTTCCTTATATTGGATATGCTGTGTTGTGATATACCACAATATTTAGCAACACGTTTATTTTTTGGGAAATTAAATATTTCAGTTCTCCTGATCTCGATTCTTCATCACACACTTTAATAACATTTTTAATCATCTCCCTGCCTCGCTGTGAATAGTTTGTCCTTTCTTACGAGACACTATTAAAACTAAAGTAAATATTAGGCACTGTAACTAAACTTAAAAAGAAATTTAACTACACAAAGTAGACATAAAAATATAAATATGTAGAATGCGCCCGAAATAAACCACACAGATACGTGACATATAATGACTGTGCCTATTATCAGTAGGCGAGTTGGTATTTTATCGCTTGGAATTCCCTCTCTCCCTTCGTCCCTCGCTTTCATTCACTTCATCGGCGAACTATAGGTCTACATAGGCTTCTTTTTCGGTTGCGTATATGTGTAGGCGTTATATCAATTAGATTAGGAGTTCAGTGGAGTGGGTAAATTTCCCCTTGCATGTCTTACAGGATCGGAGAGCTCAGTCCAGTATTATAGGGTCTACTATGATGTAAACCTGATCCGACACAAGCAACTTTCGTATTTGACCTACATGGACAGTGCTGCAGTCGTAATACTATATATAGGTATTTGTTATTATAAAGCAAGTGGGCGATGAAAATTAAATAGTGTCGAATTACAAATTGAGTATAATTCATCAGACACTATTAAGGGTCGGTTTCACCAATAGAGGTAACTGTATTACGCCAGTTTAAGCTATGCATTTTACACGGGGAAAACTGGCGTAATACAGTTACATCTGTTGGTAAAGTTGAACCTAAATACATTTTGTTATGTTATTGGATGTTATTAACATGACAGTATAAAATTAAATAAAAAAACAACAAATATATACGCCAATACAGACTACACTACACTGATAATAATTATAAATACTGTACATACATTCCAAATGACAAAACATTATTTTATACAAATCCTGCCCTTGTGACAAATGGCATATCGACTTGACACATTTGAAATGAATATGAGTAAACTAGCCAGTATTTATTAATGCTCTAGAATGATTGATTACGTCAACTTTAAAGAGCAATTTGTTGTTTCACATTTTACCGATATGGAAATGGCTTTATACTGGATTATTTCTTCGTGTCTTTATTAGTCAACAAAGATCGGGATAGCAACGGCATTACGAGAACTAACGCTTATTACAGAAACCGCCAGTTAGCTACGAAAAAATGGTTGATAGTGAAGTGCATTCTATATAACCTCTCCTATCTAAATCCCAACTCCACCTGCTCGTGGTGCAACCTGCCTAAAACAAGCGGGGCTCTGGGGACCGAGTCACGGCGGTATAACCGTTCCATCAAGATACACAGTAAATGCTGTATCATAATCGCGCCTGTCCAGAGGCCTAAGGTGGCAGCCTCACCACTGGACTTGCTCACTTCAGGCCAGTAACCTGTTGTGAGGACTAACCTTACTAAAAAGTCTCAAAGAAGATGTAAAAGACTGCTCTAAATGATGATGACCCAGCTTGTTAAAGGAGACAGACCATAAAAGGAATTCTGAGATTATCAAAGAATTATAAACAGAATCAGTCATGGAATACGTACAAAAATACAGAAACAACCGGAAATCTCACGTAAGAAGAATGAGCAGAACAAGAATACCACGTCAGATCTTAAATTACCAGCCACCAGGCAAGAGATCTTTGGGCAGACCCTGCAAACGTTGGATTGAAACCGTAACAGACCACTAGGTCTATCACATGAAAGGAAGAAGAAGAAGAAGAAGAAGAAGAAGAAGAAGAAAATGGTTGAAAATCTTTACTGCCAGTCTGCCGAATACTTAGTCAATGTACTATTCTAACTCACAAAAGTTGTCTTTTGTGATGAGCTTTTTGTAGTGAAGTGTCCCGCACCGTAGTCTAGCGTTTTAAAGCATGATGCATTGGTGCAGAGCTATGGTACTTGCGATGGTTCGAGTCCCCATGGGGGAAAGGAATTTTCCCATCAAATTTCGGGCGGTATGGACCATCCACCATTATGAGGAATTTGGGTAGCTACAATAAGTAGTGGTTCCAGGTTGAGAAAACCAGTTATTACGACTGGAGTAGCCGACATGCTGAACAAATGTCGCTCCTATACTAGCTGCATGATCGCCCATTTCTGTGATTAGCACATGTGGATGCGAGGCCAGATGTCGGAATATATATTACGGGTCTTCTAGGCAAGTCGTGCCATGGAGTTTAGTTTTAAATAAAGTAGTGTAGATACGCAATCGATTTGAAATGAGCTGATACATGCGAATTTGAAATTAATGAAGGACATGGGGACTTCTTGTAAGAAAACCAGAGGGAAAGCGCCCAGCAGTTAGACGAAGAATGAGCTGGGAGAATAACATTAACTATGGTTTTAAGAAGGTGAATTATATTGGAAAGATTAGAATACATTAGATGAGTAGATGGAAATAGGTATGTATGGAGAGCTTAGGCTTATGCTGGCGAGTAAAAGAGTTAGTTTAATGATCTGTGATATTAAAGAGTGTCGTAAAATAAACTACTAATACTACCTCTTCTAAATGATTTTTTCATTTAAAATATGTGAGACATGTTGAATTATTTATTTTGAAAATAACACTTTGATTTAAAAGAATATGTATCTGTTGATTTTAAATTAAAAATTAATTAATAGATTCTCTCATATTTTACTGTAGAAATAAAATGTTTGATGGCTTTGGAACTCAGACTTATGCCCTCCTCCTCTGGGTCCCGAGTTCGCGGTTCGGTCACTTCATGTGGGGCATATTTTTTCCCGGAATTTCTCCCCCTTTCCCTGCCAGAAACTGCATTACAACATTTCTCCATAATTATGTCATCCGATTTTATTTTGTCTGCCCCTATGATGTTACGTCAGGCCTGGTCAGCCGGCATCCTTGTATCACAGATATCCAATAAAAGCGACTCCGCTTCATCTCATCCCTCAACCTGATAATATGTCCGACTCTAGCAGAAGGTTCACTTTCCTCTTATTAAAATGTTTTGTGTACGTACGAATATTGCATATCGATAGACAAATTATGCCATTTATAACTGTTCATTGTTATTTACAATGAAGTATCAGTTTTACAAGGAGGAAAATACTTTTTAAAATACATTTTATGATTTAAATATAATAATGAAAATGACGAAAAGTTTACTAATAAATAAGTAGGCCTGTACGTTGTTTGTCCGCCGCTGTGGTCTTGTCACGCGGCGGGCCCGGGTTCGATTCCCAATCGGGACAGGCTCCTGAGTGAGTTTTTTTGGTGTTTTTCCTCACCTGTAAGGCAAATATCAGGAAGCTTAGGGCCTAAAGGTCCTCGAAAATCGTCCGGCCATCATCGTCATCCTTATCATTATCAACATCATCCTTCACCGGTGTGGAAAGCAACGGGAAGGTACCACACCTTTAATTCCCTAGTAAAGCTGCAAAATTTAGCATGAAAATGCTGATTGCAGTGCCCTCGGGCAGAATTACTATGGATGGATGGATGGATATGTTGTTTTTTAAAACAGAAAAACTTTTATTCGGTATATAGAATACTCTATGATTGTGGTAAGTGTAATGCTTTAAACTAACTCACTAGCACTATCGAACCCATAGGTTCATGGCCGCGGGGAGATAAGCTCTCCATACATTTATACCTTAAGCTAACATTTTTCATTCATCACTTGTATAATCTACTTCCCTCAAATCATAGTTAATGTTGTTCTCCTCTCACATTTTCTCTCTGGTTTTCCTACAAGAAGCTTCCATGCCCCTCTTTTATTCCCCGTTCGTTCCACATGTCCTGCCCATCGCAGCCTACGAGACTTGACTCTTCTTAATATATCTAGTTTCCTACACTAGTAAGATCATGTAGCTCACTGTTATGTAGTCTTCTACATTCGCCTGTCTGTTCATCTCTCTTTGTTCCAATTTTTTTCCTAATACTATATTTCTAAAACCCATGTTTTGCATCCACGTAATAAAATGCTGCAAAACTCTTATTTATTAGCATTACCCTTATAATTATGGTGTGAGGAAAACTTTCTACCTTAGGTATTTTTAGTAGCCAATGGGCAAAGTGTAAAATAGTGTAAGAATAGAGAATTCTCGAGTCTAGAACGCGATAAAATGTAATGAAACAGTGCGGAAAGGACAAGAGTAACTTACATAACTTATAACATGAACCCAGATTAAGTTGTTGCCGGTACTGCATTCTATTATTGTAAATCGTCCTATTTCATAATTACTGCATAGTTGAGTGTTAATTTGCTTTGTATCCTTATTGGAGAAGGTAAATTCCCGAGACCAAAGAGTGTAAATCCCCTCACTTTGCTTGAAGATAAAGATGCTCTCTCTAGAAAGCTTGAAATTAAACAAACCCAGTATGCATGGATGGTGAAAATATGTTTTCCCGATACAAATCTTAACGGGAAAGCACTTTGTCATCTTCAAATAGAAAGTCCCGGAAGATATGTTGTCTTTAAAATATGTTTCTGCATTTTGAATTTACTATTCATTCCAAATAATTTATTTTTGTTAATGATATCTGCCGTCACTGAATTACAATTATTAACAAGAAACATGAAAAAGTAAATACAGTGCATACAAAATAAATATATTTAATTATATGTGTGGCGCCATATAACGAAGCCTCAAGGGAACTAAATGGATACACTTTTAAAATTGTATAAAACAATGGCGTTCCAAACACTATTATATAGTTCGGAACACGGGTCTTAACCAAAAACCTCTTATACCATACTCAATCTAGGATTTAAAGAGAGATCAGGGCTTGCTTAGTTTAGATTAGGGGCATGGAATTTTAAAAAAAAATTAGCGACGATCACGATATGCGAATATGTCCAATGTGCGGGAGCTTTGAAGACGAGATACATATATTAGGAAAATGTAACGATTTGGAATATTGGAGGCGTCAGTTATTACCGGAAAGATTTCTAAATTCAAATCGTGAAAGAGTGGTATTCTACGAGTTATTGATAAGCCCAGAAAATTGGATAAACTTGGGTAAATTTCTGGACAAAACACGGAAAATAAGAACAACACTCATTCATGAATAAATAAAGATGTTAAATTGCAATACCATTAATTCTTAATAATTCTACATAACCAAGTTAATGTATTATGTAATTGTATTGTTATCTAATTGTAATATTATTGTGTTTTTTAAGTTATATTATTATCAAACATTAACTTATTGTAACGGACTGTCAAAAGCACGTACGGCTTGCTGCACGTGCGACCTATATTTGTAAATAACATTGTATGAATCTTACTTTCAGTCTAATAAAGTCCTTATGTATCTAACCAAAAACCAGGAACGAAGAATATAAACTTCAGAAATGAGGCTTTTGAGGGGTATGGGCGACTATACAATAACAGATCGGAAACGAAATGAAGATACACGAACAGAACAAAATACATCGTGTCCCATTCAAACCTCCCACATTTTAATTAATTATAACTCTGAAAGCATGCGGAATTACATGAGGTTGGTATTAAAAGTAAGAGAAACTCAAATAATTTTTGTTTTGATTGTTGCAGTTAATTCATCTGTCGCATGTTGGACAATAATGACATAAAGCACGTTCGCCAGACATCACTCCACTGGACTTCTTCCTCTGCGGGCATGTAAAAGACAGTGTGTTTGCGACTCCAATACAAGATCTTCATGATTTACGAACCCGTATCCTCGAGATAATTGCAACAGTACCAATGGACATGTCGGACAGAACGTGGCACGAAATCGGATACAGTCTTGATATTGTTCGTGCTACTATTGGTGCACATATAGAGGTGTTTTAGCGTGTGGCAATGAAAATTCTTTGAGTTTCTGTTTCGTTTAATACTGGCCTCATTTCATAATTCTGCATACTTTGTTAGTTATGATTAATTAAAATGTGGGAGGTTTGAATGGGACACCCTGTATATTCAAGCTATTTGATAGGATTGCACAATACAGAGACGAATGGATGGACCACATCAATAGAATGGATAACAACATAATCTCGAAACAGATTCTTCACTACATACCACTAAAGGCTCGTTTCCATTACTACAAATTTGTCCCGCAACATGTTGAGTATTATGTGCCGTCACATGTGCCCGAAATTCGTTGAAATGGAAACAGTATGCATCATGTTGCGGCACAAGTTCCGGGGACAAAAATGTGTCAAGCGACTGCGGCGGTCAACATGTGCCACAGAAAATGGAAACAGACTGCAACGTGTCCCAAGGACCCGCGCATGCGAAGTACAATCTACATTCGCTGCCGTCCAGACCCTGCGCCCTGGGGGTCCGTTTATCGGGCCCCAGCTGTGCTCACAACAGCAACAGGGCGCGTCCCCGGGTGGCGGATAGGGGAACGGTCGGTGGTTTGCTTGCACTCCTCCCGGCTAGGTCCAGACCGGACCCGCGGGCCATTTGTGAGGTCGTCAGGACTCGAGCGACCTGATGCACTACATAGCTCGTGCTGCGCCCACTTCAGCAGCAAATCGCGTCCCCTCGGTGGCGTAGTGGGGAAAAGGTCGGTGGATCTGCTAGTCAGTCCTCCCTTCCAAGTCCGATGGACTCGCGGACCATAAGTGGGGTCAACAGGAGACCAGCGCCCTGTTGTACTAAAGCTCAAATGTCCCGGCCCACAACGGGAGCAGCGGCCGTCGTGGCGAGGCGGTGGGAGATTGTGGAGATCAGCAGCTCCCTTCTCTTGGTTAATCCCGAGGACCTTTGTGGGGGCACCATGGGCGATGAGCTCCCTGGATGCCTACATTGCTCAGTGGGCTGACTCACAGCAGCGGCACGACTAGGCTTAGTCTTGCGAACGGGCTGGTTGGGACAATACCGGGCGTAATGCTGGGAATTACCACCAGGTCGATAAGCTCGGGAAAGGAGGAAGCGCGGTCTTTTGGGTCTGGGACTTAGCGCCGACTCTGGAACCGAGTGACCCAAGGACAATCTGTGAGGTCGTCAGGAGTTGAGCGACCTGACGTACTATAGCTCAGGCTGGACCCACTTCAGCAACCAAACACGTCCCCAGCTGGTGCACTGGGGGAAAGATCGGTGGATCTGCTAGACAGTCCTCCCGGTTAAGTTCAAGGGACTCGTGAACCATTAGTGGGGTATGCAAGAGTTGAGCGCCTTGTCGTACTAGTTGCTCATCTGTTGGAGCTTGCGAGCTCCGTGCTGGCCCACAACAGCTGCAGAAGGCGTCCCTGGGGGCACACCAGGGCTCGGCCCGGACCAGTCCAGAGGGGAGCTACTGTACTGGTTCCTGGCTCGGCCTACGGGCCCGTCGACAAACTGTGGGGTCGCCAGGAGATGAGCACCTGGATGTACTAAAAGTCTCACACTGTTGGGCTTGTAGCCCTAGCCGGTCTCACAACGGCTGCAGGACATGTCCCTGGAGGCAGAACAGGGGAATGGTCGGTGGATCTGCGACAGCAGTCCTCCCGGCTAGGCTCATGGAGCCCGTGGACCAACTGTGGGGTCGTCAGGATTGAGCGACCTGATGTACTATGTAGCTCAGCAATTCCCAGAACTGCTAACTCCAAAACTCTCTCCCTGGGGTGTTGGTTTAAGGACCGAGAACTTGAACGTGGACGCGAACATGGGATAGGGAGGACTAGAACTAGGACTTGGGAGTATGGTCATGACGACCGAGGTATCCCAAGGGGTGGACGGCTGGGCCTAGATGTCGTCCAGACCCTGCGCTGCGAGTATAAGTTCAAAAGTGCTCTCGTCGTATGTGGTTTTCAGTGGTCTCTATTTTTTTTTTTGGAGTGGTAAATGTAAAGTGGATAAACTTATTGAACTATATGAACAGGAGACAGTGCTGTGGAATATAACAAATTCAAGCTATAAGAACTGTAACAATAGAAACGATTCCTGCAACGGATTTCTGATGGTATGGAATACACTCTTCAAGAAGTTGAGAAAAAAAACTTCACTCACTGAGGTCTCAATACTTGAGGAAAAAAATCGGTCGTTTCGCTTTTTTGTTTTTGTTTTTAGAAGTTCATAGTATGAGCCTGCCATTGCCACAAAAGGTGAACTGGATGAGTTGCCCATATCGCTTAAATATTTGAACCTCAAGAAACACTGGATAACACAGTATAAACTGAAACTGTAGTCTTGCATTCCAAACCTCTATACTAATGTTGCAGATGCCGCAGGAATTTGGAAACTGTAGAGACAATGTCGCGCAACTTGTGCCGTGCACATGTTGCGTGTCATGTGCTTGGAACTTGTCAGAATGGAAACGAGCCTTAAGACGAAGAAATGTAGAAAGACCCATGCAATCGGAACAGACCTTAAGGTTTAATCCTCGATGCTACTGCTGATAGTGATGAACAAAAAACATTATGTATTGATACACATAGTAAAAAGAAAATAAATAATAGTTTTAAAAAACTAAAACAGCACGCTTTATTAGAAAACCGAACTCAAAAATGAAAAATAATTTTAATTTCCAACACGCTTGGGATAAATTTAAAGTGGTCAACAAAAAAAATCATCTCCATCACATATAGAATAAAACTAGAGTTATCAACAAAAAGAAAATCATTTTACCATCAAAAGTGTAGGATGCTTTTTATGATTTTTACATGTTCTTCTTAGAGACTTTACTTTTACCAGTATCTGTCTATTATCAAATATATTAATTGATATAGAGCACCCCACGCTTTTGATGGTAAAATTATTTTCTTTTTGTTCATAATTCTAGTTTTATTCTATATGTGTTGGAGATGATTTTTTTGTTGACCACTTTAAATGTATCCCAAGCGTGTTGAAAATTAAAATTATTTTTCATTTTTGAGTATGGTTTTCTAATAAAGCGTGCTGTTTTAGTTTTTTAAAACTATTATTTATATATTTTTTATTTTTAGTTTTAATATATTACAGAATAAGATAAGAATGTAAATATCTTTAAAATCCATACTATTGTAGTATGAGCTAAAAGTATTACTCTTCTAAAAAAGAATCCTCCCCATCCGGATTCGAACCAGTGACCTAAGGATTACTGAAATTGTATACTACCAGTTCACAGCTCTACCAACTGAGCTATTACAACGATTGACTAAAAAGTCGACAAGTCCGTAACCTATTATACCAGTTTTAATTTTTTTGATTTTCTGATGTTTCTGGCCACGAATTTAGAAATAAAATATGAAATTATTGTAGTGTCATGGGTCCTTTACAAGTATACAAAGTTTCAAGTCGATCCAATGTCTCTAAGTGGGTGAAAATCGTGTTCAAAGATTCCGTTACATAAATACGAAGACACTTTTTTTGATTTTCTGATGATTCTGGCCAGGATTTTAGAAAATAAATATGAAATTATTGTATTGTCACGGGTTCTCTACAAGTATACAAAGTTTCAAGTCGATCCAATGTCTCTAAGTGGGTGAAAATCGTGTTCAAAAATTCCGTTACATAAATACAAAGACACTTTTTTTTTTCTGATGATTCTGGCCAGGATTTTAGAAAATAAATATGAACTTATTGTATTGTCATGGGTCCTTTACAAGTATACAACATTTCAAGTCGATCCAATTATTTTAAGTGGGTGAAAAACGCGTTGAAAGATTCAGCTAATATAAAGCGTGTAAAAATGTATACTTGGGTTGTCTTAAAGTCAAAATCTATATTATCAGGTATCATATATTAGATGCTGGAAAAAGGAAACTCTGATATTTAAATTGTCCATACTTTTATGTATTTCAATTTTTCTAAAAAAATAGAGCTAAATGTAATAATTTCAATGTATTCCTAATGGACTTGCGCAGCTTCTTTCACACTCGTGACACAAAGAAGATTGGTGTAATGCATCGGGGCTTTTAGTCTGTCGTAGCTGGAAACTGTTCCCCATCACTTCCAATCAATAGCACGTTAATTGAATGAAACAATGCGTAGGCTTACTATGACCTTGTGAGGTCAGAGTAGGCGATCTCAAATCACGAGTCCTCATTGAAGTAGCAGATTACCTTTACAAATAAATAAGGCGAACTGAGTTCATACATGGAAATTCATTATATAATGTAAATGGACAACTAATGACAAATGAGGGAAATTTTGAGGAAGTGGCTGAGTTCAAATATCTAGGAACAATAATTACAAATAGGAATGAAATGCACGAAGAAATTAAACATAGACTCAATTCTGGAAATACGTGCTATTATGCATTACAGGGACTTTAGTCGTCCCAACTCCTTTCCAAAAATGTTAAACTCAAAAATATATGTTATATGGATGTGAAACACGGACTTTTACTTTAAGGGAGGAAGATTATGAGTATTTGAGAATAAAATTCTTAGGAAAATTTTTGGGCCAAAAAAAGATGAACAGACAGGTGAATGGAGAAAACTACATCATAGTGAGCTACGTGGTATGTACAGGAAGCCAGATAAAATAAGAACAGTTAAGTCTCGTAGACTGTGTTGGACAGGACATGTGGCACGAATGGGTAATGAAAGAGGTGCATGGAAGCTTCTTGTAGGAAAACCAGAAGGAAAACGCCCAGATGGTAGGCCAAGAATGAGGTGGGAGAATAACATTTACATGATTAGGGGGAAGTAGATTATACAGGGATGATTGGAAAACATTAGGTCAGAATAGGGATGTATGGAGAGCTTATGTCTGCGCGGCCATGAACTTACGGGTTCGATGGAGCCAGTGAGTTGGTTAGTTAGTTAAATTGAGTATTTTTACAATCAATTTATTTATGAATGTGAAGAAGAAGATGTTGGGGAATGAAAGACTTGCATGGAAGCTTCTTGTAGGAAAGCCAGAGGGAAAACGGCCAGTTGGTAGACCAAGAATGAGGTGGGAGAATAATATTAACTATGATTTGAGGGAAGTAGATTATACAGGGATTGATTGGAAAGCATTAGCTCAGGATAGGGATGTATGGAGAGCTTATGTCCGCGCGGCCATGAACGTACGGGTTCGATAGTGCCAGTGAGTAAGTAAGTAAGTAAGAAGAAGAAGATGTAGCTTTTAAGCCATATAATGAAATATATGCATATTTCGTAACTATTAACTCATCAGTCAAGTCTTCGAATTTTAGTGTGCATTAAATTCACTTAATACTCTCTAGAGTAAGTTACAATGATTCATTTTGCTATACTTCAAGCAACTTTTTTGTAGGTCTATTCTAGGCCCAGACTTGTTGTAATTGTTTTTATTCTTTAATTTCTCACCTGTTTAGGTACTTTTACGTGCCACATGTCCTCCGGGCCTTACAGTGGCACGACCTGTAGGGAGAGGGATTTTAACTACGGATCACATACACACGAGGACATGGAGGGCCTCCCTGAATGAGTGGTCAACTCTATTCAGAGCCTCTTCCGAGACAACACAACATTAAAGCTAATGTGTTGTAATCGAGAATATAAATAGCAGATTCTCAGGTAAGCAACGTACGCTGACTTAGACCTGTCGTCAGTCACAGCTGTTTTCTAAATGAAATATTGCGGAACATAATATTATGCCCATTGCATTCAAGTTTCCTCGAAATCGACTCTCGAAAAAAATAAGTTTAAGACTTAAAAAAAAAGTATAAATAAGTAGCTTCTGTCAACCATTGCATGCCGAAACCTAGGTTGAAATTTCACCCAGAGAAGCGTTGTGATGTACCAAAGCCGTGTCCAAAAAATCATCTGCCGTTTTTAATTGCAAGGGACAGAAATGGAAGCCAAATTCCAGCAATGGCAACTCACTATGCGGAGCAGATGGACTCCCTGCATGATAAAGAGGAGTGGTATGTAGCAGGACGCGGAGAGCTTGCAAGTTGGCAGCTACTTCACCAAGTCAGGAGTTGTATTACTTCCCTATTGTTTAAATGAGAGGTTTTGCGCTGGATTTTAGTGCCTTGCAGTTAAAAAAGGCTGATAATTATTTGGACACGGCCTTGGCGTATCACCACGCTTCTCTGGGAGAAATTTCAAGGTAGGTTTCAGCATGGAATGGTTGACAGTTCTTTTGTCAGATAGAACAATGCAGATTTTATAAATTACTTTAATAAGTCGTTTGAGAATGCCTACTTATAACGAAGCAAATGTCCTATAAAAAACTCTTTATTGAAAATCCCAATAAAATGAGTCAACGAAGTTGAAAGCTGCAATAAAAAAGATAATTACAATATGCCACATATTTTTGCATATTTGAGTGAATATTCTAAATGGAATATAATATCTCTTTAGATTTTTAATTAATTCCGCGGTGTTATATTCCTTATTTCTAGTCCCGAGGGTAGCGGGTTCAAACCCGACCGGCGTCGTTGAAGTTTTAGGATGAAAAATTCGAAGGGACAAAGTCTTCCGGGAGGGACTTTAAACCATTGATCCCGAGTCTGAAGATTTTTCAGGCTCATGAAATAACCTCAAACCTGTATAAAATGGTCTCTGAGCAAAATTTAACCGATCTTTCTCTATCCAAATAGTACGTAGTTTTCTACTAGATGTCTTTTCGAGGTGATGTATTTATCAAATGATACCCGCTGACATCTATAGGGAAATAAGCTCAACTAAATTAGTGTGGTTAAGAAACTTCCCTCTAGGGGAGTCTATGTCCCGTGCGGGACGGGAGGATCAATCAATCCTTTTTAAATTGCGCATTTATTTAAATGTATTGCTTTTATAAACAAAGAGGGTAATTTGACTGAAATTCAGTCAAATTTTGACCATTAATTTTATTATTGGTTTCAAAGGATCCAAGAGGGCAAAGTTATGATATTTCAATAAACAATTGTTTATAATTTTAACTAAAAGCAAAAGTGAAAGTTTTATTATTCTACTGTAAATTTTATCATTATTTAAAGGATCGAATGATACTTTTTGATAACTTGTATTGTTTCAAAGTGCCTAAATTTTAAGCAAGTAACGGAATTATATTTTTATTTATAGGCCTATACAGAATTTTAATGTTTACACATCTTTCTGTGCCTAAAGTTTTATTTTTCTTCTCCACTCGTCTCTCTCCATCCAATCCATGTCCCCCAGTCCTCTTGCTCTCATTACAGTTCTTATTTTCTGCATCCACGAGTTTCGAGATCTTCCTCTCCTCCTTCTTCCAGGTGGACACCATTACAATGTTTTCCTGGGTAATCTTTCTTCTTGCATTCGTCGTACGTGTCCATGCCAATTTAATTGCTTATACCGTATATAATCTACTATTGACTAACCAATATTCATTTTTTCTCTTATGACAGTATTTCTTATTTTGTTTAATTTTGAACATCTTGCTGCTCTCCTCAAGAAATCAATTTCCATTGACATATGTTTTTGTTCTAAGTTTTTGTTGAATTACCAAACTTGAGCTCCATATGTGACAGTACTTCTCACTATTGAATTATATATTTGTAACTTATTTTTCCTGGTTATATTTCTGTTCCATAAGACTCCATTCATCATGGCTGTTATTGCTCTACCTTTATTGATTCTGTTCTTAATATCACTTCTTGTTTATCCTCTTTATCCAATTTTACTCCCAGATACTGAAATTCTTCACATCCTCTAATATACCCCTTTTCATCTTCTAATATCATGAATCAAAATTCGGAGGAGTAGATTTTTCTTGTTTAGACAGATACTGATGCTTACTGAGCCTCCTACAAAATTAATACATCGAATATCTTTGGTGGTAAATTCCTCCGGTATGTAGCCCTGATCATCCTTCTTCCTCTTTGTGCAGTTCGCTACGATTTATCAATCTTTGTATCTAAACCGCTATAAACTAACATGACTATTAATTAAATACCTTTACCTCAACATAATTATAAATAGTTCGTTTTTAAGCACTTGAAACCTTGGTTTCATATTAATAACTCATATGACTCTGAAGGTAATGATGTTTTATAATTCTCTTGCTCCTAAGACGTGACATTCTAATTCAAGAAACAGGAAATTGTTAAAAGGACATGAAACACGAAAAGGTCGCGCCTGCAGCAACATACGTACGTCGTACGCTCTTCTTTCAAGACAGAGTTCAAATACCAACTCCAACAATTATCCGTGATTCATCAGGATAAAATGAATACGTTAAACACTACATACTTTAAAGGGTCATTAATAAAAATCTGTAGTTAATTTTCCTCTTGATATGCACACTCGAGTATGTAGGCATGATAGCTCCTCACGTGGTAGCATGCCTGATTCCTGATTAGCGGGCTGGGTTCGATGTCCGGGGAGTTGATTATTTTAATTGTTACATTAATTACAAAAAAAAAGAGAGGGAAAACGCCCAGTTGGCAGACCAAGAATGAGATGGGAGAATAACATTAACTATGGTTTGAGGAAGTGGATTATACAGGGAATGATTGGAAAGCATTAGCTCAGGACAGGGATGTATGGAGAGCTTATGTCCGCGCAACCATGAACGGGAGTAGGCTATGTGCCGGACCGGGTTTCACGTTCTCTCTTCGCCATTATCATCCCTCACTCAGCACTAACACATAAACACACAGTCATTATTCTATCCAGTAGCCTCATGGTCTTGTGGTCAGAGAGACTGATTATAATTAATAGTGATTGGAGAACATATTTTTAACGACTCATCTCATATAATTTCAATTTTTTTTCATACCGGCGGATTCAGACAATATCTTGTCCCTCTTCAGTCATGGCTTCCACTGATCCGGGTATCAAAGAAATTTGAAATTATATGAGGTGAGTCGTTAAACATATATTCTCCAATCACTATTAATGATATAACCTCATAATGCTTACTTCCCAATATTAATTTAAATATACTGACTATAGTTCATGTGGTCTCGGGTTCGATTCTCGGTCAGATCTTTGGAAATTTTCCTGTGGTTACTAATGGTCTGCAATTTAGGCCAAGTTTAGATTAAGGACTTCTCTGGCACTTCATTATTATTATCACGCATCATATCATCGAGGTAACGTAATTCCGCTTTCCAGGTACCCAACCTAAGAAATGGGTTACAAGCGAATACCAGGGAAGAAAACCACAAATGTCATAAAAGACAACCTGGCGGCCTGGTGGCATTAAAAAAACCACTCTCCTATAGGCCTACTCCTCTCTGTATACTAAGCAAGAATACATCAACTACCTAAGTGGTCTGCCAAAGTGACGCGTAAATTTAAAATAGACCATATTACAGTAAAGTCATGCCCAATGAGGAACTCGTAGCACATAAAGTGCATTAGAAACACACACGTTAATAAGGAATAGGCCTACTCTTCGACTTTATGACAACCTAAATTCTAGTAAGGTTTTTTTAATATGTGGAGGAATGAGAGCCCATTCTTTCATAGTTAGAGAAGGTAATGATGTAAATCTTTGCGGTCTGCACAGAGGTTTGCATTCTTATTCATCCCCCAGATTTAGATTGGATTGAAGTTGTGATTCTGAGGCAGCCAGTTCATTTTCTGAACATTATTTTCTCCAAATCATCTCCCTGTAGAGCTTTCTTTATGGCATGAAGCATTATCATGCTGGTACAAACAATGATCATTAAACTAGTCCTTTACGGAGGCAGTACAAAACCATTCAAAATTTCTTCATAACTTCTGGTATCATCACCATTTTCCTTGCAGGGATTAGGCAAACTTGTCTGTTCCGTCTTCACACTGTTAGAACCATTTCCGGTTCAACATTGTTAGAAATTTGAGTAAATACATTTCCGCAAGTAGGGCTACCAACCCTATGTTCATTATTCTGGTGGAGAGGCTGCCTCCTCTAAACTTCTAGGTCTATTTGCTCATGTACAAACCCCTTCCGTCATTTCTGCTGTTGAGATCTTCGCCCTTGTTACTCCGGACATGGGTCTACCTTTTGGGACCTTTTAGTTTCCCAAGGCGACAGAACACATTCCTTGTGTGTCTTCAACCCCTAAGAAATTATTGACACACAAGGTGACCTGCTTATCCCGACAGAAACTCGGCTGGTTGATTGCATCATTTGATAGACGTTGGGCGATGGGGGTCACCACATTCCCACGCCTACAATTTTACTTAGGGAACCAAGTCTGTGCCATAAGAAACAGCCCCATACTGTAATGCCACGTTATCCACAATTCACTTCTTGTACAATACAGGCTGGCAGACATCTTTGCTCTGGCATTCGACATGTTCAAGTCCATCAATCAGACTGCCACAACATATGGCTTGATTCGCCGTTAAAAATCATAGATTTCCAATGGCCCACTGTCTAGTGACTTTTTACACCATTACAGGTAAAACTTACAAGGCAATTGGCAACCATTGCAAGCCGATATATACCTTGAAATTTCTTCCAGAGAAGCGAAGTGATATTATACCAAGGCCGTGTCCAAAAAATATATCTGAAGTTTTTTAAGTGGAAGACACTAAAATCCAGCGCCAATCTCTCATTTAAACTATGATGATGTTCATCATCATTAGCACAACAACTCTGGGTGGGCCAAGCAATCGCCCACTTGCCTTGGGTCGCATTGTTTGATCAGTCCGGTTAAATTCTGTATAGACTTCTCAACAGTAGGATTTTTACAGAAGAGAATTGTCAATCCTAAGCTCAACACCAACCTGGGGAACCAGGTCATTTGATTTTAGGATTTCTATCTCCTAGATCAGTTGCTTTCACTGCAGCTCCAGAGTCTTGCTCCCTTACTTTTTTTGTCGGGGTGAGCTCCCTTGGCCTTTGAAAATCCCTCTTCACCGCAAGGGAGCGGTTCCTCCTAAACTCTATGGGGAGGAGTTGCCTCTTCCGCCTTCAATGCTATACCGTAGGTCTTCTCCGCCATATCCGCCGTTGAGGTCTTCATCGTAATCCTGGCTAGGGGCCCTCATAGGGTATTATCGGTCGGGCCAACTGAACACCGGGTTTTAAGACATTTTACTCCTCTATCACTCCCCTCTTCGTTCTGGCTTGTGACAGATAACTCTCGCTATCTGTCGTCCGCGCCACGTCCCACCTCATTCCACTCCGCTCTTACTGAAGCAGGGAGTTCATCTGCTCTGTAAGTGGGTTGCCATTTGTGGATTCTGGCTTCGATTTCTGCGCCTTACAGTTAAAACTGTAGATACTTTTTTTGACACGGCCGTGGTACATCACAACGCTTCTCTGAGAGAAATTTCAAAGTAGTTAATGCATGCAATCGTTGACGTTCCCTTGTTATTCACAAGGAAAATATTCGGGTTGTGCAAAACTGCCCAATTTTCTCAAGTCAGGACGAAGAGTCATGGTGCTATCTTCATTGCTGATAGTACGGTTGAATTATTGGTTGATTGATTCAAACGACACCCGACATTTTTAAACATAACCGTCTTTAAAAATCGATAATTCCTTTTTGAATTAATATGCGGCCTATCAGGTTGTTTTCTAGTGGTAGTGCCATCACGTTTTCACATTATTTGAAATTGTTGATTTCAGTAGCTTGATAAATGCTGATATCTCTGTGAGTCTTAATGCTTAGATGGGCACCTCTGTTCATGCCACATTGATAGTCACTCAGCTCTGCAGATCTAACCACGTTGCTATTATTTGTAGTAATTAACTGTATACAACATGCTGCGACGTGAAGTTCGTCGTATGAACGTGACAGCACTATTCAGGGGTGTCCCTATACTCTTGGGCATATAGTGTACTAGGGATAACCAACTATAATATCACATCTATTGCTAAGTTAGTAACTTATGACATTTTTATAGGCCTATTTCATTTTTACACTTGAGGGGAAGTATTATACGAGACAGCGGAACGTTTATCTCCAGCCATAGCAGCACTGTTGATGCGTTGCACGGACGTAGATATCAATCCTGTATATTCAAGAATATATAGCAAATGAAGCACTTATATTCTTCATCATTGCTAGTATTCCCGCATACAACATTAATTGAAACTCATAGACTAACGTGAAGCGAATGTACGCGGGATGACACGGCATTAGTTCGCAAATCGTCCACAAACGAAGCAGGTTAATGTTCTACTGTGTCCGATGGTATTTTATTGTTGTTGATAATTTCGCATAATCACCACAGTCCGTAAACAATGATTTTACAAGTGAAGATAGGATCAGAATACATCACTAGGGATATCTAATGACTGTAAATACAAATGGCGTTTGTACATGCTTAAATCTGAACTTGAGCGCCCCTGGATTTTACAGTACGATTGAAGTGTTCGTGAAGTAACTGAATAACATTTTAGCACTCTGATATTTTTATATGATTTTATCGTTTTCTGTTGTTGACAAGTAGGCTTATTTGTTAAGCGGAAGAAAAAAAAATATTTTGTCGCAAGACGTTTACACATTTCTTTTGTAACAAGACAGTTATCTGTAAAAAAAATAATCGTGATAAATCCTGTATTACTATTATTCCGAATGGAAGTTATTTTCACTTAAACGTGCCCATATCAATACCGGTACGTACAAAAAACTATAAAATGTTAAGCCAAACGTCCCGTCTAAGATAATGTGTAAAATTGCTTATTACCAGAGACCGGAAGTTAGGCATAATAAATCCTTAAAATAGGCAGGCAAAAAGACATTATAAATTGCTAAAATAGGCAGGAAAGAAGGCATTATAAATAGCTAAAATATGCAATAAAAGGCAATTGGAAAAACTTACAAATTAAAATTTTTCGACTCGGTGTTGCAATTACCGTTGGAAGAAAAGCAATATTTTTCCCAATAGCCTTAGAAAGTGCTTTTTTTTGTGTTTGATTGTACTGATATGTTATGATATAAAATGTTTTTTTTGCGTAGTTCACTGACTGCTCGCATATTTTGCATGTGAGTACGTTACCGTCAGTACAAAATACGTTGGATCCAAAAGTACTAACGTAACATTGCATTTTACTGCGTAATGGAACACTGCATTTCGGCATCTTGCTGCTAGCTCCTACAATAACGTTGCAATAAAAACTGAAAGAAAAATTAAGTTAGACCCGCACTCATTGTTGCTTTTTCAAATAAAAGCATATAGTAATTAAAATGCTTTCTGTTATTTATCATTTTTTTGCCCGGCAGCACTCACTGTTGCGAAGTGAATAACAATGAACTGACTGAAAGATAATAATATACATTCGGTGAAGTCACTTTCATTGTAACGGTTATAGAAATAAATTAAAATACCTGTAGGCAATTTTAAATAGTAAATTAATAAACAATAGATAAATAAACAAATAAAGGCAACAAAAAACATTTATTTCGTAAATTAGTCATTTATGTTTAAAAAGACAGAAAAAGGCAACAAAAACTGTGGCATTTCAAACACCAAGGTATAATTCATACAGATTCACTTTCAAATTGAAGTTTGACACATTTAAAAATGCATTCTGCAAAAGTTCCGGTCTCTGCTTATTACCAACTAATACAGAGGATTTTTTGATTTTTGACTTAGGCCTATGTGATGCTTGATAGCCACATATGCCTACTATTTTATGTATGTAAGTCCTTTTTGGAGATATATGTGTTCGCCTAGCAGGAGTTTCTTGACCAAGGATAATGTAGTTAGGTTTATTTCTCTACAAATGCCAGTGAGTGACATGTGCCTCAATTAGATATCTAATAGTCAATTAACTGTTATTAAAGTATTGTATACTTGGATGGGAAAGGCTGATTAAATTAAAAAATCGATCGTACAAGGCCAGATTTTAACCCGCTTTCCTCGGGACTAAAGGCAAGCCGAAAGGTCGGGAGTTCAAGTTCCGGTGGGATCAGAAGTTTAAATTGGCCTACGTTTTCTGTTGGCACCATGCCCCAAGGGTCGATTCAAACTTTAATGGAAATGAGTATCAGACATTTGTTCTGAGGGTGAAGATGACTGACGATTCGTGCCGATTGTCTAGAAATGTGGGAGCCCTAATCTTCTGTTATTCCAACGACCTACTGAGCTTGTAATGGGATCACTTTACCTTTATACAGGATTGATATGATTCTGTTATCACTCAAGCATTAAAACAATAAAGTGGGATGTACAATGCGACTTGAACCGTAAAATGTGTACTGAAAAGAGTAAATTAATCAAATAATATTACTGCTTTTATCTATCTCCTCTAGTATTTAATTTTGTACTAGAGCATGCCATCAAATCTTTAGAAAATGAAGAAGGCCTACAACTCAATGGTATTAATAAGCTGTTAGTTTATGCTGATGATGTACTATTGGGCGACAGTGAGGAGATACTGAAGGCCAACACACACACACACACACACACACACACACACACACACACACACACACACACTATGAGTAACACTAAGAAATTAGGACTGGAAGTATATATCAATAAAACTAAATATATGGTCACACGTAGAAATACATTATATAATGGAAACGGACAGCTAATTACAAATGAGGGAAATTTTGAGGAAGTGGCTGAATTAAAATAACGATGAACAATAATTACAAATAGGAATGAGATGCACAAAGAAATTAAACATAGGCTCAATTCTGGAAATGCGTGCTATTATGCATTACAGAGACTCTTGAACGTCCCAACTCCTTTCAAAAAACATTAAACTGAAAATATATAAAACTATTGTTCTACCAGTTATATTATATGGGTGCGAAACATGGACTCTTACTTTAAGGCAGGAAAGGAGATTACGAGTATTTGAGAATAAAGTTCTTAGGAAATTTTTTGGGCAAAAAATAGATAAACATACAGGAGATTGGAGAAGATAACATAGTAGTGAGCTGCATGGTCTTTATAGGAAGCCAGATATAAGAAGAACAGTTAAGTCTCGTAGACTGCGATGGGCAGGACATGTGGCACGAATGGGGAATGAAAGAGGTGTATGGAAGCTTCTTGTAGGAAAATCAGAGGGAAAACACCCAGTTGGTAGACCAAGAACGAGTTGGAAGAATAACATTAACTATAATTTGAGGGAAGTAGATTATACAGCTGATGATTGGAAAACATTAGCTCAGGATGGAGATTTATGGAGAGCTTATGTCCGCGCGGCCATGACCCTCCGGGTTCGATAGTGCTAATGAGTTAGCTATTTTACTTCCTATAATTGTCATAACGCATATATTTACTTCCCATTTTTTTTCAGTAATATCTTATTATATTTTGTAACCCATCGAGTTCTTCGTAAGTCGTGATGAGTCTTCTTCTTCTTTCATGGTTTAAGCCGAAATACCTGTTTCGGGGTCATTCCATCTCAGTCTTGGTCGTCCAGGATCTAGTCGTCCTCTTGTTTTATGTGACAGAATTATTTTCAGTATTCATTCATTATTTTCTAAATGTTTCTCCATTTATATCTACATTCACATATTTTTTCGTTTATTGAAAATTATTCTTAAAATTATATTAATATTGTCATGCACACTGTCAGTTTAATAGGCAAATCAGGACTTTAATTTTCGTGAAGGGAAACAATTTCAATAAAAATAAGCGAGGCGTAAAACTGCATTAAGGCAATCTGAAACTTAAAACGGATTACTGAGATGCGAGTGAAATCTAATTTGTTATATTTATATAAAATGGCGTAACTGTGTGTGGGGAGACATAATTTAAAGTAACCCACAAAAATAGTTCCGTAAAAGAATTGCACGTCAGCTCGTTTTCACCTTTTACAATCTAATCTTAAATTCATCTCTAAATCGCAGGTCATAATGAATTTTATTGAACATTTCTGAAAACTCTATAATTGTGTCAGTTTTTATCGTAATATCATGTGATTTGATACATAGAAAATTATTTTACGTGTATAGTAATTAAAACTGCCATACTTATTTTATACATTTGTTTCCATGTTATTAGACTCCTAGTTAATATTAGTTTAATAGTTAATGATAGTGTATAAGGTCACACTTAACTCTCAATGAAGTTCTCAAGTTCAGTAGCAGGTGTGACAATTTTGGACAGAAAAATAAATGAAGATATTAGGAAATACTTAAATATTTTTAATTTAAGAAATAGAATTGACAATATGAGAAACAACTGGTATTAACATGTTAAAAATCGATGCCTTACATGATTAGAAAGTCCATTAGCTGTTATGACAAGTACAAACCCTGATTGAACATAGAAGTTTTGGGCGCCTATGTTGACTGGATGGAGGAGGATTCATTAAATCCCACTTGATGTGGAAAACAGGTCAAAAGGCCTAATTTCATGAAATAGAAGATGGAGAACTCTTAATGCTTAAATAAAACCATTATTATTATTATTATTATTATTATTATTATTATTATTATTATTATTATTATGCCTATATTATAATCCAAGGTATAGAGGATGCTTCATACATGACAAGAAAATTGGTCGAAGGATATAAAAAAGTGGGGATTGAATATCAATTTTAAGAAAACTGAATATTTAACATTGAAGATGGAATGTGATAAAAAGGTAGAGATTGAATAAGAAGAAATTCACGAAGTCAGTAAATTTAAATATTTGGGATCCATTTCATAAACTGATGGAAAGAGTTGATCCGATATTAAAAAAAAAGTTTAGGTAGAAAAATATTTGTTACGGTATGCTGAATTTTGTTTTTGGAGGAAGAATATTATAAATTACACAAAAAGAATAATTTATAATTCATTACTTCAAAGTGTAATGTTATATGGAGCTGAAACTCGATCATTGTACTGTCCATATGCAAGTACATTACAGATTGTAGAATTGGACTTTTGGTGTAGAGGGGCAAAAAATCAAGAATGAATAAAATTCCGATTGCGATTGAGGGTCTTCCACTTTTCAGCGGTTGCCCTTTTACCAGCCTGCTGCTGGCCCTTCACATCCACATGTGTCAATCACAGAGGTAGATGATCAACAGCCAGTGTTGGGGTGACATGTGGTTAGCATGTCGAGTCCCCCAGCCGTTATAGCTGGTTCCTCAACCATGAATAAAATTAGAAACCAAATAATTAGAGAGGCGATTAAAGCAGATAATAACATTTTTTTAAGTAATTGAAGGACGAAAATTGAGATGGCTTGGAAACGATAAAAGAATGAGATAATATAGAATTCCAAAAATTATTCAGGAATGGAATATTGAAGGCAGAAGGAGTGGAGGAAAATCACAAGATAGATTAGGTCAGGATGAGGATGAATGTAATGGAATTGACAGAAGAATATATGTAAGAGAAGATTTTTTTGGAAGAATAAAATTACATTAAGTCGTAAGGTTCGACTGACTACCCATGATGAAAGAAATTTTCTCATGGAGTTTTGACAAGTGGGACCGTTGCCCACCCAGCATCGAGAAATTTGGGTGACTCCAGGTTGAGAAACCCAGCTATAACGGCTAGAGGAGTCGATATGTTAACCACTGTCACTCCTATACTGAATAGATGTTCGTCCACCTATGTAAATGACAAGTGAATATGCGGCCAGCAGCCGGCTGTTAGGCTAAAGATCTTCTTCTTCTGTCGCGCCATTGACATTTTGCATATAATTATGTCAACATTGTTCTGGAACAATTTCAACCAATTTGATTCATATATGAATAATAATCTGGAAAATAGGCCTATGATGTAAGGAGAAACATATCCATGGCACCCATAGCTGTGGGATATGAGAGTTACATGTAAAATAATCGAAAGCGACCGATATTGATACCGAATCCTTGTTTATCAGGATCGCTAATCTGATAGACGACAATCCCGATGACATATAATGCCACGGTTGACCTCTAGCACCTTTGAAGGGGAGAGGGGGATGAGAATGGATGAATAATGAAATCGTCAAAAAATATCGAGATTAATATGGAGTCCTTAGTTTTCGGGGTCCCTGTTATAGGCCTACATAGCTACATTCGTGATGCCGTTTAAGCCCAAGTTCAGCCCTTATCGGCATAAGGATAAGGAGATGTGGAAAATAAAAATGTTCAAAATTGCCCAATATTAGTGTCGGATCCACAGCTTTGAAAACTGACTGCTGATAATTGCGATGACATTTAAGTTTGACACCTAGCACCCGTAGCGAAATGAGGGAGTTGTTAAGTATACCGATATTAGTATCGAATCCACAGTTCAATAGTTGCCTGGAAAAGAGATCTAACCCACAAACTACAAATTGTTGGGAAAAAGAAAAATAACGTAGTATAATTTATTAAGGTAGAATTTTTTATCACTCACCTCATATTGTTCTTCTTATTTGACTATAAACTAGTTTCGGAACATAGTTTCTGTTCCATCCTCACTATCGTCACGACCGTTGTTTGTCGTCTTGAAGAGCTCTTCAAGCTCCACTGAAAACTAAACTTTCGAATTTTTGTGGGTTAGAGCTCTTCAAGACGACATAACAACGGTCGTGACGTTACTGAGGATGGAACAGAAATTATGTTCCGAAACTAGTTTACAGTCAAATAAGAAGAACAATATGAGGTGAATGATAAAAAATCCTACCTTAATGAATATACCTCATAGTAAGAATTCCTAAAAATAAGTAACGTAGTATAATGTTCATTTTGAGGCTATTACCTTTATTATATCATATACATTTTAATCTCTCATTCTATTGGAAACATATACAGCCAATTTGAATGCAAAATAACATGCTAATAACTAAATATTAACAATTGAATACAGAATTGAGTGCAAAAGTGATCTATCTCTGTATAGTGGAAAAGTGATCTAACACATATTTAACTAAAAATGCTATAATAAGAAAAAAGAAAATACATATTGAAAACTGATTCAGTTAGAAAATTTTCTATCTTAATCAGTTTTCAGTATTTATTTTCCATTTAATATTATTTTGTTACATTCTTAGTGTTTTTCTTAGTTTCATTCAATTTCTCTAAGATTCTGATTAGAATCAACGGAACTGTGGTGGAATGAATTTGCACATGTGCAGTAATTGTTTTTTCAGCACTGCCTACTCATGACTTGACTAATTGCTTCCGTCAATTTGTTACATATAGATCACTATTTGCTTGAAAGCCAACTTTTAAAAATAAATAAGACAGGCCTGGAAGAAAGTATGAAACATTTTTGCATGCACCTCGTAGTAATACTCTCAGGATAGATCACTAATCCACTGAAAACTAAACTTTCGAATTTTTGTGGGTTAGATCTCTTTTCAGTTAAATTATTCAGTTTTTGAAGTTACTGAAACTGAAATTAATAACAGACACTCCCGATGACAAGTTAAGTCTCCATCGACATTGAGTGTGAGGTGAGATTACTGTCCAATCCATAGTTATTGGCTGAAGAAGATTGGGGTAAATAAATAGCCTACCTGTTAAAAGTAGAGTGACCCCATTATGGGCCTTGGCAGTCCTTTGTGGTTATAGGAGACTGACTCCCATCTTTTTAGACAATCGGCACAAGATGTCAAGTCTGTTGGACGGTCGCCTTTTATACCTCAGAACAAAAGTCTAGTACTCATTTCATTATGAGGCTGAGTCGACCTCTGGGCCAGGATGCCGCCAGAAGTTTTTAGGCCAGTTTAAAAATGCTGACCTCATCGGGACTCGAACCTTTGACTTTCCGGCTTGAAGCGTATTGCCTTAACCAACTACGCTATGAAGTGATTGGTGAAAGAAAATTGGGATAAATAATTACATAGGCAACGCGAGTAATCTGCTAGTAAGGGGGAAAAAAATGTTCTTCAATTGAAATGGTTAAATTTATTTCTATTAAAAGTAATTCTTATTGAATTAGTGATGATTTTTTTTTGCCTAATCGTTCTTACGATATTTTCCAGATTTATCAATAAATACTTATTTACTTTTTACTATTTTGTTATTCTCTACATGGTTCGGAATACGATAGAAGGGTGTCGTTAGTAAAGCGAGCAGGAAATCATATGGACAGATTTAGAGTATAAGTCAGCAAAAACACGAACAGTACTGGACAGTATTCCAAGTGAATGTAACACTTTTACATCACTAAACTTAATCGCATTGTGTACAATCTGGCTAGCTTAACTATGCAGTACTTCCCTCTTCACTCGCGGTATGATAGTTGAAACAAACGCCATGAAATACAAGACTGAACTAGATGTAATGTAGAAGAGAAGTGAAGTACTTGTGACGTAGACTTTATGTCACAGGCCGTAGTTCCAAAAAATGCTGATCCTCTTCCGGCATTTGACGTCTACTAATATAATATCCATCCATAGTAATTCTACCCGAGGGTAGGTCTTTCACTGCAATCATAGCATTTTCATGCTATGCTTTGCAGCTTTACTAGAGAATTGTAGGTGTGGTAGTTTCCCGTTACTTTCCACACCGGTGAAGGATGATGATGATGATGATGGCCATATGATTTAGGGGACCGTTTGGGCCTTAAAGTTTTTCTGACATTTGTCTTACAGGTGAAGAAGTAATTCTCTTCATGCCCGATGTTGTAGTAACATTTTGAAGAAGGATTTGTGTCCCAAAAAGAATTACTGGTTCAGGTTGGGTTTGATTTTCGGTAGAGCCGGATTCTCTTCTTAGGGTCGGAAGTTGGTACACTGGATAGGAAAACACTTCTAAATTACTAAAAAAATGTTTCTTGTAGAAATAATTGCAATTTTATTCACTTCTTAATTTCCCAGCAGATCAAGTAAATGTAGGTGGTATTGTTCTTCACTGTCAGTTAAAAAATAAATTATTTTATTTTCTTGAATCAATTATTCTTCTTGTATTAAATATTACATTTTATCAGGAGATCTCTTATTGCTTAAATCTTTGTTCAAAGTTGTATGCAGAATGACTAGTGTAATTCTTTTATAATTTTTAAAGAACATTATTACATCGCATGATGGTAAGTTTAAATTCTATTGGTTAATAGTTCTTTAAATATAAGGTTTAAATTGATTTGCTAAATAATAAAATTAATTGTTTTAACATCCAATCAGAGTTTAGTTTACTTTCATTTAAGAATATGAAGTTAAGCAGGTGTTCTTATTACAGTGGTAATAGAAGGCTTTACAATTTTGACAACAATGACTTAAAACAATTTTTAAAAGCATTCTTTACAAAAACTGTTATGTAGTGCAATTTCTTTAATTGTTACTGAGACATTTTATTCAACAATAACCAACAATGAATTATTTAGATGTTTTTATTTATTTAAGTTCATCATCATCTGCATTTATGGATTACGTCTGTTGACGTAGATAGATTAAATATATATAATTAAATCATTTATATTATATGTATATATATATATATATATATATATATATATATATATATGAAGTCATACAATTAAATCCGTCCCGACTTCAGCCCATCTCTTTCTAGGTCTGCCCACATCTCGGGTGCCTTTAGGTTTGTATTTTGTTATTTGTTTTGGATATCTATCTTCATTCATTCTGTCTATGTGTTGCTTCCATTTTTGTCTATATGTATCTATTTGATCAGTTATTGCAAATATTTCAAGTTCCTGTCTTATTTTTGTGTTCAGGGTAACAGAGTGGAACCCTTGAAAGAGGTCCACTCCAGGGAGTAGGCGCCCCTGCCCTTTTGTGAGCTCCAGGTCCCACTCGCCCAGTGGGTAGTACCTGGGTAGGGCCCCGTCCACAGGGTTATGTGGGGAGAAGAGAAGTCCCCAAAGCCGTAGTGAAGGCAACTTCTCTAGGAGACGAACACTCCGAAATTTCAGTTCCCTGCCCTCCAGGAAGAGGGTTTGGCTAGAGGCTGGTAACCTCTACTAGGAAAAATAACTTACTCATAAACTTCAGCAGAAGAAAAAGCCGGATTTATTTAAGTTGTATTTAAATATTAAGAGAATTTTAAAATACAAAATTATTAACTTTAAGTTTCATATTTATTATGATCTTAAAATCCTGCTATACAGATGAGGAAAAACCCCGATAAAACCTCACCCAGAAAAACTATCCCGACCGGTAATATAATAGGGGAGACACGGGTAATTTGGCAGTATGGGTAATTTGGCAGTATTTTATTGTGGAATTATTTCCAACATATCCTAACTTATTTGACGTAGTTTTAGTGATTGCCACGAGATATCAGGAACGCTTGGATCTGTGTGATTTTTTTTGGAACTATTTCAAAACACTTTACCGAGATGGAGCCGATCTACTTTAGAGTTCGGGGTGTCTAGAGAGTTGTAGCAAGACTGTTTGTCGTTGGTAGCAAAGTTTTGTTTTTCGCTGTACTGGCATGTGTTATTTCAGTGTGCAATATTTCAAGTTGTACAGTAAACTCCACTGAATCAGGTAAGTTAAAACAAGTTTCATTGTTGTTAATTCTTAGAGAGTAAGAACTTAGATTCTGAGGTGGTTTTCTTAGCATTTGTTGGTTGATTATTCTACTTTGAGGAACCAATGGAAAGCAAATACCGTCACTTCCTGCCAACTGACGTTAAAAACAGACATTATCTCTACATTTTTACACACTGATATTATGCTACAGAGTTTACTTTCAATTTTTGTGTTTGGTATGTTGGAGATATGCCAGGGAAAAGGAGTAGGCCCTAAATATGCCAAGTAGGCCTACTCCAGGGATGATTTTAAAAAATCAGTAGAAAAAGTATTGAAGGAAAGCTGGTCCGTTTACAAAGCTTCCAAGGAGTTTAATGTCCCTTTCAATACTCTGAAAATATATTTGAGTACTTCTTCAGGTCCCAATGACATTCCGGATGTGAAAATGGGACAACCTATTGTTCTGAGTGCTGATCAAGGCCAGAATGTAGTGGGTTATATTTGCAAAATGCAGGAACTAGGATTTGGGATGACGGCTACTGACGTACGAAAACAAGCTTTGAACATCGTGTCCACTAGTGGACAAAACAATCCTTCAACCTTAACGAAGGCTTAGCTGGATGGGACTGGTGGTACTCATTTCGTGATCGTTATGGACGTGCAATGAGGTTACCCGTTAAGAGAGCTGCAGCAACAAATCTTTATTGACGAGTTTTACGACAAGCTCTACTCCTCAATGGGGAAACACAATCTGCTCGATAAGCCGAATCGTATTTGGAACCTGGACGAAGCTGGCTTCTCTTATGTGACGAAGCCTGGAAAAATTGTGACCTCCAAAGTTCTGAAACGTGTGTATAAGCAGGCTCCGACAGAACGAGGTGAAACTACCACGCTTCTGCTATCTGCCAATGCTAGTGGCCAAGCAGGGCCTTATATGGTCATTTTCAAGGGCCAGAGACTGAGCAACGAATTGAAAACCAATGCTCTAGTCAATTCAATGGTCTGTGTGTCAAAAAATGGCTAGATTAATTCCGAACTTTTCCTTCAGTTCCTGAATATTTTGTACCACAGGAATGTATCCATTCAATAAAAATGCTTTGCCAGATCAAACATACGGAGCAGAGTTGCTCCACAACGATACAAGGGATCCCCAAGATGAGATTTTCCCCATGTCTCAACCCTTTCAATGTGTTCGACAGAGGCAGTAAGCTGCAGCAATTGGCCGTTTATTTGATTCTGCAACACCTGGCTATCCACCAGTAATTATGAACAAATTGCGGTGGCCGACCTCATGATCCAGCGCCTGAACCTCAAGATCCGGTACCTGAACCTCATGATCCAGCACCTGAACCTCAAGATCCAGTACCTGAATCTGAGGAAACAGTGCCTAATCCTAAGCGAAAGAGACGACTGCATTTCACTGAGAAAAAGTCCACCGAAAACAGCAACTCAGACTCTTGCGGAACATGTTGTGGCTTTTTCTCAAATGACAAAAGTGGGGAAACTTGGATTCAGTGCCTAAACTGTCAAAAATGATACCATGAACAGTGCGAAGGCATGAGACGGTACAGAAACAAATTTCAAGTGCAATGAGTGTAAATTACAAAATTAATTAGAACAAACTACACTTTTAACACAATATTGCCAAATTAAACTTATAGTATTGCCAAATTATACTTAGCTATTGCCAAATTATACGTATATACAGTGATGAGATAAAATGCATTTTATAATTTAAAAATACAAGTTGATGCGGTCAAATTTGCACATTTTATTGATAAGATCCTGACATATATTTTACAGTAATTGCGATCGAATTTCGATAATAATAAGTTACCTAAAATCAATAAAATGTTCAAAGTATTGCCAAATTACCCTTGTCTCCCCTATAATATAATATAATATAATATAATATAATATAATATAATATATATATATAATATATAATATAATATAATATATAATATAATATATATAATATAATATAATATAATATAATATATTATAATATAATATAATATAATATAATATAATAAATATAATATAATATAATATAATATAATATAATATAATATAATATAATATAATATAATATAATATAATATAATATAATATAATATAATATAATATATATAAATAATATAATATAATATAATATAATATAATATAATATATATATAATATAATATAATATATATGATATGATGAAGAGACATTGTCAGAAGAAAATTATTATTTGCGAAAAATAAGTGAATTATTGTAAAATAAATAAAATTAATTTAGAAATTTCGTGTAAACATCTGTGAAAATAATTTTAAGAAAAACGGTATCCATCTAACTACCACTACGCATGCTCCAATATCATTATGGACTCAGGCCGGGAGCTCAAACATTAAAAAGGGTAAAAAAAAAAGAGGCAAGAAGACACGTAAAATGTGTAATATAGGCAGTAATAAAAGTAATTTATAGAATACTATTAAACAGCAACATTATTTAAAAAGAAAAGTTCCAAGATATAAGATTTGCCCTTTTAATGCTACATCATTTATTGCACATAACTATAGCTCTTTTCTTCAGATCATCAATTTTTTTTTCATTTATCAGATAATATAAATTATTCAATTGTATTTTAAATCAGCACCGTATTGAAAACGTTCTGACAGCTAACGATAAACTTTAATTTTAAACTTTATAAAATGAATAAGCATTTATAATTTACCGCAAGTCACTAAATCACAATAACAATAAGATAACTTAAAATATGTACCTTTTTGGCAGGTGCCGTCGTCATCAACTGTGTTGAAATATTATATTTAAAATGTTATCTGGAGGCCTTTCAGAAGTTAATTTCCGAAAGTCCAGATAATATTTTAAATATAATATTTCAACACAGTTGAGGACGACGGCACCTGCCAAAAAGGTACTTATTTTAAGTTTTTATCTTATGATTATTCACCTCAACGGAGTTTGATATGAATTTTATTAGTATTGGTAGAATAACAAGAATTTAAAAAAAAGAGAGAAAGAGAGGAGCGAGAGAGAGAGAGAGAGAGAGAGGAGAGAGAGAGAGAGAGAGAGAGAGAGAGAGAGAGAGAGAGAGAGAGAGAGAGAGAGAGAGAGAGAGAGAGAAGCAGAAAAGTACAAAAGAAAAAGCTAAAGGGTAAAAAAAATCTCTTCTTATATTCGACAGAATATGAATATATTATAAGTAAATTTTTATTTTTTCTGACGGTCACATGAAACACACATTTTGCATAAATACGGGCAGTAATTATGGGAATCAAATTGGAAACAACTGATCAGACATTTTTCATCTAAGAATCTGGAATTCGTATATCAAATTTCCTATCTTCAACTCTTCTGTAATCTTAGTGAATTTCTTTGGTTGAATTCTAAAATACTGTAGAAATTGATCGCCATAAAAACTGAGCCTGCTTTTATGTTGGTTTAATTGGTGTGTGCTGGCCATTAGACTAGGGCCAGAGATAAGAGTGAACTGCTTTGGGTTAATTACACTGGTCAACATGTTGTTTGTCTCATGAGTACCAATAGTTGTACTTAATGCAGTTTTTATCGTGTTTTCAAATATGTATTCGGAATTTCTCCATCACCCACAGTTTTTTTTATTTCAATTTCAATTAATGGATTTAAATAATTATTTTTTAATAAACGTTTTTTCGTCCATTTGTCCATTGTAAAATAAAATGAAATGAGCTAACTCAGGAGATTTCAGCTATGGAAAAGAGATATCAAGGCAAATGGAATCCTAATATGATGACCGATTATTGTTGGACCATCAAGAGGGATGCTCCACAGGCGAAATATAGCAGAAAATCGTCATTTCTTACTTTCTAAGTGAGTCCGAATGTACGAATATTGTGTAGTTACGAATGTAGAAAATTATAAATTCCTGTCTATCGCAAACCTTGCGTGATGGAGAAAAACCGATATCATATTTGCTTTCAGGAAAAATAAAAAATACTATGAGAATCACATATTTTTCTTTCTGAGACAAAAAAGTTTATTTTTTGTTGCTCAGTGTTATTGTATTGAATAATTGAGTTTACTATTCATAGTTCTCAAATTGAATGCTGACAGCCGTTCTTTCAAAGCTACCATCGAAATATCAAATATTATCTTCAAAGCTTCATACACAAATATTGTCAGGCCATTCAATAAGTAAAAGCAACTTATATTAGTGTTTGACATAAAATATATTTTTTTATTATATTGACTTAGGCTTTCACGGCCGGAGTTATTATGATGATCTTGTAGATTTCCGGGCTTTTGGCCATGGTCTTGAGGCTTGTAGTTCCCCGACTCAAGACAACCCTTGAGGATGCCGGACGCAGTCTCTGGCGAAACGTCGGGGAACTACAAGCCTTAAGATCACGGCCAATAGTCCGGAAATCTTCTACAGGATCATCATAAACTTTTTATTATTTTATGATCACATACTTTAAATATAGTCCCTTTTCAGGTCATTAATACATTATCACCAAATCTTTTGAAGACTGTTTTATTGCATACTTTCTAGATATTTTACTCGTTGATAGATTTAAAGCTCTTTTGATGTCTGTCACTAATGCTTGAAAGCCATTGCTTCGCAGGGGTTCTTTCAGATTCGAAAAAACATCGTAATCATATGGGCTCATATCTGGTGAACTTAATGGGTGTTCAATCCTAGATGGCTAACAAATTGCTCGCTGTGCCAGTTACATGAGAGCGTACTTCATCGTGTAAACAGTTTTTCCTAAACAATTTCAAATGCTGCACATCAAAGGTGTAACTTTAATTCTCATAGAGTATTCATAGCACTCATGTCCGTTTGAAATTCATATCTTAATTCTTAAACAAAAAACCGATCCATTTTAACTGAAATTTACAACTCTGGCAATAAGTTTAAAAGCTCAGGAAATGAATAAAACATTGTTGATCTCAAGGACATGACTGAAGCACATAATCTGTGTTCAAAGGGGAAAGCTTGAATTAATATAAAACCTGTTTTATTATTCTTCATAGAAGAACTGTATTAAGCAATAAACAGAACACAATTACCAGTACAGATACAAAAATAACTGTTTTAAAATTAACTCTTTAATACAATTTTAATTGTAATTCTAAAACTTCTGTTTGAAGAAAGTTGAAATGGTCAAACAATACAATTGCTTGTTTAATTGGTATAATTATATGAAATGTTTCTGATTTGAATGTTTCATAACAGAACTACAACAGCACATTTTCGGAAATGGGTTCCTCATAGAGACGGAAGTATGTAGTAGGAATTCTGAAACATTCTGTATGTTCTTGTTACAAGGACTGTTCTCATCAAATCTCAGATGTTTTTAGACTGAAAAGACTCCAATGGACTGGTCATGTGGTAAGAATGGATGAACAACGAGGGCTAAGAAAATTACGCACTTTGGAGGTTGGTGGGGCAGTGGGACGACCGAGAGGGCGATAGTGGATGTGCAGATACCACTTCATTTATGGGAGTAAAGAATTGGAAAACGGTGCCTAGAAACAGGGAACAATGGAAGAGGAGGATTGCAGACTCCAGGGCCCAACTCGGGCCGTAGAACCATAGAATGCGCGGATTATTTTTAGTCATAATTTATCACGCAAAAATTTGGTTTTACGATATTTGATAGCTTAATACGCCGTGTACACATAGTATTAGTTTCAATGTCATACATCTCGGTTCTTGTCTTCGAATGGCGTGCAAATCGAAATATTTTCAGTACCGCCTGAGGCTACAGTGGAGATGATCCAGGATTTATTTAGAAGATATTCATTGCTGATGAAACTTGACTACATCATTTCGATCCTGAGAGCAAATAGCAAAGCCCTGTGTTGAAATCCCCTTCATCACCAATCGCCAAAGATCAATTTTTTTTTACTGGAAAATTATGGACATCTCTTCTTTTATATTCATAGAATATAATATCAGCGTGTCGTATCTGCACAACTGTAAATGTGCAATAGTACCCAAGATGTAGTCATAACTCTACAAGGCCAATGAAGCGTAAAAGTCTACATTTTCGTGAAACAAGCTGGTTGCTGCACCACAATAATGCGAGGCCCCATATCGCAAATATTGTTGCCAAATATCTTGCAAAAAATAAAGCGAAATCCCTCATCCTCCCAATAATCCGGATTTAGCCTCTTATTACTTATTTATATTCCTTAACCAGAAGAAACACATTCGAGGGAGGCGTTTTTCATCATCAGAAGCAGCAATGAAGGCTGCTGAGGCAGATTTGAAACATCTTTCATCTTTTCCCCAGCAAATTGGCAGAAACGATGAGACAAGCGAATTACATCCAAAGGAAGCTTCTTTGAGAGGTACCAACAAAATTCTGAGGATGAGTGTAGGTATGCAGAAAAAAACCTTTTTATTAAACAGTTCTCATATATATATATATATATATATATATATATATATATATATATATATATACGTGCTATTTTACAGCTTATTGGACAACATTTTCCGCTTAGTAGAGAGAATTTGTAATAAAAGAAAGATAATTGTGATAGGTCTTATTTCATCTTGTATTAGCCCTATTACATAAATGTCTATTAAAGTAGAAGGAATAAGATGTATATTTATTAATTCCCGTTCGTCCCACACGGGACATATGTAGGCCTACACCCCCAATAGGGAGTTACTTAACCAGACTAATTCAATTGCGGTTATTTTCCTATATATGTCAGTGAGTGGCATATGGTTAGTATACATCGTCTCAAGGAGACATCTACTAGGGAAACAAAGGTAATACTTTGATGGACCGATTAAATTTTTCTCAGAGACACTATGTAGGCTTGAGGTTCTTTTACGAGCCCTAAAATCTTCAGACTCGGGACTTACGACTTAAATTCGTCCCGGAGGACTTATCCCTTGGATTTTGTCGTCCTAACAATCCATCGATACTGGTCGGGATTGAACCTGCGACCATGAAAAGTATATAGTAGCTGAGAATTAGAAAATTATGCATTCTTAATACAAAATTTGAACAGTTGTATCAAGCGAAACGGGTTAATAAGTATCATTTGACTCTAATTCGGAGATCCCCGCTCAAATCCAAAGGCGGACAACCTGATAGGATTTTTCTTACTTTTTGTAAATATTTTAATTACTAATTTTTGTTATAAATTGTCATTTAATAAGTAGTTGAAATTTAATACAACTAAACTTGTACACCATATAAGCCTATGACTACATACACCCAGATTCTCTTTTAGTGACCTCATCGTCAGCCCCGACACTAATCGCAATATCAGATGGGAGATTGTACCCTGATAATTGCAAAAAAAAAAAGGACATGCTTTTCATATAAAATGCTCTTTAATTATCCACTGATCTCTGTGACAGAGGACTGATCTATTTTATCCTCCCCTTAAAAAAAGCTTAGTAGTAGTTAGTCATTTAAAAATTTCATCGATCTTGGGAAGGAATCGAACCCACGACCTTCGTTTCCCGAGATAGTCACGGTACCACGAACATTAATATGAACTCTCCTGATAATATATTAGATGGGATATGATTTGAGATGTCTTAGTGTCTCTCAGAATGACATAATTACAATCGAAAATTATTTGTATACGTGATTTACAGTACTAAAAAAATTATAAAAATTATTATAGCCTATAAATCACATAGGTTGTTTGTATTGCGATTTCGTCTGAAACTCTTATACGGATTTCAAAGATCAGCTCAGTTCTATGAAACCGGATATTTCGTTAATATTCATTTATTGGATTATTGAATTTGCAATGTGCAGAGAGCCCGAAAGTGCACTTAAATCCGGGTAGAGAGTTGCGCTGTTATTCCTCTCAGCGGGCACTCGAGTTCGTTGCGCTTATGGATGGAGTCATTGCCCCGGTGCACGATCTCAACCGGAGGCGAACAAACCCACGATGAGAAAAATTACAAGTTATTGACCCTTTTTAAAACCATATTACAATACAGGCAAGAGTAAATATTAGTATTCTAGTGTGTTCTGTTTCATATAGGGGGCGTAGGTGTCAACTCGGCCGGCGCGGCGTCAGGCTGCTATTCAAACACAAGAACAACTTTAGATCCGTTTCATCTTCTACATGTTTATTACACTATTTTTACTACCATAAATTACAACTCTTAGAAAAATATTATGACAAAGGTATCGACCGACATGTTTATTACTTGGATATGTGACTAAACAACGATAATAGGCCTATATTTCTTTCCTTTCTTCCTATGGCTCTTAGAGCCTAGGTCGGACACTGCCCTCCCATTCTGGGATTCCTTAATCAATCTGATTTAATTATGTTATCATCATCATCATCATCATCATCATCCTCATCAATCACAGATTAAGATCATGTGACTTTTGCGGTCTCATAGATTCTAATTCAAAACGTTAAATCTATTTCTTTTTCGGCCTACCAACATTGTTGTTTCCTTTTCGTTTGTAATTAAGTATAATTTTTGGAATTCGATCATCTTTCATTATTTGAACATGTTATTTCCAGTTTTTTCTAGATTCTTTTATTTTATCTAAAAGTTTAAAAATATTTAGTTCATTTCTGATATCTTCACTTCTTCCTTTATCTAGAAGTTTGCAGTCAGTCACACTTCTCAGAAATCTCATTTCAGCTGCTTCTATGATTCTCTCTCAATTAGGTTAATTATTAATAAATATGATGTTCTTGGTGATAAAATTATATTACACATTGCCAATAAAACCCAAATCCTAAATTAAAATATTAAAAATAGTTAACGCATTTCGATATCGACGCTATCATTATCAATATTAGTTATTGTATGATAAAACTAGTCCTGATAATGATAGCGTCGCTATCGAAACGCGTTGACTATTTTAACATATTGGTTTGGTGATTTTGGTTCTATTAAAAATATGTAATATAATTATTATTTCCTATAGATGGCGAGATGTGGTCAGAGTGTCACCACAAGGGACAACTAGTAGACAACTAACGTAGTACTAGGTTGCATTAAATTCGGTTAAATTTTATTCATTGTCTCTTTTTTTCAGGCTTTCCTTTTATGAACCTGAAACATTTTCAGTCTCGGGACTCACGGCGTAAAGTTCTCACGGAGAACTTGTCCCTTGAATTTTTCTATCATTAAAATCCATCAATCCCGACCGGATTTGAACCCGCGACTCTTGCTTCCAGAGACAAGGAACAGGACCACTAGATCATCGCGGCCGATATTAAATTACTTTGTGTCCACCGCTGTGGTCTCGAAGTAACGCAGCGGGCCCGGGTTCGATCCCCAGTCGGAGCAGTTTCCTGGGTGAGGTTATCGGAGTTTTTTCTCATCTGTAAGACAAATGTCAAGAAACTTTAAGGCCCAAACGCTCCCCGAACATTATATGGCCATCGCAATCATCATCATTCTTATTCATCTTAGATTTAGCTTAGAATTAAGGACTCTTCTGGCGCACCACTATCATCATCATCACCCATCATATCATCGGGACAACGTTACCCCGCCTTCCAGGCGCCCCAACCTCAGACGTGGGTTACAATTACGCCTTTTGCCAGGAGAGAACACCAGAAATGTCCAAAAAGGACAAAATACCCCAAAAAGGGGTATTAAAAAATAAATTACTTTATTTAAGGATTTTGTACAGTGTAGTAGTTTTCCTTCAACCCAAGGCAATTTTATACTCTTCCACATATTTATTTCTCAAGCATCTTCTTTTATCAAAATTTTCGTTGAGATATTGCCCTCCTTAATTTGTATTCTTATGAAATTAAACAAATGCAGCAGAATTCCCAGACATGTTTTCATCAATAGCACGATTTAGTTGGGATTTCAAATGTCTAACACAGGTATACATGTAATTTACTACGGATTTAAGAGGCCTGGCACAGTGATATCCGATGGAGAGTGAATAGAAAGGATTGTGACTGAAATAAAACATTTCTTCTTCACACTTGATAGACCAGGTAGAATAATAACTTTATTCTATACAAAAAATCGTGAATGTACGATAATTGAAATTAAAGCTACTGTAAAAACCAGAAATAGGAATAAAACAATTAAAAAATTATATATAGCTAGCTGTGTCCATCAACCTATTGTTCAGTCAAATTACAGAAAGCTAAGGGCATGGTTTTGCCGTAGACGAAAAAAATATACTTGTCACGAATAAATAAATAAATAAAATCGTGATCATGGTTCAGCTGACCGCTGCGCTGTGGTTTCGGGGTATCGTCGCAACCTCACATGAAGCGGACCCGGATTCTATCTACGGTCAGGACAAGTTTCCTGATTTTTTCGGGTTTTTCCTTACGTGTAATACAAATGTTAGGAATCTTTAAGCCCCAAACGGTCCCCGAACATCATCTGACCATCAAATCATCATTATCATATTCGCCATGTTTAGTATGAACGTGCGTGTGAATGGTGTGTTACATCTTAATATTGTGTTGTCTCGGAGGAGGCCTTGACATTGAGCTGATCACTCATTCAGGGAGGCCCTCCATGTCCTTGTGTGGTCAAAAAAGTATGTATATGATGCATAGTTAAAAATCTTTCTCCTGACAGGTCGTGCCACTGTACAGCCCAGGAGGCGTGTGGCACGTAAAAGTACCTATAAGGTGAGAGATCAAACTGCGTTAATGGAATGGATCATGATTCAGACTTTGGTTTTTGATTGGATTAATATATGTAATAGAATTTAATAATAATAATAATAATAATAATAATAATAATAATAATAATAATAATAATAATAATTCATTATAGTATTAATAATCATATTTTTTGAGCGATAGTGTGTTTTGTCGTACTTACAGCAATGGCGACCATGATTGAAAGTTCAACTTCCTACATTTCTGGGTTACCAACCTAAATAACTATACTGTAATATTACATATTACAAACCACGTGTGGGAAGTAAAACCATTGCCCTTTGGAGCATCGGTTCGGAAATTTGGAGATTTATCTTCAATCATTTTCACTTTCTCGTTTAATGACAATGATAGATACGTGTTAGCCATCTTTATTCCGTAAATTTATAACGCTACGTGTGAAAGATCGGTCTCAGAACTTAAACTAATTTAAGATTTTACAGTGCAATCGTTATTTGTAAGACGGGTATATCTGTATTTCGCATAACAGGTGTGCTGTGGGGCCAAAATAAAATGTCAGGTACAGATAGCATTTTTACTTTACCCGGCGCGACCGCGTGTTTTTTTTTTTTTTTTGCCTAACGGGAATTCAATGAAGTGGAAACTAATTTATTTCTATGTCTTTCCGCTTTATAATTTTTTTCATGAATTGTGTAGAAATATCCTTCCGTTTCCGCGTTGGACAGATTCCGTTTTATGCAAAATAAATACACTTAAATTAATATTATTTCGCCGGGACCAATAAATTTGTAAACATTGGACAGATTTCCGCATTATTCACGTTCCGAATTAAACAATTGTTACTGTATTAATCTTGTGTAAGGTAGTCATGTCAAGAATGTATGTAAATATTTGGTTATTGTTAAATTTACTGTAAACCTATAATTCTTCTTCTTCTTCACTTCCTGGTTTAGGCAAGAGTTGCCTGTTCCGTCTTCACTAATAGATCTAAGACCATCTCTTCCGAGGACGTCCGACATCTCTTCTTCCTCTTGGAAAATAATGGAAGATTTTATTTGGTAATCTTCTTTCTTCCATTCTTTCTACATGTTCTTTCCACTGTATCTTGTTTTTAAATATCTTTTCTTTTATGGAGTAGATCTGCAGTTCTTCACGGATATCCTCGTTTCTTATCTGGTCCATTCTAGTGCAGCCTTTTACTCTTCTTAAAAATTTCATCTCGGCTGCTTGGATTTTACTTTCTTGTTTGGTAGTGGTAATCCAAGATTCACTCCCATACAAAAGGACAGGGACACCCATTGTTTTATAAAATTTTAATTTTGTTTGTTTATGTGCTTTATTATTCAATGTTCTATTTATTGTACCACAAATAGCTTGAAACTGATGTGTTCAATATCTTTATCATACCCATAGCTGATGTCACATCCTAAATATTTAAAGTGGGATACTTGTTCAATAATTTAATCTCTAATTTAGGTTTATATTTGGAATCCTTCCCTGAGTAAGAATTTTTTATCGTTAACATTATTTAAATTTTACGTAGATACAGTTTTTCCAACTAATACTACAGTAAGGTTCACTCGACTTGCGGCCGCTAGCGTGGACATTGCGTGGGCAGCGCGAGTTGATGACTCAATGCTTGCAGTCACTTTTCCCGCTATCGGCCGCAGATCGAGTGAAACTCACTGTATTATTCTTTATGTATTATCAGCGATAAATTATCATTTTCAGCGTACTTTACGTAAAATTATACGTAAATCGGCCGAAAGATATCGTAAACCAACCATGTATTGAGAGATGGAAAACGATTTTTGTTATTGTAATTGCCGAATAGTCTACATGTCTAACATATGGCGATTTAAAGATTTAAATTTATTTTTACACATATTTCAAATATACACCAGACACATCTGTAGATAAATTATTAGGTCTGCATATCAGAAATATTAAAACTCTTTTATAACTTTAATCACTTTAACTACTAAAAAATTGTCTAGGGTTTAACAGTCTGATGGACGCCCTAAATTTCCCCACCCTGCATGTTAGCGGATGTATAAGTCTATATATACTTGTGTCGATTCACATACATAAAACATTAAAAGGATTTGTCCTCCATCACGTGATAAGGGCCGCTCCATTAGCTACGCTATATTATTTATGAAATCGTGTTTTCCTTTATGGAAGCTATGACGTCGGTAATGAGATGCCGTTTGTCAGGAAAACTAGATTCGACGATTTAATTTTGGTATAAATTCATTTAAATCTACCTCTGTGGTCTCGGGATAGCGTTACTGCCTTGTACGCAGCGGGCTAGGGTTCGATCTCCGGTCGGGACAAGTTTCTTGGCTGATGTTTTTTTTCCGCGCTTTATCCTAACCTGTAAGACACATGTCATGAAAGTTAAAGGCCCAAACGGTCCCCGAACATCATCTGGCTATCATAATCATCATTATCCTATTTGCCATGTTTAGTATGATTTGTGTGTGTGAATGGCGTGTTATGTCTTAATGTTGTGTTGTCTCGGAGGAGGCCCTGACATTGAGCTGATCACTCATTCGGCGAGGCCCTCCATATACTTTTGTGGTCAAAAACGTATAGGTGTGATCCATAGTTAAAATCCCTCTCCCGAACAGATCGTGTCACTATAAGGTCCGGAGGCGTGTGGTTTGTTAATTTTACTTATAAGGGAGGTTATACTGCGGTAATGGAATAGAATGAATTATTTTAAAAATGTCACTATTTCACTGCACGCTCTTGTTATCCCAAATTCTCTAAAAAATATTAAACTGAAAATATATATAACTGTGATCCTTCCAGTTATTTATACGGGTGCGAAACATGGTCTCTTATCTTAAGGGAAGAGAAAAGATTACGAGTATTTGAGAATAAAATTCTTTGAAAAAAGTTTGGAACAAAGAGAGGCGAACAGACAAGTTAATGGAGAAGACTATATATATCATATGTAATACGAATAATTAAGTCTCGTAGACTGTGATGGGCAGGACATGTGGCAGGAATAGGAAAAGAAAGAGGGGCAAGGAAAACTCAGAGGAATCAAACAGATCCAGTAGGTATGTCAAGAATGAGACGGGAGAATAACATTAACCATGATTTGAGGGAAGTAAATTTTACAGGGAATGTTTGGAAAATGTTAGCTCATGATATGGATGAATGGAGAGCTTATTTCCGCGCGGTCATGAATCTCCTGGTTCGATAGTGCCAGTGAGTTAGTCACTATTTCACTTATTTTTTTGATTGCATCTGCACTAATCTATTTTTTTTTAAATTTTGTAAGAACCATCCAACATCGAAATCATTGTTTTCATTCTCCTTTCTATTTGAACTATTTTCAATCCTATGGAACTCGGGAGTGGTAACTCTGAATAACATAGACAATGACAAACAATGGAGAACACTCCTGCGACCTGAACAACAAGCATTGGCCCTTACAAAATGTGGGATTTCTGGTTCCAAGGCAGATATCCATTTGCACCGGTAAAATTTTGAATGTGGATGATGATCTTGAATGAATTTATGAAAATGTTTCTTGGCAGTTGTTAAAATGTGACAGAAAGTCCGTGATTTATTGCCGTTATTTTGGAATTTTTATTTTATTTTCTCGAAAATGGTCCGTCTTTTTTTTTTTTTTTTCCTCCTTTCACGTGTTAGTATTTGGAATTGAACGGTACCCATCGAACGTGCCGTATTTGAGATTGGAGTAGTTTAAGGTAACGCATACACAGTGGCACGATTACCTGAATCCGTTGCCAGGACCACCACCGAAGACAACACAGTGCATCACAAGACAAAGAGACATCCATTACAAAGGTGCAGATATACAATATCATACCTTTCAGGAATGGAATTTGTGCTGCCGTTGCTAGTGGAAAATAAGAACTCTACAAAATGTTGTGTGTTCTGAATTGTAATTAAGTGCTTTTGTACATCTGTTTATTATGAACGTAGAAACTTCTTAAAACTTACAATAAAAATAGCAGTTCAACGCATTACTGTAAACTAACAAAAATTATCGTCAATTTTAAATAAGTTGGTAAGCAAATGAATATCGGAGAAGGGAAAATTAATCAACTTAATAGTGATCCACCCAAAACCTACTACATGTGCTATCATATTTTTATTTTCCTCTCCTCTATAATAAAATGTTGTTAATTTAAAATTCCCACATGTTGAAAAATATGTCAGACCACGGGCTACACTTAAAACACGGTTACAATTATAATCAAAGAGAAAATTATGTTAATTTACTTAAATTGGATAATATAAATAATAAACTCATGTAATTAAAAATGCACGAAAAATAGAAAGTTATCACTAAGAAATTTCAATATTAAAAATATTTAAGTATTAGCTTATAAGAAAAGTATGTCGGTTTCAAAGGCCTATTAAAATGTTGTCTTATAAAACAGTAAAATGATTACTTACTTTCATTTTCTCCTGGCCTCATAAGTTATATTTTGACTTATCATGTGAAGGGCTTGGGGCAATAATTTAAAGGAAAAAAGGGTATCAATGTGCATTATATAGTACGGTCTACTAACACTTTCTCTACAACACTTGGCGATAAGCGTCAAAACTTGTCATTGCCTATGAACGAGGACTGCTAAGTCGGGTATTAAAATTATAGTATTAGTACTGTTTATAATGTGGAATGCATGGAAAGACGGAGAAGGCAAAGGCAGTGAGAGAAAGACTGATTCTAGCATGAGATTGCACAGGAAATACAAACGCTGACGCCGGGTCTGGTTGCCGTCGGGTGCCGTAGAGAATGTCATAAACCTTTCTGTAGAAAATATGTAACAATTCTAATCTATAATAATAAATTACTGGTAGGCCTACTTGTAGTCATTTTGATATATCCAAAGGATACAACACTGACAATCTCTTTTTTTTATTAGTAGCTATACCAATACAATTTTATTTAAAAGGTGTTGTAATTATGTTGTCCTAAACACTTCATATAGTAGATTAAACATTCTGCGCTACGGATCAAATGAATTTTCGCGAGCTGCCATCACGCAGTAAAACTGGTTTAGAAATATTAACATTTTAATTTTATCATCTCTCATAATTATGTTAAGCAGAAAGATTACTTATTTATTATACAGACCTTATTTATTATCTGTCCCACAAGGTGCAAAAAATTGACGGATCTCACAGATGTGCCCTATTAATCAGGCATTACCAACATATAAATAAACAACGTGGAGTATTTTAAGATAATCTCCGTTTTTATGAATTTTGAATAACCTGAATCTGGTATTCCCACTTACTGTACTAAACTGATATCTAATCCATCTTGTTATTGTATTTTGTAATGTGGAATTTTATATATATATATATATATATATATATATATATATATATATAACTTTAAATACCTGGATCTATCGAACCCGTAAATTCATGGCCGCGCGGACATAAGCTATCCATACATACCTATCCTGAGCTAACGTTTTCCAATCCTACCCTATATAAACTACTTTTCTCAAATCATGATTAATGTTATTTTCCCATTCTTGGTCTACTAACTGGGCGTTTTCCCTCTGATTTTCCTACAAGAAACTTCCATGCACCTCTTTCTTTCTTCAATCGTGCCGCAATCCCGCCCATCGCAGTCTACGAGACTTAACTGTTTTTATTATATCTGGTTTCCTATAAAAACTATGTAGCTCACTGTTATGTAGTTTTCTCTATTCACTTCTCTGTTCATCTCTCTTTGGTCCAAAATTTTTGTAAGAACTTTATTCTCAATTACTCGTAATATTGTTTCCTACCTCAAGTAAAAATTCATGTTTCGCAACAATATATAGGCTATTTGACATAAAAAGAAAAATAGATGCCTTAGTCGGAATTTGAACCCGAGATCTCTAACTTCATACGTTTAAAAGTTAAAGATCTCGTGTTCAACTCCCGACTCAGGCATATATTTATCTTTTCCTGTCATAATTGGTCTTCATTGATAAATGTCAAATATATAGTTATAACATCTGTATATACAGGGTGACCCACTTAAAACTTTCACCTCTGATAGTTTGTTAAGTGTTTCTGAAAATAAAAACAACAATCAGAACTAAAATGACATCGAGGCGGACATCAAATAAGCATAATGCTATTTTTCGGAAGAAAGTAATTTTCAAGATATGAAGGTCAACTTTTAGTTTTTTAAATGGGAACCAACTAGGTTTTGTATAGCAAATTTTGAGTTAGCTATGTCTAATAACAACTGACTATGTTACTACTTTTTCTGTGTCACTGAGACGCGTAAACATAAACAATGTCTGACGCATTATGAGCAGGGCATCCGTCATGCTGATACATTACTTGACGCAAATTCAACGGTGGATCTTTCATCAGTACAGGTAAGGTATATCTCAAGAATTGCCTGTACTTTTAACCATTAAGTCTCCCATCAATAAAATACGGGCCAACGATATGATGTCCTGCAATACCACACCATACACTGACGTTGATATTGTACCTGGCGAAGCCAATGCGGGTTATCTACTGCCCAGAAGTGCATGTTGTGTACATTTACGTTCCCATGATTTGTAAAATTGGCTTCATCGGTAAACAATATCCTAGTACTCATGAAGTCATGTCCTTGACGTAGAACCCATTGGCTGTATTCCAGACGAATTTGAAAGTCGAGTGTTTGATGTAGAGATATGTGTAATGGATGGAACTGATGCCGATGAAGAATGCGCAGCACGCTTGTGCGACTGTTTCCAATCTCTCTTTCCATTTCGCGAGAACTGACATGAGGGTTTATTGCAACAGCTGCAAGAACAGCTAGTTCGGCTGCTTCTTTGTCACAGTTTTGTTTCGAATTCGCTTTCGTGGGCTCAAGCTTCCAGTCTCTCGAAGTCTACTAACAATATTAATGAAGGTATGACGGGTTGGATGACGTCTCTCAGGGAAACGTTCAGCATACCGCTGTTCTGTTTGTTTGGCATTTTGGAAACATTCCCCTAAATTAATAGCATATCAATCATTTCTTCATTTGTGAAAACCATTTTAAATGCCTAGAAATTACGGACAGAATAAATTAAAATTGCGTCGAAAATGTTAATATCAATTACTGTACTACTGAAAGTTAGCGTAACGTACCTATACACAAGTAAAACTCAGATCACTTCTGAAACTCTTCACCAATATCTTTGTCTTCGGTTGTGCACTACAGAACTGAAGAAATAAGGGTTGTATCACAACTACTGGGTTGTGTGGTATGGGTGTGTTCCATCTTCAATGTCAACATTAAAGGAAGGGTGCGTCAGACATTGTTTATGTTTACGCGTCTCAGTTGCACAGGAAAAGTCAGTAAAGATCAATAATTTTCTTTAAATCATATTCAAAATTTGCACCAAGACCAGCTATAAATATTGTTAATCCAGAAATAATTAAAAGAAAAGTATTCAATTCTTCCCCAAAAGAGGGACTAAATCGAACACAGTCAGTTGTTATTAGACATAGATATCTCAAAATTTGTGACAAAAAACCTAGTTGGTTCCTATTTAAAAAATAAAAGTTGACCTTCATATCTCGAAAATTACTAACTTTCGAAAAATATCATTATGCGTATTTGATGTGCCCCTCGATGTCATTTTAGTTCTGATTGTTTTTTTTTATTTTTCAAAAACACTTAACAAACTATCAGAGGTGAAAGTTTTAAGATGGCCACTCTGTATCTATGTATATATACTTTGAGGACTTCTAGTAGGGATCAAGACAGTTATGTTTAACATAGGAACTCATGTTCGGAAACGTTTTCCCGCTATACGCAAAATAAATAAATAAATAAATAAACACAACACACGTTGTTCTCTCTGACGCCTGCTGCTTATCGTCTGGGTCTACTTAAGAAGGGCTCGATGTGACGACTACCCTCTCATTGCACCGAGCTTCGCCGCACAATAACACTATGTAGTTCACCATGGTCACACTATAAATTAAATGTAGTGAGCACAGCTAGGTACAGTGTAAACAAAGACCACAAGCACAACAGTAGGTACAAACATCTCTGGGCGGATCACAAAGTCATCAGAATTGTATGTAAACAAACCTGTAGTGGGCATGGGGCATCAGGTGACCGGCGAATGATGCTAGTCTTTAGCGCCGAAAATGCTGGAGAGTTGAATGTGTGTTGTGTTATTTTGCGTGTAGCGGGAAAACGGTACGTTTCCGGACATGAGTCCCTATGCTAAACGTAATCGTCTTGGTCCCTTCTTCACGTCCTCAAAGCCTGTAATGGGAATTTAGTTACAGCCTGTATATATATATATATATATATATATATATATATATATATATTTTATGTTATAATTGAATTTTTGACATTGAGCAATGTAAACTTAATATGATGTGATAAGAAAAATAAATGATTGGACAGGATTTGAACCCGGACCTCCGAATTGATATTCCAATGTGCTACCAATTACGCTACCAGGCAAATCTAGCACAAACATTTATTTTTCTTTAATAAAGTCAACACATTTCAAGAATATTGTTTTAATTTTTAATATAGCCTTCCATAATCTGAGCCACAAGAATAATTGTAACATAAAATTTGTTTTCTTCCTTTTTTCTGTGAACTATTTAATTTAATTATTAATTATAAAAAATAATTCAGATACTCTAGCTTAATGGTTTGATATGCATGTTACAACGGACTACATGTTACAACTATTTAGTTTCTTATCGATTTTCTTCCATTATAGTCTTCGTTCGACTGCTGCCAAATGTTTTTTTTTCTCATTGCTACGTCTATCGACTTGGTCTGGAACTAAATCTTACATCGTTAAGACAAATGATGAATTGGTAAACATTATTTCAACAATTAGCATTCATACTACTACATTGTTAACATGTCGTTAGGTTAGCTTCCGTTACGTTATGTCACAAAAATTGTATTGTACCTTATCCACTCTTAGAGTGATCCTAACATCAACAAACGTCAATTGTGTGCTTCCGCCATTCGCGCCACAATTACTCTCACTTTTGTCAGGGAGATGACGACACAGCAACAGAAGACTCACACTTTCAGCCATTTTGTTTCATGAGAATCGACTGAAGCATGACTCAAATGCATCACCCGTATGTAATAAACTATTTTAAGTTGTAATTATTGATTAGGTGTATTTTAGACTATTTTCTATGTTTTGAATATTATTATTTTCATTCACGAAGAATAATAAGCATAATCAGAGAACAAATTTTTAATTTAATGAAGGGAACTACTTTTTCGCATACTTATTGCTTCTACATCGTATGTTGGTGTCCATAACCAATGAATAGCGAGTAGGTCACATGGTTTTGTTTTGATTAGGAGCACTTTAAGAGCGGACAGCCTTTAGGTTTGGTATCCTTTATCCCGGTGGAATTCAAGACAACACTGATAACGACTGAGCCAGGGTAGCTGTCATATAGTGTTTAAGAACACTTTGCGCCATTCTATTTGTTATTAATGTTTATATCACCACTAATTTGTTTTTCACTAATTTTTGTAATTTATTTTAACCAATAACCGCATATAGGTCTATAGCTTACTTTCCTCAGGTCGCTAATAACATTCTTTTACAGTAATTTGTCTAGTTTTTTGCTGTTATTAACGAACTATGTGTGCTAGAATCTCCAAAAATATTATAGACACTTTAACATCTAAGATCATGCGCTGTCTCGAGACTAGAATTCTTGCTTGTGGGTCTATAATAGATTGAATACTTCTATTCATTGATATGCTTTTTCTAAGAGCTATTGATTTAAAGAAAAATGAGTTATTAAGACTTACGTTCATTGTCCTTTCCGCTACAATATAAAATCGCTGTTTTATACAGAACTCTTGTTTATTTCTTCACTTTATTATTTTTTAAATACTGGTGGATTATTGTCAGTACATTTCTAATCTAGGGCGATGGAATCATTTCTTTTCAGTCAGGTTTGGTTTCTTAAGTACGCGTTCTTTTGTTTTCATAATACTTTGACTTAAGGACCTAGAACACAAGTATTCAACGAAGCAAGCAATCTCTCATCTTCCTTCCTAATTGCAGGAGTAGTGTTTTGATAGTTTCTGCGCATGCGTTGCCATCTTGTGACGCATGTATCCGTTACAAAAACACAATGGATAAAAAAAATCATTGAAAAATCTAAATTCATCATTTTATTCCATTTCATTAACTGATTTTAACTTCTCGTCTTATAGTTACGTACCACACGCCATCCGGGCCTTACAGCGACACGACCTGTCGGGAGAGGGATTTTAAAATATGGATCACACAAGGGTATGGTGGGCCTCCACACCTCTTTCTTCACTTCTCATCACATCACCACTTTGGGTTTGAGGCAGCAGCTTTATATTGACATTTTGTCGATGTATAATGACTGTTCCTCTATATTTCAATTTACTGATGAGGAAGATAATATAATAATATTATTTATCTAATATATTAAGTATATTTGACTTCCAATCAAAAAGTTTGTATATACAAGATAAATAATCTTTATAATAATAATTATGACCTTATTCATTATTATTTTATCTACAATCGTAATAAGCTTAGCCTCAATTCCATCAAAAAAAAAATAGTTGAAGACCGAGGAAAATCCTCTCCATTTGAATGTGGATTTGATCCTAAAAATTCTGCCCGATTGCCGTTTTCCCTGCGATTTTTTTTAATTGCAGTCATCTTTTTAATTTTTGATGTAGAAATTGCCCTCCTCCTTCCTATAACAATTATTATAATAAGTTCCAGTATAAAATCGTGACTAATTATTAGTCTTATATTTTTACTAATTCTACTTATTCCACGAATGAAATCAAGGGTCTCTTGAGTGAGCTTCCTAGCTCACGAATTAGTGAAATTTATAGTTTTATAGCAATCATAAATAACTATTAGCCACTGAATTATACATACAAATACCGGTACTTGTTTTTCTTAATTATAACTTCTCACCTTATAGGTACTTTACATGCCCTACGTCACACGGGCTTTACAGTGCCACATCAGTCGGAAGAGGGATTTTAAACTTTGGATCACACACATACTTTTTTGACCACAAAAGGACATGGAAGGCCGCCCGAACGAGTGTTCAACTCAATCAAGGGTTTCTCCAAGACAACACGAACATTTAAGACGAAACACACCATTCGCTCACACATTCATACCAAACATGGCGAATATTCAAAAACAAACTGAAGAATTATTTAATAACACACTAAATTACACACCTCATTGATAGCATTCTTTTAACAATTAATAATGATTTAACTTATTTTATGAAAATAGTATTACGATTGACAAGAGTATTTTCAGTTATATAACTGATAAAATTATTTTATTATATCTCATTGTTTTCTTTGTTCTTTATGTACATTAGACAGGGACAGTCTACCAAATAATTTATCTTGCTTGTGTTCATTTTGTTGTTAGTTTTAGACTTAATTTTAATATTATTGTTAACATTATTATGTTATCGGAACAACAATCACAAACAGGAATGAGATACACAAGGAAATTAAACATAAGCTCAATTCTGGAAATGCGTGCTACTATGCATTACAGAGACATTTGACGTCCCATCTCCTTTCAAAAAACGTTAAACTGAAAATATATAAAACTATTATCCTACCAGTTATATTATATGGATGCGAAACATGGACTCTTACTTTAAGGGAGGAAAGGAGATTACGAGTATTTGAGAATAAAGTTCTTAGGATTTTTTTGGACCAAAGAGAGATGAACAGACAGGTGAATCGAGAAGACTACATAACAATGAATTACACGGTCTTTATAGGAAGCCAGATATAATAAGAACAGTTAAGTCTCGTAGATTGCGATGGGCAGGACATGTGGCACGAATGGGGAATGAAAAAACGTGCATGGAAGCTTCTTGTAGGAAAACCAGAGGGAAAACGCCCAGTTGGTAGACCAAGAATGAGGTGGAAGAATAACATTAACTATGATTTGAGGGAAGTGGATTATACCAGGGATGATTGGAAAACATTAGCTCAGGATAGGGATGTATGGAGATCTTTATGTCCATGCGGCCATGAACTTACGGGTTCGATAGTGCCAGTGAGTTAGTTAGTTAGTTATTATTATGTTATCGATCTTAATCTTATAGATTATTATTGGTCAAATTTTCATTTATTAATTTTGAGAATTTTCCTCATCATTGAAAGTTTTCTCCAACCAATCTTAGTAATTGACATGAATTAAAAATAAATAAATATAAATGTAAATATATATTTATAGACTATTAGTGTGCAACAAACATTCACAAATTTCCCTTCATTAAAGTTCTCCATATTTCTCTGTCCTCTGTGTCATCATCTGTTACACCAAATTTCCCCATTGAATTTTGAATGTTTTCCTTCCAGGTTGTTCTTGGACTTCCTTTTCTGTTTCTTCTTTCAAGTTTTCATGCAAAGACGGCCTTTGGTAGTCTTCCATCCTGCATTCTTCTTAAGTGTCCATACCATTTTAGCCTTCTGTGTTCAATCTCATACATTATAATTCTTTCTGCATTCATCCATTTAGTAAAATTTTCATTTAGTATTTAATATTAGAGTTAATTGTGATTGCTATATTCTAATGTAACATATGTTTATTCTGATGACTGGAAGAGAAGGAAAACCAGGCTAAATAAATAAATAAATAAAATAAAATAAAATATTATGATTATGATGGCCAGATGATTTTCGGGGACCATTCGGACCTTGTATATTTTTTTTTTACATTTGCCTTACAGGTGAGGAAAAATCCCGAAAAAAACATAGGCCTACATCAGTCAAGAAAGTTGTCCCGCCCGGGGACCGAACCCGTACGAGACAGCGAATCTACCCCGATATTTCTGAGGTGGATACATAGAAATACATTAATTTAAAGCTAATAACACAAAAACATCCGGAATCCAAGGGATGAGGCAATCGCGAGGAGGGCATTGCATGTTTTATTTTGATGCCGGTATGCACGTAAGGTACTGTGTATAGTGACGTAAGAACTCGTAGTTCACTAAATCGTCACTCCGTCTCATCGATTGGACGCACAATAGTATCTGATCTCTCTGTTTGCAATAAGTCGCAGCCTATTTGGAGCGTAATTTAGAAGGCTGTATTTGGTTAATCTAAGTGTTTACTAGCGTACTTTAAGAAACAATATAAAGCTCAAGGTATGATCTTCCAGTTTTTAAATATACTTCAGTGTTTAATGTACGTAGTTTTGGATTAAACTTTAATGCATAGATTTAACCGTAACGTTTTTACTGTTCGTTTACATTAACTTTTTAAAATATTTTGATGTTTTATGTTATAATGTACTGCAAGTGCATTAATTTGGCGCCTACAGTCGTGGACAGAGATTTCAGGTTTTTAAATGCTATACAAGGTATTTTAAATTCGTTCATGTATAAAACGATAAAGTAACATAAAATTTAAGAAATTTTCGCCTTTAAGATGTAGATAATCGTGCAGTCTTACCCTATGATTTGCCTATGTATCTACAAAATTATATCATAAAATAAAATCTAAATTATCACTGAAATAATACGCATTTAACATTTCTGGATTACCTGAGCCTTGGACATCAATATACTTTCAGTTTTTTTTTCAAATGCCCCAGGTTTGTCTTTCGACATTCCTGGGTTCTCTCCTGGAATGGCGTACTTGTAACCAACTTCTGAGGTTGGGGCGCCTGGAAGGCGGGGTTACGTTTCCCCGATGATATGATGGGTGATGATGATGATGATGCGCCAGGAGAGTCCCTAATCCTAAGATGAATATGACTAAGATGAATATGAATGATGATGATTGCGATGGCCATGTGATTTTGGGGATCGTTTGGGCCTTAAAGTTTTCCTGACATTTGTCTTACAGGTGTGGAAAAACCCCGATAAAAACCTCACTCAGAAAAACTGTCCCGACCGGGCATCGAACCCAGGCCCGCTGCGTGGCAAGGCAGCACACTACCCCGAGACCACAGCGGTGGACTATATACTTTCAGTAACGTATTGGAAATGTCTTTGTTTTCACAACAATATAAAATTTAATATTTTTTGTTGATATTTTGTTATGATAATAACTGTCATTAGTTTTTTTATTGTATTAATCACATTTTTAGCGGCTCTTTCATATCACTCTTTCATAAGATCGTTTTTAGGGGATAGCAGTGCAAAGTCCTTCATGCCTCAACTGCACTTCTACTAGCGCTTGATTTTTCAATTATATTGTTGTAAGTTATAGCTCTTCTTTTGTATTTACTAACATTATTTAATATTTTAAAATATTTCAAACAATATGTATAACATTATTAGACAATTCTGAAGTATTTATTTAAATATGCTTCTTCTTCTTCTTCCTTCCAAGTATTAGGCCAAGGCCTGTTACGATCCTATAGAAAAATTTTCCCTTCTCCGAGAAATTCTCGTATAAGACTTGAAAGCATAATAATAGTCCCTTCGATTGGTTGCTGGCCAAAGGAAGGCAAGACCAGTGATGGGGCTGCCATCTTTAGCCTCTGGTCAGGCTTTTCTGGAGAAGAAAAGAAAATAAAGAAAAGAAGAAATGGAAGAAAGGAAAGACTCCCTAGCCCTCGGATGCCCTAATAGCGTCGGGGTCGAAAAAACAAGAATCAAACAAGAGAGATTAGATAGTAAAGTTAAAAGAGTGCAAAACACAAGTAAGTGGAAGAAATGTTTTGCTCAGCTTGGGCACCTTGTGGTCGCCATCCACATATCCCCTAGATGAGGATCCCAAATCACAAAATTATGACACTGTTACACAATATTGTGATGCTAACTGCTATTTTTTGCACTGAGTATATTACTTAGTCTTTGCTTTTTCTATCGCTGTTTTGAGTTATCGCTGGTTGGATCAGCGTTAGGGAGTGATAAGTAAGTGTACACCCATTATTAATAATCGTTTGGTAATTTTAATATTATTAATATATATTTTTAACATAGATTTAGGGATTCATTGCACATATTGGTCATTTAAATTTCATAGCGACGGATAGTAATCGAGGATGTTAATCGATATGTGGTTCGATTGAGGGTTATCGTTGGCTCTGTTTGGTTGCTGTACTTAGGCCATTTGCACTACTTACATTAATTTTTTCACATATGTCTATATTTTCTGTGTCTGCTAATGTAACCCCTAATCCTCGTATATTTAAATATAGGACTAAAAGTATCAAATGTTGTGCAAGAAATGACGTAAATAAAATGGCTCGAACAACGTTTATTAAAAAAAGGGTGTACACTTACTTATCACTACCTAACGCTGATCCAACCAGCGATAACCCAAAACAGAGCTAGAAAATCATAGACTAAGTAATATACTCTGTGGATAAAATAGCAGTTAGCATCACAATATTGTCTAACAGTGTCATAATATTGTGATTTGCATATTAAAAAAAAATAAAAAATTGTCTAATAATGTTATAAAAATTGTTTGAAAAAGTTTAAAATATTAAATAATTAAGTAAATACAGAAAAAGAGTCGGCCGCGGTGGACTAGTGGTTATGCTCCTTGCCTCTGGTCCCGAAGGTCACGGGTTCAAACCCGGCCGGGGTCGATGGATTTTTTAGGATGGAAAAATCCAAGGAGCGAGTCCTCAGGGAGGGACTTTAAGCCGTGGGTCCCGAGTCTGAAGATTTTCAGGCTCGTAAAAAATCCTTAAGCCTGATTGAAAAGGCTTCTAAGCAAAATTTACCGAATTTTCCCATCCTAGTACTACCTTGGTTTCCTAGATGTCAGTATGAGGCGGAACGCTGACCACGGACCACTCAAAATGACATCTATACGAAAACAAGTGTAACTAAATTAGTATGGTTCTAATTCTTCCCTGTAAGGGGAGAGCGCCTAAATCTCTGTAAAGGGAAAACAAGGGCTTACAAAAAAAATTAAGAAGAAGAGCTATATTTTACAATATAACTTAAAAATCAAGCGCTAGTAGAAGTGCAGTTGAGCCAAAATTATAATTAACTTTGCATCAGGTATAGGCGAATGAATTATTTGGGAATATACTTACTTACTCACTCACTGGAACTATCGAACCCGTAGGTTCATGGCCGCGCGGACATAAGCTCTCCATACATCCCTATCCTGAGCTAATGCTTTCCAATCATTCCCTGTATAATCTACTTCCCTCAAATCATAGTTAATGTTGTTCTCCCACCTCATTCTTGGTCTACCAACTGGGCGTTTTCCTTCTGGCTTTCCTACAAGAAGTTTCCATACACGTCTTTCATTCCCCATACGCGCAACATGTCCTGCCCATCCCAGTCTACGAGACTTAACTGTTCTTATTATATCTGGCTTCCTATAAAGACCATGTAGTTCATTGTTATGAAGTCTTCTCCATTCACCTGTCTGTTCATCTCTCTTTTGTCCAAAAATTTTCCTAACAACTTTATTCTCAAATACTCGTAATCTCTTTTCCTCCCTTAAAGTAAGAGTCCATGTTTCGCACCCACATAATATAACTGGTAGAATAAATCATATTTATAATAAAAAACATTAACACGTCAATAACACGATGATCTATACGCAAAGAAGATGTTATAATCACACATTCTATGATGTTGATAACAATCTTTAGTTTTACATAATATATCACTTATATTCTCGAATAACTCATATACAAAGAATGCCAAATAATCGTTTATCAAAACAGTTACTTCATTATAGGCCTCTAGGCCGAAGAAATGTAGGAAGACCAAAACGTCGTTGGAAATACGACCTACACCTGCAGCATATAGTGCACCGGGGAGCGGAACGGGCCGATAAGCCCATACCTTGAAGATGATGATGACGATGAATAACTCATATATCAATGTCCAGACGTAAATTACATAAAATATGTAAACATAAATTGTTTATAGACAAAGTCGCCATGTTTAAACTGAATGAAACAACCAATCACAATAGATACAGCGCTTTCGTCTGTCTGAAGCCTACTTTTACTTCGCTGCAATAGCTCTTAAGTCCGCTAGAGCGCTTTATTGCCCGCTGATTGGTACGTTGCAGATAAAGTACTGAAGCGCTTTTGAGCGATTTGGCCACTGAATGCGCCCATAGATGCAAAGGAAGATAATCGATAACAGTCTATATAATTTGCAATCTGTAGTACGTTCTATCGTTCATTCACAATTATTTGCCGACAATAGCCTCATTTTTAACTCGAATTTATTAATGTTTTCTATTTCATCATATTAAGGTTAAAAAATTATCTGGTGTTTGTGATAGTGTATTGAGATGATAGGGATATTCTACATAATCTATAGAGTGTTTTTATATCTTTTGGAAGTAGAAAACTTGGGCTTGAACAGACAGGTGAATGTAGAAGAGTACATATCAGTGAGCTACAACTTCTTTATGGGAAAGCAGATGTAATAAGAATAGTAAAGTCTCGTAGACTGCGATGAGTAGAACATGTATGGCACGAATGGGGAATGAAAGAGAGGCATGGAAACATCTTGTAGGAAAGCCAGAGGAAAACCGCCTGGTAGGTGGCTGAAAATGAGGTGGGAGAATAACATTAACCATTAAATAAGAGTAAATTATACAGGAATGTTTGAAAAACATTAGCACATTATAGGGATACATGGATAGCTTATGTTCGCACGGTCATGAAACTACGGGTCTGAGAGTGCCAGTGATTTAGTTAGTTACATATTTAGTTAATATTTATATTTACGTTTCTCATTTTGCTTTTTAGACGCCCGTTTTGATATATATATATATATATATATTTGGAATCTGATTTCCTTTTAACTCCCCTAGCTTCAAAATAGTTAGTGATAGTTTCGGATTGGGCAGAAATTAAATTGATATATGTGAAAATTTATTAAATTCGTCTGCTGATGTATGTAATTCTCCCATAACTATCAAAATATCAGATAATAATAATATAATAATAATAATAAAATAATAATAATAATAATAATAATAATAATAATAATAATAATAATAATAATAATAATAATAATAATAATAATAATGATTTATTTTAGCTGGCAGAGTTAAGGCCATAAGGCCTTCTCTTCCACTCAACCAGCGAATAGTAAAATTATACAAAAATTACGTACCTAATTAAGTAAAAAGTTATATCTTGAAAGCACATATTAGAGGTTCATCTCCTCTTTTAACTTATATAACCTTATTATTTAACTCCATTACTTGGTAAATTAATTCAGTAAGATCATTATAATCCCATTTCTAAAAACATATTTTTTCTGACCTAATGAACCTGCGTATCAAGTGAAGAAATGATGATGTGAATTTGCTGATGTTCCGAGTTATGTGGATTGGAATCAATTTCATCTAGAATCTCGCTGTAAGGCCAACTTAATTTGAGAATTACTCTCGATCAGATTTGATTTGAACATGAGATTGTGCTCCACTTATAAATAATAATTTTGATAACATTTTTCACACAATAAGGGTATGGAGCAATTCTTTTATCGGAATTGTTGTGTAATCCTTCCGAAAAAACATGAACACATCTAGCCGTTTATAAAAATATGTCTATATATTTTAGTAAGTTGAATAGCCTGTACAGGCCTACTTACATAAATAATTATTTTTGTAGAATATCCTCTTACAAACAGAATTTAATATTATTGAAAATAATCATGAAAATTAATTTACAATAAACGTAGTTTAACTGCTGGATCATGTAACATATCATAGGCAGAATGGCTTGATGATAGATTGTCTTCCAGGCAGAACTCCTTGGAATTCAAATGGCAGTTGAATGGATTGAACTACAAAAAGATGTAACTTCAACATATGCTATCCACGTAGATTCACAAGCCGCTCTTCTAGCCATAGCTAATAGAAAATCAACCAAATCATGTAACATATGCCTGGATTAAATATTATATTAACTAAAAAATAAAAAAAACAATTGTGCTTTTAGGAAAAGGCCCAATGCGCAGTATAATTACAATTAATTGTAAGATGTTGGTAACTATTAGGTCTATAACAGTTTATGATGGATACCAAATCACATACGAAGAAAAATATATTGAAAACAAATTAATAGAGCGATGGGATAATTAACACTACCATGCTACGAGTATAAAACACATTCTGAAAATAGAAGCCAAGTCTGTAATGTGTTATGGCAGCGATGTTCCAATGTTCGTTATACGGGCTTCAAGATATTAACTATGTCTTAAATAAAATACATGCAAAATAGGCCATAGCGGGATACATCAGACTCGGCCATATCAGAAATTACAACATTACTGAAGACTTGAATTCTTACATTCGAATTCATCTCTGTGTTCTCGAGGACCGAGAAAGTATATGCAATGGAAAGGATAAACGAAGACAAAGACAGCGAGAGAGAGAGAGAAAGAGAAAGAGAAAGAGAAGGAGAAAGAGAGAGAAAGAGAAAGAGAAAGAGAAAGAGAAAGAGAAAGAGAAAGAGAAAGAGATAAAAGAAAATTAATACCGTTGAAATTTACTTATGAAATATGCTGTGAAAATCATATATTTCCGAACATCAATTTATATTAATTAATACAGTCCAGTAACAGATGTCATATTTTTAGAAGCAACTTGTTAATCATCTAGGAAGCTTTACTTACTTAATTTTATTTTGTATTATTTTATTTTTAATACATTCCATGTTTTTGTTGGTATTATCTAGTATTAGATCACATCACCATTGTCTTTTGTTTAGTCTATACTTTAATAATATCCTAAAATTGTAATAATTATGTAATTTTTGTATAATTTTACTATTCGCTGGCTGAGTTGAACTCTGCCAGCTAAAATAAATAATTATTATTATCATTATTATTATTATGAGTATTATTATTATTATTATTATTATTATTATTATTATTTTTATTATTATTATGTACTGCCAGATAACTAAAATCATGGCTGACGATCAGAGGAGAGTAGAGGTGCTCCTGTTTTTGTCTGCCTCCGACTCTTTCTCATGAGTGTTAATATCCAAACTAAAAGTATAGATTGTTTACCTGTATTAATTCACTACAACCAGCTTGTTACAATATATATATATATATATATATATTAGTTAGAATAGTACAACGAGTGTTGTAGGCGGCCCGCGCATGCATAAGAAACAACTATCTGGCCGTCTCTGTACTCGTATTAACGTATGGTGTATCCATATTACACAGAGGGCGTATTGACATATGACTTGCGTGTCAGGTTATATTGAATATATATCATGAATCTATTAGAACCAGTTTCTATAGCTAAACATGATTATATCGTTAATTACTCGGTGAACGCTCTACCTTATAATTAGAAATTTAACAGCCATTAAATTGAAATCTGGGCGGACGTAGCGTTCATCTCATTTCTAAATAAAAATAGCGTATTTTGAGGGGGGCATAAGTGAAATTATAGGTTATATGGAGGAAATTTGCTTCTATAGGCCGCGTTAATCCATTTAGATTAAATGAAATTTGGTACACTCGCTGACATTTCAGTACTAAAATAGACCTGCTCAGTTATATACAGTATTGTATTTCACCCTTTCAAACAATTATTTCAAAATTTCTATATAAATAATCTACGCTAAGTATTCTGGAAAATTTGATGGGGTCATTTTGATGAATACATGATGTTCAGGATTTTTGAGGCTTAAAGTTTTATTTAGAAATGTTGTACACCCTTCGACAAAAAAAAATGAGTCATCTCTTGAACGCACATTTCTTCTGTCATACTCGGCACAGCGCTGGGTTCAAACTAGGAAACTAGTCATAATTGTGCAGTCCCTGAGCTACTGTGTTATGTGCATGAACAGAAGACTCTTCTCCATGTCCCGATAGCTCCGCGGTAAAGCACGCGGTCACTGTTTTTGTTAACGAAGATCGCAGGTTCGCGTCTTCAATTACGCAGTTTTTCTTTTTCGTGATATTTGTATTAAACGTTTTATGAATTAAATACATTTTATTTCGACATTTGAATTAATCTATACTTTTTAGTTCATAATTTTGTCATACCGTTGAGGTTATAACAATGTTAAATTATATATTTTTACACGCTTTTTATTAACTTGACCTGTATCTGTTTATGAAATGAACCTGTATCTATGTAACGGAATCTTTAAACACGATTTTCATCCACTTAAAAACATTGGATCGACTTGAAACTTTGTATACTTGTAAAGGACCCATGACAATACAATAATTTCATAGTTTTTTTTCTAAAATCCTGGCCAGAATCATCGGAAAATCAAAAAAATAAAAACCTGTGTAATAGGTTGCGGACTTATCGACTTTTTATTCATTCATTGTAAGAGCTCAGTTAGTAGAGCGGTGGACTGTAGTGGTATTTAATTTCAGCAATCAATAGGTCGCTGATTCAAATCCGGGCCGGAGTTTTTTTTTAGAAAAGTATTAAGCAATTCAATTTTCATCGGATTCCGGTTTATGACAATCAATTAAACTAAAAATAAAAATAAATAAATAATAGTTTAAAAAACTAAAACAACACGCTTTATTAGATAACCAAACTAAAAAATAAAAAAATAAATAATAGTTTTAAAAACTAAAACAACACGCTTTATTTGAAAACCGAACTAAAAAATAAAAAAAATAATTTTAATTTCCAACACACTTGGGGGAAAAAATTAAAGTGGTCAACAAAAAAACCATCTCTAACACATTTAGAATAAAACTAGAGTTATCTACAAAAAAAAAATAATTTTGCCATCAAAAGCGTTGGGTGATTTTTATGGTTTTAACGGTTTTTACGTTTTCTTCTTAGAGACTTTACTTTTACCAATATCTGTTTATCAAATATAAATATTAATTGATATAGAGCACCCCACGCTTTTGATATTAAAATTATTGTTTTTGTAGACTATTTAACTCGTGCCACAAATGTTAGTCAGTGACCAATCACGTTTCAAATAATGTTGTTTTACAACCAATGACAGTTGTGTTTCACCTCGCTCTTTATCAATTTCTCTTTATCAGCTCCTGCTTTTGTGATAAAGAAAGCTCCTCCTTTTTAATGTTCTGAACAGGTCAAAGCATTATTTTTCTCCAACAAATACATTGAGTATAGCAAATAATTAAAAGATTGCTTGATTTTACTGAGTTGTTTACTAAAAAATAAATGAATAACTCGTAATGTTGATTATGATATATAGTTTGATGTGTTTCATTATTTCTCCACTTGGGTGCACTATTACAATATTGCGACCTTATTTGGCAATAAATAATATGATCAAGCAGCAGTGAATGAACATAACCTCACATTTCTGATTTGTTTTCAAACATCGCCATTTACATTAAATATATAAATATTTTAAAATAACTATAGTTAAACAATGATTTGTGAGTAAACAGCTTAATTTTATTTGTTAAATAGTCCTAACAAATGCCACTCTTGATTTACAAATTCTCTAGATAAATTCACTCCTCACTTCGTGAGTCGTGAATTTATCGATAATTTGGAAATCACTCGTGGCATTACTTATGATAACTCTAGTTTTATTCTAGATGTGTTGGAGATTATTTTTTTGTTGACCACTTTAATTTTATCCCAAGCGTTTTGGAAAATAAAATTATTTTTCATTTTTTAGTTCGGATTTCTAATAAAGCGTGTTGTTTTAGTTTGTTTAAACTATTATTTATTTTTACCTTGTATACTACCGTCTTCCTCAACTATCTAAAATTTTCGTTGATTTCACTCTAGGCCTTTCGATGCATGCTTCATCTTCTGGAGTTTTTGTAGTAGTATTGAATTAACTGTATGTCTAATAGAGGGTTTTGCTTATTAGGCACATTTTCGTTGAGAATGTTTGTATTCTTGGCCTTCTTAATAATTTCGATTTCTTGTAAAATGTTAATTTTGTGTCTGTTGTTTTCTCTGTATAATTTACATTGTATTATGGATATTGTTGAAACTGTGGCCGCTTTCTGGAATGTGTTTAGCGAAATTTGATTTCATTGTTAAAGGAGAAGGCAAATCAAATTTCGCTGTTCACCAGGTTGAATCCAAACGAAAATGTATGGGCTAAGATGAAAATAGAGATGAACTCTAATTGGCCTGCAGATGCACGAAAAACGAAAGATGGCTTATGGGCACAAATTCAAGACGCCTGGGATGCTCTAGCCGATCGTCCACGTGCCTGTAGAAATTTTTTGCATCAATGCCCCGCAGATTGAGAGCGGCAATAGATGCTGAGGATTCATACACCCGATATTGATTTTGTTTTTGTTAAAGTTTTTCATTTTAGAAGGTATTATTCCCTTTCTTCATTTAATTATTAGAAGGTTTTCATTTATGTGTTTTGTATGTGCATTAAAGCCATAAAACTCAAATATAAAATTAAATATTAAACTATATTACAGGCGAAATGCTATCCTAACATTCAGTAAAAAAAAAAGTAGAACGGGAATCGAACCCGTCAGGTTACGAACGCAGATGTTGTGTGTTAAACTGCTCGACCACGGAAACACACAAAGGCAAGCTCTATCTTTTATGTTACTTGAGTGTGCACTACGTTAACTAGCAAACAGCACAGTACAATTACTGAAAACGTGTTAATGTGAATAAGGCTTCTGCGAGTGCTCACGAAGTTCCCCGATCGGTTGATAGAATCAAGAGATGACTCATTTTTTTACTAAGGGTGTATATATCTTGAGAGAGAATGAAATTCTTAATGAACTGATTAGAGCAATAATATCAGTTAACACACACTGCAAAAGAGTAATCAAAGTAAAAGAACAGCAAACTGAAGAAATAACGCTCACAAAGGGCATCAGGCAAGGTGACACTCTAAGTCCATTCTTATTTAATATTATCCATCCATAGTAATTCTGCCCGAAGGCAGGTCCTTCACTGCAATCATAGCATTTTCATGCTATGCTTGCAGCTTTACTAGGGAGTTGTGTAGGTGTGGTAGCTTCCCGTTGCTTTCCACACCGGTGAAGGATGATGATGATAATGATAATGGTAAGGATGATAATGATAAGGATGATGGCCATATGATTTCAGGGACTGTTTGGGCCTCAAAGTTTTCCTGACATTTGTCTTACAGGTGAGGAAAAACCCCGATAAAAACCTCACCCAGAAAAACTGCCCCGACCGGGGATCGAACCCGGGCCCGCTGCGTGACAAGGCAGCACGCTACCTCGAGACCACAGCGGTGGACAATTATTATAGTGGATAAAATTATTGAAAACATACCACCACGTTAGGGTTATAAAATGGGAAACACTAGGTTTCACTTAATATGTTACGCAGATGATGTCGATCTCCTTTCAGAATATGAAGATAATTTACAAAGATCTTTACATCAATTTAATATAAATGCCAGAAAATACAATATGGAAATTAATACAAATAAGACAAAATGCTTAACAATATCAAAAGAACTACCGGTAGTAAGATGCAAATTAGAAGTGGGAAGAAACATTATAGAACAGGTATCAGAATTTAATTATTTATATGTATTAATAACAAACACTAAAATTTAGTAAAATAAGTAAAGAAACAAGCTGATAAAGCAGCACAAATATCAGGATATATGAAGGATTTAATTTGGCATAACAAACAAATGTCAATAGAAAGCAAAACCCGCATATAGGCCTACAAAACGATAGTTCGACCAGTTATTGTATATGGAGCAGAAACTAGGGCTGATACAACAATAACTGAACAAATCATAAGCACATGTGAAATGAAGATCTTGAGAACTATTCAGGGGAAAACATTATTTGATAAAATAAACAAAACAGAAATTACGGACAAATGTCATATTCATGACATACCAAATTTATTATAGATAGACGAAAATATTGGAAGGATCATACAGAAAGAATGGAAGACAACCGACTTGCAAAAAGAGCTAAAGAAGATAGACCAATGGACGGGAGAAGAACAAGAGGTAAACCAGCCAAGAGATGGATAGACAGTGAGGAGTGATTTTGGAAATAAACAGGATGAAAATCTTAAAAATTATGAATAATAATAATAATAATAATAATAATAATAATAATAATAATATTATTATTAATAATAATAATAATAATAATAAGAAGAAGAAGAAGAAGAAGAAGAAAGTTTTTTCGACATGTCTTAGAGATGAGGAAAACAAGCAAAGGTTCTAACGCAGGAAACTTGTCCCGACCGGGGGAAAAAATCCGGGCTCGCTACATCCAAGGCAACTACATTTGGTTTAATCAGCTATTTTAAGACGAGTAAACATAAATAATTGCATAAATCCGATTGAAATTTTGCTTTCACAATGTCCACTTTTAAGGAGGGTTATACACTAGCGAAATGTAATTTTGACAAACAATTATAATAACTACACGCAAACTTATTTTACATGAATTTAACTTCATATTCATAATTTAATATATGTGACAACTGTAAATATGTTTATGGAACATAATTTTCATTAACAGATGTCATGTCACCAAAAAATAATAAAATTAAAGAAAATAAATAAAAAATAAAATAAAAAAAGCACATCTAGTGAGTAAATAAAAGCCCATTACTATTTTTTTTACTTAAAACTGACATTGTAATATTGATTGTTGGACCACAGTTATGATTAAGATTCTAATTGGTTTTATATTGAAGTTACAGATTTTTAAATATGTACATATTGCATTACATCTCCCCTAGTAAACTCCTCGTTTTCATTCAAATTAACCTTCGAGGCCAATCTCTAGAGTCTATGATACATAGACTAAGTGCAAAGTGTTATTGAAATCCAACTAATAGTTCTCGAGATTTTGTTTGTTGAATCATTATATTTATATTATATACATCCATGCACCATCTTAAAAAAAAGTCATATCATCACTAAAAATTAGGATTTTTAACTGAAAAATTGAATTAGGTTGCATAAATGTATACTCTTGTCTTTTAAGCAAATAAAGAACATTTTTTTTCATAGTTCTTACTTATAAGCCCCCTTAAATAGAAATTAATGTTGCGGAGATAAGGTTGAGACGTATAATGAGGTCTAAATTATTTTCCAGACTTTGTATTAATGCATAACATTAAGACCTTTAAAAAACATGTTCACAATTATTTCTAATTAATAAATGTTAATTTATTTTAAGAAAATAAAGTGTCTATATAATTTTATTGTATATTTGATATAGTCATAGAATAGTTTAAAATTAATCCCTTTAGCATTTATATCTTCTATAAAGAAATTTACGTTAAATTAAAATGTTTAGAATTGATTTTTGAAAAAAAAAATTCTCACGTTACATATGTTAACCATTATCGTGTTTGTTCTTACTTCATTACATTATTTATTTTTGGGATGAGACTGTATGTAGATTTTATCTTATTAACATAATTTTAATGAATTTTGAAATCATGAAATGCAAAATTGCTTATGATAATGAAAATCTAACCTAACTTTTGCCTTTGGCGTCCCCAAGATTTGAATTCTAAATTTCACGAATCAGTCTGAAATTAAATGAGTCATTTCGAAAAGGGATCATCTACTATTTTTCTGAAATTCACTTCTTTCATTATTCCATGTTTACATACCTACTTCCATCGTTTCTGAGTGATGACGGAACAACTACACTATTGCTTTACCACTTTCTGACTTTATTCAATAGCAATTTCATATTCAATGCTTTATCCTCAACAAGTTAAATCAGTTTTTTTTCCCTCTCCTGTAAAATTTGATAAGCTGTAGATGATCCCTTTTCAAAATGACTCATTCAATTGTATTGTCTGAAGCCAGTTCACTTAGTCGTCAGGTTTTTATAAAAAATGTTACGGGTTCATGGAGAAGAAAAAAAAAACTTTCTTATTATGGAATTTCGCGTTTTCCAGTTCTTTATCTACAATAAACTTTTTAACAATACCTGGAGGAAAATTTATATTCCTAACATTTAAAGCCTATAAAAAGTAGTTTATCACCATGAGTTTAATTCATTAAGATTTATTGAAATTTCTTGCAATTTCTTGCAATTAAAATTCTTTATAGTTTACTGCTTCAATTCAAATTATTACTTTAAGGTTAATTACTTCTTTTACCTCATATATAAAATTGCATTTATTTATTTTATGTAATTGAAAAAAATAAAGATTTTTAAACTATTATGTATTTATTTTGATATAACAAGATTGTAATTCTAAACCCTTAACAGAGTTTATTTAGAAAGGTCCTTTAAACGGGTTCAAAAAATTTGATAGATTTCTGTGCTTTACTCAATGAAGAATGTAGGCCCCAATAAATTAAAAATATATAGGCATGGTGTTACCCTACAAAAGGATAAATTAATATTTTGTACAAGATTTAAACGATATTGTTTCCAATATAAAATGTATATATTATTTGATAAACATTTTGACAAATTCAAATTATATCAGAATTATAGTTGTAAGATTTTTTCGACAATGCAGCTTAATGTTGTGGAAATATTCCTTACTCAGAAAACTTGCCCAATAGGGAATCGAATTCGGCTGCGCTGCGCGTGACGCATCGATATTACTATAGGCCTACATAGCGGAGGTCAAGAATCGATTTCGTCTGTAATTGAAAACATTGAAAAAAGACCTATCTTAATAGATAAAGGACTTAATAACTAGCCTAATAGTTGCCAGAATACAATGAACACATCGATATTATCAAAAGACAGTTTATTTACAAATTCTATTGTAGCCTACTCTAGGCTAATTTTCTCCAAATATTTATAAAGAACAGGAAACATAGGTAAAATATAAGTAGATAAAAAACCTTAAACATGAGATGTCGGCTGATTCAGCCCAGCGTGATGGCCGCCCTTAACCTCTGAACATATGTATGTTACTCATTTTTGTTATAGGCTGACTCAACCCCAGGGTCATGGTGCCACAAGAATGTTTAGGCTATTTTTTAAAAATTTGATCTCATCGGAACTGGGACCCGCGACTCTCCGCTTTATAGCGTATTGCTTTAACCTACGTCGCTTCCCGATTCTATAAATCAGGTCTAACTCAAGGGTTTAGAACAATTTTGCAAATGCTAACGCTTCTCAATTAAAGTATCTTTTCTGTAATAAATTGTAGCCTAAAAATGTATTAACATTAGAAGAAATCAGGTGCCTCTATGAGGCGAAAACCGAACCACTTGTTACTAGACCTACATCTGAAAGACATTAGTAAATTAGCTTTGTTAAATATCCCCCGCAAAGGAGAGCCCTAATCAGAAAAAATAACCAGAATATAGTTATACGACGGTCATATTTGAATTATTTAATTATTAATGCAGACTGATGTCTAAAGAACACATATTTTTTAAAGCTAAATGTATACCCTTAATTAAAAGGACATGTTTCAATAATACCAGACAATAATTAGAATAAGATATCCATACATAGTAATTCTGCTCGAAGGCAGGTGTTTCACTGCAATCGTAGCATTTTTATGCTATGCTTTTGCAGCTTTACTAGGGAATTATAGGTGTGGTAGCTTCCTGTTGCTTTCCACACCGATGAAGGAGGGTGATGGTGATGATAATAATAAGGGTGATGATGGCCGGATGATATTCGGGGACCGTTCGGCCCTAAGCTTCCTGACATTTATCTTACGGGTGAGAAAAAAACCCGAAAAACCTCATCCCGGAGCCTGTCCCGATCGGGAATCGAACCCGGGCCCACTGCGTGACAAGCCAGCACGCTACCTCCTGACCACTGAGGTGGACAGAATAAGATAGAAGCCTATGTACATATATATTTTTTATTTCGAGTACTTTTCACCCCCTGTAGCCGTCTCGGTGAAAGCGTGGCTAGCGAGCTCATCTGCCCTGACAGGGGTCTCTAATTCGAATCCTGGAGATTCCGGAGGGATATCCGGTTTACCGAATTTCATCCCACCAACACTTTCCACCCCTCTTCCCCTCTTTCCCATCATGTCATTTCATCTCCACTTATTCATTTCATATCACTTTTAATCTCATCTCATATTAGGTAAAAGAAAAAATAGTGTGGTTTAACAAATCACAGACATTTAATATGTGGTTGTGTTGATCCATTTGGTGCACATTCATGTACTTCCTCATGCCTCTGAACCTTTATGTCAACTTGGTAGAATAGGGTCAAACGATGTGTTGTAGTCCTTTTCGAGACCTTGGGACCAACCCAAATAAATGGCGGTTTGAATTATATGTGTGAATGTTCCATGTGTGTTGAACCAGGGACACCACAACACACTACATTTTAGGGTAGAATTAATTACATCCCATTGATTCCACAAAGTAAAGAAGGGCAATACACTGGTCCAAAAATAACGTTACCATAATATCTACTAATCTAATCTTTATCCTTCTTCATAATAATTAAACTCTGGGTATTCGAGTAGAGAAGCTCTACTTAATTGGCAGACTACAAGCCTGCAACTTTAATGACACAGCTAAACCTTTTGACTTCGTTTGCAATTATTTTTTCTTAATTTAACCTCTCCCTTTTAGGTACTTCTACGCATCACATGCCACTCGGCCTTACTGGAACACAACCTGTCGGGAGAGGATGTTTAAAGTATTGATCAAATATGTTTTTACCACACAAGGACATGGAGAGCTTCCTCGGATGAGAGATCAGCTAAATTACGGTGAAATAGATAATCATAAACATTTAAGATAGGACACTCCATCCACTCGTATATTCATAAAAGAAGGCAAATATGATGCTGATTATGCTAGCCAAATAGTGTTCGGGGACTACTTAGGGCCTTAAAATTTCTCGACACTTGTCTTACAGGTGAAGAAAGACTCCAGAAAAACTCAACCAGAAGATTTGTCCCGTCGGAGGATGAACCCGGACCTGTTGCTTGCGAGGCAACGACTTAACCAGTGGTGGACCGTTTGAAATTCTATTTCGATATAATGATGCATTTCCATAAGAAAACAGTGTTCAGTCAATATAAGGGGAACGACTAGGATTTCTTCTTCAAATTTATAATAAAAATTTAACGACCTCATAGAAAATGCTATTGGGCAATCACGTTTTCTGTCATTGTAAGATGTTGGTGTTCACGGTACATGCGCATTATGACAACTAGAGGCGGGTTACAACTTAACGTACCTGAACTAATGGCGTTTTTCTTTTTGGCATATTTTGTGGTTGATGGACGGAGAACAATTTGGTATCACGGTCGTGTCATTACAGTGAATAATCTATAGATGTCGAGGTCATAGACTGTTGAACTCTACTAGCAGCAGTATCCAGCGTTGATTTACACAGTTCACATTCTTTAAACCAATTACAGCTTAGAAATAAAAATTATGATTTGAAAAGAACCTGTCAGAAGTAAAATTGTACTGGACAATAACATTTTGGAGCAGCTGAATAATTTTACATATCTAGGATGCAATATCTCATTTGAAGAAGAAAAGGATGTAAATGCAAAAATATCTAAATTTTTAAGAATTTTAGGGTTAATAAATTCTATCTTCAAGCCACAGTTAGTCCAAAAGCATTCAAGATTAAAAGTGTATAAAACACTGGCTCTTCCAACACTTTTGTGTGGTAGCGAAGTATGGACGATGAAACAGAAGGATATACAGAGACTTAGATCTGCTGAAATGAGATAGGCCTACCTTCGGAGGACTGCAGGATACACACTACTAGATCACAAAAAAATGAAGACATCTTAGAAGAATTGCACATGGAACCTGTAGAAAACAACATTTCTGATTATAAGTCAAGATGGATGCAACATGTTCATCGAATGGAAGATCACAGAATACCCAAACAAATGTTAAGATATCAACCTGCAGGAAGAAGAAGATCAGGACGTCCACTCAAAAGACTTTTTGGATGGTGTTTCTCTTGAGGCCGAAACAGGCCAACAAATGGCCTAAATTCGTGAATGTACTATGATGATGATGATGAAAAGCACCATTAAAGGCAGAATTAATGGATTTGATTAATTCTAAATCTACGATTATAAAGTATTTTACGTGAAAATACTTGATTTTGAAGTAATTATACAGGGTACTCTAAAATTCCCCTTACAAACTCATAGGACTTGTAGAGGGGACTGAGTTGATAATATTTAGAATTTGAAACGCAGTTAAAACGCAGAAGATGATACATTGATTTCGAAAGGCCTCCATTTTAGAACAACTTGAAGTTTAATAACTTAGTTGAGGACGACTGACTTACCAGGTAAAAAAACTTATATAATTAACATCTTACTGGAACCATGTCCGGAAACTCACCATTTCCATGCTACAGCCGTTTGAATACATGTTTTTAACGCGACCACTTTTACAAGTAATTTATTAAGAGGCGTGACACAGTACATCACTTATTCTACAATTCAACTCACTAATAAGCAAAGAAACAAAATGGAAACTGAATCATGAGTAGCATTAATAATCCCGGATACACCCTCTACAATCAATTTTTTTCAGTTTTCAAAGTTTCGAAAAAAATTGGCATTTAAAAAACACCATGTCATGGAATACTCAATAGGGAAATTTTCGATTTAGACGAATCGCGAAGCTATTACTTGTTGAGACACGTGACGTACGTTCAGGCAATGCTTGTTTTCAAATGGTTGTAGCACGGAAACGGTAAGTTTCTGGACATGGTTACCAATTCTAAATATTATCAACTCAATCCCCTCTACAAGTCCTAGAAGTTTGTAAGGGAAATTTTAGAGCACCCTGTATAGCTTGTAAATCCAAACCTTTGGTTTGTTTTTATGAAGTCATTGTAATCGGAGTTTATCAGTTGAGTGCAAGAAAAATATGTTATCGATTTGAAAATATCAATTATATGTAGTTTTCAGTGTTGTACACAGATAAATTGAGCTTGGTGACAGATTTTCTTTATACGGATGTCTCAAATATGTTATGTCATATGAACAAAGTTACAATTCTATTTTGTGTTACATGATTTGTCAAGTAGCAAATAGTTTAAATTTTTACAAAAAAAATGGGGGTGGAGGTGCATAAATTTGATGAGAGTTGAGTGTTTATCGTTTATGAAACAGTAGATTTTTATTATGTTTATTATTTATATAGTACTTCCATCAAATTTGTAGTTAGATATACCCAAGAAACTTGTCCCGACCGGGAATCGAATCAGGATTCACAGCGTCAGGGGAAACGACCATTACTCCGAGACCGCAACGGTCGATCTTAAATACAGTTTTATAAATTTTAATGGATCTGAACAAATCTATTTTTACTGGTTGAGGTTGATAACCTTACGCCAAACCCCCAAGTCTGTTGGCTGGCTTTCCACGACTGCTTTTTAATTTATTCGCAGCTATTCTCCAAATTTGATAACCGTATCCTCTATCCGCAATCGAGGACGCTCCATGCCGTGATACCAGGTCTGATATTAGCTGGATATGTAGGTTATCAAAATATTCATTGTTCCTTATTCTTATACCTGAGAATTTATCTATTTTAATTTTACCATTGCTTATGTTTTTTGTTATACGAGTATTTGAGAATAAAGTTCTTAGGAAAATTTTTGGGACCAAAGAGAGATGAACACACAGGTCAAGAGAAGACTTCGTGACAGTGAACTACCTGGTCTTTATATGAAGCCAGATATAATAAGAGACAGTTAAGTCTCGTAGATTGCGTTGGGCAGGACATGTGGCACGAATGCTGAATGAAAGACGTACAGGGGTAAAATTTAAATTGGAATATATGTTTTATTGAGATGTTTATAAAATTGTTTGTTTATAATATTGAAGAAGCTTCGTGTAGGAAAACTAGAGGGAAAACACCCAGTTGGTAGACCAAGAATGAAGTGGGAGAATAACATTAACAATGATTTGAGGGAAGTAGATTATACAGGGAATGATTGGAAAACATTAGCTCAGGATAGGGTTATATGGAGAACTTATGTCCGCGCAGCCATAAACCTGCGGGTTAGTTAGTTAGTTATGTTTTTTGCTATAATTTTTTGCTGTTTCATCAAATAAATTGGCTTAATGCTTGGATAACAGTGAGAACTAAAAGGAAATGGATTAGAACCATATTGAAAATCAAGATTCGTAAACTTCTCGCTTCAGCGTTAATCGGCCTGTTGGCAGATACTAAATTACATATTAATTCTGTGCCCAAACTACCCATTGTATGGCTACTAATATCAAAATTGACAGATGATATGCTATCGCTCATTCATGACGTAAATACGAATGCTATATATTTTACTTGTCCTGTAGTGAGAGTGGAAAAATTCAATATGACTTAATTTCTGCAATTTCTAGTTTTCATGTACTGTAGGCCTAATCTTTTATTGCTTTTATAATGATTGTCAAAATGATTTCGTGATTCGATCATTTATCTGATTCGGGAATGTCATTGCTATTTACGCAGAGAAACCCGATTCGGTTTGTACCTCAATTTCCTATCGGAGATGTTTTCGTGGAAGAATGTCAGAACATTTTAATCACGGCATTTCATTCAAATATTAGTAGCCAAACCAGTTTCATCCGACCATGGAAGTGAACATTTATTTTACGATTGCACTTGATATGTATGAAGAAAAAAGTTCTAAGGAATCCATTCTTTAAACTTTCAAACCTAACTTGTGAAATTTATTAAAATAAAAAAATCCTAATATTATTTATAAAATTGATCCTTTAGAACAAATTTGTAGGTTTTTAAAATAGAAAAAATATTTTTTATGCCCCAAGGGTTCTTTCGCCTGAAATGAAAATTAAATGTTAATATTAATAACTGCATAAATTATATTACTTTAAAATATATTCAGCAGAAAATAGATATATAATAAATAAATTATAAGAAAAGTCCGTCACGCAGGAACTGCTTAAACTAAGCGAATTGCTCAGCTAGTCGTATTTATCGTACACATTTTCTGGTCATGCAGTGAAAACAAAGTGATTTTTATTTTCGGATTTCAGGTGAACCCCCGCTTCAAATGGTCGAATCCTGCTGATTTTTGAAAATTCCTTCCTCGTTTTATTCTAACTTCATATATTCATTTTTGTTGCGAAACATGAGACTGCAAGAGCGGTTTTTAAATTTTCGCTTCAGGTGAACTCCTACACTTAATGATCCGATTTTGCTCTTTAACGAACTCGATCTTACTTTTTTAATTGATGGCTTTATGCGAAATCTGGTTCTGATAATAAAAAATTGCGGCCACTTGAGCGATCTCACACACACATACGCGTATGTATAGTATATATAGGCCCTATATATACTATGTATATTAGTATATCTGTACGTTGTTCACAATGGGCGGGTGTCCGTTTTTAACATTGTTCTGATTTTTACACATTTATACATACAAACTGTAATTTTATCATAGCTCTAATGGCTGTATAATGCAGATCCCCAAGCATTCTCAAGATGCTCGGTTCTATATCGGCTTCTGTCCATTACGTAATTGGAGCACTAATGGTACAACTGGACACCAGCCTTTATAATTCAACATCTTAGATTCTCTTAAGGTCTCCCGTCTATTTGTGATATACTTAATATTATGGACAACCACCTCTTGTACTCAATATTTTTGTATTAATAATTAATTCTCAATTTTAAATATTGTAAGCCTACTTTATTTTATGTGCAGTCTTTAAATCATTATTCAGAACTATCTATTTCTTCGTGAGGGTTTTTTTTAATGAGTAAGATGAGCATTGTAATACCAACTTAGTTCTATAGGAATGGTACGTGAAAGCATTTTTCCATCTTATTGTTCATTCAGTGATATTATAGTTTAAAAGTTATTAGAATAATAGTACTTTTTAATTTTGTTTCATTGTGACATTCCCCATTAAAGAGTCTATTCTGTTTAGAATAAAGCAAGAAAATGAGAAACCATTATCACTATTTTCTTCAGAAATAAGTGTTGAGAAATATAAACTTGTGATTGAGATGTTAAACACAAATCTTATGAGCTCATTAGTTGGGAATATTTACTTGGTATCACGAATGGTGATTTACCGTAGATCCAGACTATGTGCCAAGTGGTTCCGCATCTTACGCGAAGATGGAAGTGATGGTAGCTTTATTCCGTTCGAATGCAAGTAAATAGAATAAAGATCTGTCAGAGAGAGAAAAAATGCTGAACAAATATAAAATTATGAATAAAAGGAAGAGAGGCGGTGGTTAAGAATGTGTTGGAAATGAATGAAAATGTGTCCAGGGAAAATAATGCAGTCCTTTTGTAATTGTTGAAAGAAAAGTCAAGATTTAATACGCGAAGACGTCCGAAAGTCCATTAAAATATTTTTTTGGGACAAGAATTATGGATTCATAGAATATGGACTGCATAAATTATTTGACATAGACCCAATATTAGGAGGAATCGAATGTTGCTAAAAGAAAGTGATATTTCAACTCAGTTACTATAGGTATGGTTTGAATAGGGAGTTTAACCTCAATTTTTAAATGTCTTATAATGACACATATATGATAAAGTATTTAAGGAAATGGGCACGCCGTAGCGTAATGGTTATGGCATTGCGCTACAAGCCGGAAGGTCGAGTGTTCAAGTCCCGGTGAGGTCAGGATTTTTAAACAGACCCAAACCATCTGGCGGCACTATGGCCCTGGGGTCGACTCAGCCTCTAACGGACATGAGTACCAGACGCTTGTTCTGGGGGTAAAGACGGCCGTCAAGCAGGCTGACAACCCGGTGACATCAAGTGCAGATTGTCCAGAAAAAGTGGGAGCCTTAACCTCCCACTACCCTAAGGGCTCCTGAGGCCTGTACAGGAATTACTTTACTTTACTATGTCCAACCAAAAGAGAAAGTTGTCATACAATACTTCAGACTGAAACATCTTGATGAATAAAATAAAGTATAGGATCGAAAAAATGATAAGATAACAAACAGCCTTCCGGAATCCAATGATAGGCTATAGTAGCCAGGATTATTCTAAAGAAATGTTTGCAAACTAATAATTGAAGAAACGGTTATTTTGCCTCGGAAAACTCTGGACGTTAAATCTTACGAAGTAGATGTCACATCTAAACAAGGTCATTGTATGGTTTGGGATGAATCGATATTTGCCAGAGAAGACAATCAAGTATCATCTTACATTCTCAAATGGACCCAAAGCTTATCAATCCAAAGCTTATCAATCCAATAAAAAATTTATAACGTTTGCCTGACAACTATCTAGTCCAAAGCAGGAATATAATCATTGTTTCATATGTTTGGCTTCAGAAAATCATAGTCAGAAATCGTTAACCATTAGTATTCAGAAAAGAGAATGTTAGCTGTGAAATTGTTCTTCTCACAAAGGTAGTGCTAATTCAAATTGAAAATAAAAAATGTTGACATATTCAAGTACAAACTGACTTCGAGAAATATTTCAAAATAGTCGCTCCAGTGGATTCCAAGAACATTACAGAAAACCGCCGCGACAGGAGATATTTTGGAATATTCAGAAGGGGATGAATAACATCCTGAAGTTATTTTATTAAAACGTATCTTCACATATTAGGCCGATAATACAATGTAAAATGTGTGTTTATAAATATTTAAAAATATTATGATTTTTCTCGTGGACATCCGCCTTAGATTTTGTGAAGTTGCTGTTGGACGAAAGTCCATTTGCTTTGTTAAAAATATATTAACTTTTTTTTACAAAGGTACCATTAGCTAGATAATACACCATTAAATTTTAATTGATGTTTGTTTTCATTTTTTCTTCCCCTAAAAGCCCATTGTGATACATGGTGTAATATATATATATATATATATATATATATACAGGGTGTATAGAAAAGGATAGCGCAAACTTACATGGTTGAAAGTACACGATAATAGACGCAACAATGTCCCAGTAAACATGAGTCCGCAAACGAGCCGTTTGCGAGATAATTACGAATGCATGGTTACAAGCCGCTACTGACTTCATTGTAAACATCGTCCTAGTTAGTACAAATTAATTTGAATTTAGACTTTACTATTAATTTTTCATCTCATTTAGTTCACATTTCACAGTTCGCTTCACGTATGGGTTACCTGATAAAGGAGGTGTTCGAAGTGTCTTCCTTGCATCTGGATGCAATACTATGCTCGTCTCTGCAATGAATGTCGAATTCTTTCGAAAACCCCTGGATCATTTATGAATTCTTGACAAGCATGTACAACTCTCTCCTCCAGTTCTTCAACCGTGTTAACGGGTGTGCTGTACACTTCGCTTTTGAGGTGACCCCAGACACAAAAATCCAAAGGATTTAGATCAGTTGATCTTGGAGGCCAAGGTACAGATCACCCTTGTAAATGTACAACTTTCGGGGTGTCTTAGGTCAGGATATGTTTCTTGGTACAAGCGTGCAGCCTCCCGTGCATTGCTATTAGCCCTAACGTACATAAAATGCATATCCGCATACTCTTCGTTACTGTAAGGTTCCATTGTAACTACATCACTGCACAAGTGGCACTGCTCAGACGAGACTGATACCTTTTGAGACTGTGTACTGTATCCGCCCTGTAAGTTCTGCGTGTATGGTTTTATTACAACTCCACTCTAGGCAATGTTCAGTTTTGTAAACAAAGAACATAGGACGGCATCAAGTGCGCAAGGAGTAAACCGTATGAAGTTACGAACAATGACGTCAGTGGCGGCTTGTAACCATACATTCGTAATTATCTTGCAAACGACTCTTTTGCGGACCCTTGTTTACTGGGACATTGTTGCTTCTATTATCGTGTACTTTCAACCATGTAAGTTTGCGCCATCCTTTTTGATACACCCTGTATATATATATATCCTGTATACACCATTTTCGGTGTCAGATAGATGGGACGGGTGAAGAACTGTAAACCTTTTTTAAAAATATTTTTATGAGAACAATATCAGTAGCTTAATTCCTTCGGAATTTGCTAAAAAGTTAATTTTAAATCAAACTCACTCTCATGCACGCTGAGGATCAAAGTTTGAAATAGGAGTAGGAAGCGTTTGTAATATAAATGAAAATAATTGCAAAAGATAAAATATTTGAACTCAGATGTAGGCCTAATTTAATATGAACATCATGAAAAATAAGTGAACATAAAGAATTGTTAAGTAACTATCATTGTACATTTTAAATAATGTAGAAAAAAGCTTATGGATATATTTTAAAGTAATCTTTCTTACATGCTAGGCCGATGTAAAAGTGTAGATTGCGTTTGGTAATGAAAAAACTTAGTAATGATGTCAGTGTTAATTGCAATACAATTTCATTAATTGCCAAATGTTAATAACTTTCAGATAACACTAAAACAGTTTTATTGTTTTAAGGTCAAGGTTTGTTAATTTAACCTTCAAAGTTCATAAATTCAGAGTACTGGAAAAACAATTCTCATTAGCCCTTTAATTAGCAAAACGAAAAAAATTATCGTCCCAGTTATTTACATGTGGCGGACCGCACTGAAAATAAAATCACGCATGACTATTATTATTTGGTTTATTGTGTAATTCGATACACATTTACATTATTACTACTCGTTCGTTTTCTTCTGTTTCATCAATTATACCAAATAAATCGAACCAATTGATCTATCCTATAGGATACATTGTCAATTAAAGGGTAAGATATAGGTTAGAATATTTGACGCGTAGAGTTCAAAAGAGTGGCCATGGAATATTATTCATACAGAGTTAATTCTTAATTTGAGGAATAATAATAATAATAATAATAATAATAATAATAATAATAATAATAATAATAACAATAATAATAATGCTCTATTTTAGTTGGCAGAGTAAGACCATGAGGCCTACTCTTCCACTCAACCAGCTATTAGTAGAATTATACAATAATGACATACTTATTACAATTTTAAGATATTATTAAATACAGACTAAACAAAATACAATGATGATGTAATCTAATACTAGTTAATACTAACAAAAACATGGCATATAATAAAATTAAAATGATATAAAGTAAAGTGAGTAGCTTCGTAGATAGTGGAAAGCGCAAATGCAAAATAGAGCAAAATAAAGCACGAAAAAAAGTGAGAAAATGAAAAAATAATGTAATAAATTAACATCTTAATGAAATCATTTCTAAAATTAAGTCCTTAGATTAATTGATAAATTGTCATGTCAATATGTAAACATAAACTCATGAAACTTCCTTAAGGGATTCAAATGTTTCAGAGTCCCCTTTCGAGGGCAATAGTGCAATAAAGCAGGAAACAAAGTGGGAAAATAAGACAATATTTTATTAAATGATAAATTATATCAATTTGAGGAATGTTATGTTCAATATTTAGTAAAATTATACAGATGTAATGTCGTTATTTCTGAATATCCAACTACTAGTTTTAAATCAATCATTCTTTTTATATTTACCTCTCCGGATTGATAGCCCTAAGTATTTGTGGACTACGTTCACCTCGGGTTCCAAGATTTACTGGTTTGTAATAATTTTCGAATCTGACTTTAATCGAAAAGGACATTAAAAACAATTCCATGTTACATGGAAAGTTAATGTACTCTCAATAAGAAAATAACATATTCCTGGCAAAATTCCCAGATGTGCGAACATAACTCCTGGCGTCGCCTTAAATCTTGTAGCAGAATTATGGAACCTCAAACCCATTAAACAAACATACTTGGGAATGTATGCATTGTAAACATGAAATTTAGCGCTAAAAACGTCACTTCGAATTGGTGGATTTGTAGAAAGATAAAGCCTATGCTACTGTGCGTTTCAAAATGATCTGTCCAGAATACAGGTAGGCTATATTAGGATAATTACTTTTTTTCACTGTAATGAATGTACTATATTATATTTATACTCGTACAATTAAACCAGATTTTTCAACATATTTGTGGAACAATGAGACGTACATTGAGGAACATAGTTAGAAAGGATACGCAGCTAAGATTTTACTCAACTATGGCAAGCGGTGGTGATGTATGGAAGTGAGGCCTGAGTCCTGAAGGAAAAAGGAAAAAGTAGAACCGAGGCAACGGAAATGAGCTTCGTACGGACTGTGAAAGGTTGTACAAGGGAATTACGTATTAGAAATGAGAATATTAGAGAGGAACTAAAAGTAAAAACACTTCTTCAACGAACAGAAGAACTCGGGAACAATTGGATAGAGCATCTGCAGAGATTGACAGAGGAAAGGATACTAAAGATGGCATTAATGTATAATACTGGAGGACGAAGATCGGTAGGAAGACCAAGAAAACGCTGGGATGAACATATGTGAAATCCGAACAGTCAAAGACATAATCCGTGAAAGATGATGATGATGACAATTAAACCAAGCCACAGTTAAGGTGGCGTGGATGCACAGTTAGGATGGACAATACAAGATAACCAAATAATATTTAAGAATATGTACCACAAGGCAGAAAAATAGGTTGAGACGATATACACAATTGGAATGATATCCAGTAAGCCATGAAAAGAAAGTGATTGAAAGAGAAGAACTGTTTACGTTAGACAAAAGTAAATGGAAATTGTGAACAGGGACATTATAAAACATCATCAGTTGTAACAATCTGCAGTATAAAAAATAAACCCTCTATTTGTTCCCGGCATAATGCCAGACTGATGGACGAGATGAGATGAAGCACCTATTATTGAAAGTATGTGATACACAGTGATGCCGACCGATAGTTCTGTCGCACGATCACAGAGATGGATGAAATGAAGTGAATTGAAATGGATGATATGAGTGGAATTATGTTTTTGTAAAGGGAAAACAAGAGAAACCCTGAGAAAAACTTGTCCTGGTTCTGATTCCTCTACCACGAACACATAGCCTATAACCTTACCGAGATACAAACTTTTTTTATTAAATGCCACCGGTTTGAGTAGGACCTCGCTTTGTAACGCCACGATTCAGCGCCACTTTAAAGCGGGATGGTCGCTATTTTGTTGATCATCACTATGCTGCAGGGTTCTTCTTCTGCTGCTCTGCTCCAGGGTTCACTCCTTCCATGCTACGGATGAGGGGTCCCTGATGCTGGACGGTGTAGGTTATTTGTTCTCAGGGTTTGTTTTGTCGGTGAGCTAAAGGTACTTTGGTTCTCAGATACAAGGGAGGATTGTCGGTGAGATGGCCCCAGGATATCAAAACAGCTCTACAGTGATACACGGTTTTACACAAAAGAGTCACACTTCTTTATTCTTCTTGACTGGATTTTTTTACACTCCCGATCTAGCTCGGTTGATATGCTGGCGGAGATGTTTGCTGACGTAGGCTCCACTTGAGAAAAAGTTACATTTTTATCGAGATGGGTGCTGCGGTTGACCACGAACACGTAACACCTTTTCACAGTCAAACACTTAACCGCGCTTGGAGACCACACATCTCTTATCGGCCGTCTCCCGGCCTCTCTCCGTACCGATTCTCCACTGCCTGATTCTCTCGCGTAATCTAACACACTTTCTTTCTCAACATTTTTGGCCTACATGGAGCAAAGGTCTCCCACCAACTTACATGTAATTTTAATATACACTCTAATTGGGCATTACGCTGATAGGGCGTATCCTCGTCACAGTCTCCTCTTATCCCTACACAAGATGTTAATTACTCCAGTTTTTGCCAAATTTTACTGCCTCAAGTCGCCAACATTACTAAATGGGGTGTAAATTCTATTTGCTCATTGGCTGGAGGTCTTTGCTGGACGTGTCCTATTGTCACAATCCTGGATGACCTATTTTCTCTTCCCTTCTCTAGCTTTTCACATAATTTGTTTTTACGTAGTATTTTTTCTAGCGCTTACAAAATTACAAAAGGTCGGATATAAGCAATGAATCTGTCCGATAGTAAGATGTCCTGGTCTTTGTTGATTTATTTAGAAGAGAAAATAACACTTTTTTTTTACTTTTTTATAGAGGTCGTCCCGTGGCTAAGGGTTTATATTTTAATTCTAAGTTCATCGAGCGAGGATAGAGATCACCATTGTCTCGCTCTTCACTTTGCGACCGAGGGGTGATATGTCCTACTTTCCACCTCGTAGAGTCTTGTGGATGTTTTTGCTAAACAATAGCTTGTCCGCTTCTACACAAACAAGTTATCCTAATTCGTTCCGGTGTTACTTGGACTTAACCCAGAGGAAGTCATCCTGTATTAACCAAGGGATCAATATTGTTACACAATTGCTTGTCCTTCATGTATTTCGTTAAAAATAAATACAAATTCTATCGAGCAGACATGCTCGCTCATAAATATATCAAGTCGAGAGTCTCTTCTTTTTAGGAGAAAGATATAACTTACAGGCCTTTATTTATCAAAAGAGCCACTTGGGTGTATCGAATTGTGTTCCATAAGCATGGAACATCTGCCCATCTCTGACTGTCGATTGAGAAATAAAAAAAAAGGTTACTATTTAATATTTCATTAAATTTCATTAAATATCGTATATTGATATACATTCATAAGAAATTTATATAATATATAAATTATTACGGCTGGGGGATCTAAATATTGTTTCACTTGTCATTCGACATTTCAGGTATTATCTCATGGCATTGGCGTATTGTAACCCACTTCTGAGGTTGGGGCGCCTGGAAGGCGGAGTTACGCTGCCCCAATGATATGATGGGTGATTACGATGGACAATGATGCGCCAGGAGAGGCCTTAATCTAAACTTAATGTAATGAGGTGAATATTATGTTGATGATAATGATGGCCAGATGATGTTCAGGGACCGTTTGGGACTTAAAGTATCCTGACATTTGTCTTACAGGTGAGGAAAAACCCCGAAAAAACCTCGCCGAGGAAACTTGTCCCGAGTGGGGATCGAACCCGGTCCCACTGCGTGACAAGGCAGCACGCTACCTCGAGATCACAGCGGTGGACCCAAGATGCAAACTTGCGCCACGGAGTCCCCTTCAATGAGTATACTGGATTCTATTCACACAGTTACATAACACCGGAATGGTACATCGCTACAACAGTTTTACTACATCATTCTCCTAAAAAGCCAAACGCAACAGTTGTTTGCTCTGGTGACAATCAAGTGAACCTGATCGGCTCCCTTTCATAATATAAATGTATAAATATCCGTGTGCCCTCTATAAGATTATCCGCTTGGATGAGAAATAAAAAAAATGTTTGAAGACATGTACAAGAGGACACTTAAGATCTATTACGTACTTTTACAATTTCTCAGATCATCTATATAGTTTGAGTTACATGGATGCAATTAATCGGATCATGACCTAAGATTCTTGAAGTGTTCGTCACTGAAGCCTCTCTTGTCTATAAACATGGCGTTGAACATAAGTACATCGTTTAGCACTTTTAGACAACTCCCTTGGAACGGTTAGATTGCAGTATTTTAAAGGTTATCGACCACCGACGGTAGACGTGTGGAGCGGAAGATATTAGGCCGGCCATAAACATGCTGCTTGATGAGTAAATTGCAATGTCAGTGTCGCACTATGTTGTGTAAAACAATAAAAATAATGCAAATTATAAACTTCCTTGTTTGTAATAATCCTTAGAAACTGTGGAAATATGTTTTAATTAGATCTAAATTTCCACTATACGAGCTATTAAGTTTGTCAGCGATAGGATATTACGTAATTCTAAAGGAAAGGTAATTTATACAGGGGATAATTGGAAAACATTAGCTCAGGATAGAGATGTATGGATAGCTTATGTCAGCGCAGTCATGAACCTACGGATTCGATAGTGCCAGTGAGTGACTTAGTTAGTTAGATCTAAATGTCCATAGGTTATCTTCCTTCCCAATTGAGTACTGTAGTGTGTAACTTTCCTTACAGTCACTTCTGATGGACTAGAGGTTACTATGATCGCTTCTAGATCCAGGGTTCATGTAAAAATCCTGGATGTGGGTTCCTCGAGTCTGGAATAAGGGTATAGATTTGAATTGCGAACATATTGACCTGAGAGGTTAAAGAGCTTCGTTAAATGAAATAAATATTTTTTCTTCCACAGCTTTTTCTTATACACACAGATGTAGGCCTATATCAGCAAGCTACTAGACTTAAATAATCTTCTCTATTTATAACTTTGAAGGTTATTAGTTTAATTTAACTTAAAATCTTTTAGGTTCGACTTAAGCTAAATTAACTTGCCTTAAATTTTATTCCTACCATTATTAATATAAACCTATTAGTATAAAGCCAGAGCGAATCCCTCTATTTGTTTGGGCAGTAGGAATTACTGCTTTACTCTTACTCCTTCACTGAATTTATTTTTGAGATATGTTTTCGGTTGACGTGTGTATCATGTTGCGCCCTGGCGATTCACACAGCAGAAATAATCGGTACCTAATGTACAACGACAGAATTGCGAGGAGAATCAGAACTAAGACTGAACATTTCGTAGATTTATGGAACACGAAAGAACATCAAGCCTGAAAAAGAGGCATCTACACAAAATTTGAGAAGATTAAGGTTGTAAATTTCATAGATTTTTGGAACACGAAAGAACCTCAAGTCTGAAAAAGAAGCATCTAAGCAAAATTTGTCGGCCATTTCGAAGGCAGATTTGAATTCCGATACTAATACCTTAGGTGATAGAGTGCGCTGTGTTAACTGTAGGCATTTAGGCAACTAATGCATTGAAGCAAAATTTTCCAAAAAAAAAAATTACATACTTAGACTACTAGGCCTATAGTGATTAATTTAATTCAATCCTTAAAATAGAGTGTTGCTGCAATAAAATAATAACATTCTTTGCTGCGCTGGCCGTACAAATTGTTTTCCGAATATATCCGCATCTCTTAGATGGCGTGAATAATTTCTAAAGTAAAAGTTGAAGGAAGAAGGAAAGTGAATATGTAATGAACTATTATGTAAAACATGGAATAATTTTATTCGCTATTCTAGTTGAGATTAACTGCGGAATGTTTTGATTGCTGAGTATTCTCGTATTTTATTTGTATTAGTTTTCATAGGCCTATTTACTAACTAAAATAGCGATAATAACCTATCTTAATATACAAGATAACAATGACTTCAGAACTTAAGAAATGCCATTAAAAAATTGTTTGTATTTAAAAAAATTGACTAATTTAGTCTTTTTTGTTTGTCAGGGGCACATGTCTCATCAATTATAATTTCATAATTTCGAAATTATAAAATAAAAAACTGCGCCTTTGACATACAATTAATTTAAACAAATATGATTTGCTACAAGTATATTTCAAATAGGGGCACGCCGTAGCGTAGTGGTTAAGGCACTGAGCTACAAGCCGAAAGGTCGAGGGTTCAAGTCCCGGTGGGTCAGAATTTTTAAAACTGACCCAAACCTTCTGGCGGCACTATGGCCCTGGAGTCGACTCAGCCTCTAACGGAAATGAGTACCAGATGCTTGTTCTGGGGGTAAAGGCGGCCGTCACGCAGGGCTGACAACCCGGGTGACATCAAGTGCCGATTGTTCAGAAATAGTGGGAGCCTTAACCTCCTACTACCCCAAGGGCCTCCTGAGGCCTGTAGTGGGATTACTTTACTTTACTTTATATTTCAAATACCTTGTACCGGCTAGATGGTCTTGCATCTCTGTGATTAACACTTGTGGATGTGAGGCCAAGCTCCGGATGGTAGGCCTAGATTTTTCTGGACCTGCTGCTCTATGGAGTTTTTTTAATAGTTTACTACAGTAAAGTCGGCGACGATTGTACAGTAGTTATGTTCCTTCATAAAATTGTCACAAGGGTAGCGGGTTCAAACCCAGCCGCGGGCGACGGATATTTAAGATGAAAAAATCCAAGAGACAAGTACTCCGGATGGGGCTTTAAACCGTGAACACTGAGTCTGAAGATTTTCGGGCTCGTTAAAGAACCTCAGGCCTAAATTTGTGCCTATGAGCAAAATATAACCGGCCTTCCCCATCCAAGTAATACCATAGTTGTCAACTAGATGTGTCATTGAGATGATGTTGTGACCACACATCAGACTGACATCTGTAGGGAAATAAGGGTAACTAAATTAGCTATGCCAAGAAACTGCCGCTAGAAGAGCATCAATGTCTCCATGAGGTAATATGGGGTATATACATAGAATAAAAAATATGATCCGAATTGAAAGTGATGTTTAATAACTTAAGTATGCCCATTTAATATCTTCATTCTCTTTGTAATCGAAATTATACATGAGTTATATTTTTTTCTTGCTCTATAAACAACTCAGGATTGCTGTGATTGGTTTCATCATGATGTTATATATTTGTGATCCATGCTCATATTTTAATTTTATTTCGAACTGTTAATGTTAGAATACAGTACCGGTAATATAAAGTGTATCATCAATGATAAACACTTAACTCACTACAATTTCATTTTCAATTTGTTTGGTAAATAGTAACAGTTTTCGCTACTTGATAGCTCATGTAACGCACAGAAAATTGTAACTTTTGGACTCCCTCACACAACACACAGTATGTACAAACACTCATCCTATATTCCTCTCTATATGCAATGTAAGTACACCCTTAGAAAAAAAATCGTCCGCAGATTCTATCAACCGATCGCGGAACTTCTTGAGCGCTCGCAGAAGCCGTATTTAAATCAACACGTTTTCAGTAATTGTACTGGGTTGTTTGCTAGATAACGCAGTGCACACTTGAGCAACATGAAAGAGAGAGATACGCTTAGTGTGTTTCCGAGGTCGAGAGGTTTAACAGACATTAATCTGCGTTCGTAACCTCACGGATTCGATTCCCATTATATTTTTTTTAACTGAATGTTAGAATAGCATTTCGCCTGTAATACAGTTTCATATTTAATTTTATATTTGAGTTTTATGGCTTTAATGCACACATAAAACACACAAAAACATAAATTAAAACCTACTTCTAATAAATAAATAAATGAGGAAAGAAAATAACATCTTCTAAAATAAAAACTTTAACAAAAAAAAATATCGGGTGTATGAACCCTCAGCATGTATTACCGCCCTCAGTCCGCGGGGCATTAAGATTGTCTTGTGCCTATATCCTTGTTTGTGCGCTGAGCCATGGTAAAACTCGATATGATTCATTATAAACAAACTTGTTAGAGGCTGTTGCTATTGTGCAGACGTCTGCGCATCACAGTCTATTGAATGCAATACACTGAAATTTCCTAGAACAAACCCTGAATGTGGTAAATATAATTGTTACAATAGCGACATTAACACTGATTTAATGAAAATGTCAAATTAAAATGTATTTATTTCATAAAACATTTTAATACAAATATCACGAAAAAATGCATAATTGAGGACGCGAACCTGCGACGCTCAAACAGCGACTGCATGCTCTAGCGTTGACCCAACAGGACACGTAGGAGTGTCTTCAGTCCATGCCACATAACACAGTTGCTCAGGCGCTGCACAATTATGACTAGTTTCCTAGTTTGAACCCAGCGCTGTACCGAGTAGAACTTAGAAGAAATGTGCGTTCAAGAGATGGCTCATTTCTTTTGTCTAAGGGTGTACATAATATCATCTACGTAAAATTGTCTGCCGAAGTGGTGCATAAATTGAAGACAGTGCACAATTACGCCATCTAACCGCCTAGCGTGAAACCAAAGGAACAAAATTTCAGTGGGTGCCACTGACTGACACAACATTCATTTTTGTATTTTGATAATGTAAATGCCTACATAGTAATTAAATTTAATATTAGGCTTATAAATAAATGATGAATACTACATTCGCAAAACTTTAGGTTACATGCCATTCAATTCCAGTAGCATTAGTTTGTATTTTATTTAATGACATTCTTTAGCAAGTAATTTTATTAGCGTCGCAGTTAAAATTGGGGCGTAAAGAGCCTAAAAGTTTTACAAGTTATTTTACATACTGTAAATTTACGACACGTGCCTCACGGCTTGAGTGTCCTTTCCAAGAAAGACATACTCAGAAATTATACTGCCCATTTTGAAACCTCTAACTTCGGAACCAGAGGCGAGGATAGCCCGTTTGTATTATCATGATTGTTGTCGATAAAATGATTATCAAAATTAAAGCCTGTTGTTAATATTGCTCACATGACAAATAATTTGCCTTTATAAAACACATGTCTGTGTGTCAGTGCGTTCTAATGCAACCTTCTGAACTTCACGTGCTTCCGGTTCCGCGCTGGGCGGATAGATGGCGTTAATGTGTTCTGTTTTCAATTTATGCACAGTGCCGACACATTGCTTATTCCTATCGTGTAGCACCAAGGAGGCCGTGAGACCTAACATCCTCATCCGACGGACATCAATAGTACCATATGCCTTCTCAACATATATAGGCCTACTGCGGAAAGGTTGCAATTCAATGCAAGAAACCCGACGCACAATCTAGCGATTAAAAATAGTAGGGTACATCACCATCTTTCCTGGCCCCGAGATTGAAAATTTTACATTTAATTAAATTCAATCAGGCCTAATTTAATAATTACATATTTCAAACTCCAACCCGCACAACCTGTCGGGAGAGGATTTTAACTCTGGATTACATTGGCTACATATTTTTGATCGCATAAGAACATGGAATCTCAATTGGAATATTTTAAGATAGGACGCTCAATTCATTCATATATTGATTCATACTGAACAAGGCTAATATGATATGGATGAGTATGATGGTGCGATGCTGATCAGCGTTTATTTTTCTTTCTTGACATTTTCCTTAGGTGAAGAAAAATCGCAATAAAAAAAACTTCATCCAGAATCGTCCCGACCGGGGATCGAACTCGAGCCCCTTTGCAGTAACGACATTACCCTATGACAACAGCCGTGAACCTGTTTATTACTAACATGATTAAAATAAATTGTGAAATATGTAAAGATGCAAATTTTCTTATTATGTCACAGTTCAGTTCGTTTTGACTTAAATTTGGTTTATTTCTTACTTAAGTGCTATGACATTTTAAACAGCTTATGATGGATGCGAGAGGAATATTTTATTTTTAAACATTTCCCGAAAAAAATATTCCTTTAAATTGCTCCAATTTTTAATATACATTAAGGCCAATTTTGTAGTGAAAAGTCGTTTTCAGTTTGTATTTTGGGAAAAACTGCATTTAAACTAGCGTGAAATATTTTCAGAGTCCTATAGAATAACAGTGCGCATGCGCCAGAGTTTATAGAACCAGCGATAACCCACAATCGAACCACTTATCGATTATCATCGTCAATTACTATCCATCACTATGAAATTTAAATGACCAATATTTGCAATAAATTCCCAAATCTATGTTTAAAAAAATATTAATAATACTAAAATTAGCAAACGTTTATTAAAAATGGGTGTACATTTACTTATCACTCCCTAACGCTGATCCAACCAGCGATAACCCAAAACAGTGATAGAAAAATCATAGACTAAATAATATACTCTGTGGAGAAAATAGCAGTTAGCATCACAATATTGTCTAACAGTATCATAATATTGTGATTTGCATATTTAAATAAATACTTCAAAATTGTCTAATAATGTTATGAAAATTGTTTGAAAAAGTTTAAAATATTAACTGATGTTAGTAAATACAAAAGAAGAACTATAGTTTACAACAATATAACTGAAAAATCAAGCGCTAGTAGAAGTGCAGTCGAGCCGTATTTTGTTTTCTATGTGGCAAATGATTTAGAAATTTAGGTCTCTTTGTATCTACTATAGATATAAAGAAAGGAATGTAATATTTAATTTTAAGCCCCTATAATAATTTAGATTGAAATGTGATATACAGTAGGTCTTATAGACTAGTTACATTTATCTTGATATGGATGAACCTTCACATCTGTGATTTAACATACTGTATGTGGATATGAAGTTAGTAGACCAGAAGCCTTCTAGGCTTGACGGGACATGGAGTTTAGTGTAGTTTTGAGTAAAAAAATATAATTATAAAGTATCTTCATTTCTTCATAACATCTGATCACCGTTTTAGCAATTCGAAAGATGCTGCTGGTTTTTTTAAAGAGATGTTTAACCAAGAAATTAATGAGGGATGTTGGGAGAGCTAATTGGCTGGCAGTAGACGTGTTTTAAAGCTGCTTGGATGGTTGTTTTGTTTTTATCCCCTGCAAGCACGAGAAGAGAGAATCCCTTGTGTTGCTCTGCCACTTGAATACAGCACGTGGTCGTGCTCTTAAAGTGATGTATCGTGAGCAAGCGAATTAAATCTCCAGGGATGTCCACATTTGCTAATAGATATTGCACACCAAGTTGAAAGTTTTTAATTTCCAAAATTGACTTGAAGCGTTGGACTTTAAAACTAACCAATGACATATGTAGAATAAAAATACTTAAACTTGGTTCTGCCAAGTCTGAATATAACCATAATAAACTGGCGCAAATTTTTTTATCACGATTGTTTGATGATAAATTTAAAAATCATAAATAATGATCATATAGTGACCCAAGCTTACTTATTAAAATGTAGAACATGCAGATTTTCTTTATCCTAATAATATGATTATGGCTTTTTGTATGATACAAGTATGTATGAAGGTTACAAGGAAAGAACCAGGTAAGTTTTTTGTCGAAATGAAATTTCAGGTGTCATTACAGTCTCCATGGAAAGCACTATCGTTTAGAATTGTGAAGCAGTAAAGATACAGCTTATCCATGGGTTTATTTATGTCCAACGTTTGACATTCAGGTAAAGAAGTATGGATATTTCACAACTATTCCTACGTTTTCTGGGTTTTATGGAAAAAAGTGACTTACCTGGTTCTTTCAGTGTACGCTTCATAATGGCCTAACAATATTTTAAGAGCTAAAACAGTCAACTTGCAAGAAAAAATATAAATTTAATGGTACAAAAATAAAGTATAAACTTCAAAATATCTCCGCAGTTAATACCAAGTTTTTATTTAGATCTTACTTTTCTCTGTTACCAAATCTTGAAATTATAAATATTTTAGATAATTTTTCCATTAATGTAATATTTTCAAATCCATTTTCATGCAGAATTCATGTATGCACTGAGAGTTCAAGAATTACGGAATCTTCCTTACGTAACGCGTCCATACACCAGATTAACATACATTTAAATATTTATATACTCATCATCCTGTAGGCCTTTGGCGCTTATAGTCTAAGAAAAGTAACTTTGGCTTCTGGCACAACAGTTCCCTGTTCTCTTCTATCTGACATGTATTTCACCTCAGATCAATCTCTACATCATCAAATCTAGGACGGCGTCTTTCCTATTCACCTTTGGGTTTCATAAGCATTTAGGCAATCTTTCATTTGACGTACTCATTCTTTCTACGTGTCACAACCATCTTATTCTTAAGGCTTAATATTCTTGTATGCAAAAAATCAGTCAATATTTAGATTACTGACGCATATGACACATTTGCAAGTATGTTGTTTTTAGAATTTGCGATTAGTTTTGTTACACTTGGTTTAGAATTGGAACTGATAAGCCTATATCTGTATTTTCGGAAATAACACTGAGCAACAAAAAATAACTTTTTTTTTGTCTCAGAAAGAAAAATATGATTCTGATAGTATTTTTACTCCTGAATTCAAATATGATATCGGGTTTTCTCCATCACGCAAGGTTTCCGAGAGACAGGCATTTATAATTTCAAACACTTTAATATTTTCTACACTCGTAACTACACAATATTCGAACATTCGGACTCATCTAGAAAGTAGGAAATGACGATTTTCTGCTATATTTCGCCTGTGGAGCATCCCTCTTGATGGTCCTACAATAATCGGCCAGCATATTAGGATTCCATTTGCCTTGATATCTCTTTTCCATAGCTGAAATCTCCTGAGTTAGCTCATTTTGTTTTATTTGACAATGGACAAATGGACGAAAAAACGTTTATTAAAATAATAACTATTTAAATCCATTAATTGAAATTGAAATTAAAAAAAAACGGTGGGTGATGGAGAAATTCCGAATACATATTTGAAAACACGATAAGAAACTGCATTAAGTACAACTATCGGTACGCATGAGACAAAAATCATGTTGACCAGTGTAATTGATACATAAAATGCTGTATACTCGACAACTTAATCATTACAGTTGTAATATCATCAGAGACTCATAAGTAAAGTAAGAGTAAATTTTTCAGCATAAAGAATGAAAAGGAAACATTTACTGCAAAAGCTCCATACATCTTCAAAGCTACCAGGAAGTTCAGGAATAAACATATTGAAACAGCTCAATGAACTATCCCCCCACCAAAACAAAAAAAAAATTAATACACTTCCAGTGGATTCCATCACATGTAGGTATTCAGGGTAATGAAACAGTAGAGTTTGGCAAAAGAAGGGGGCATACACACAGCATCAGAAATACAACAATTAACATTCACTGAGATCTACTCAAAATTTAAAATAAAGACAAACTATTGGAATTACCATCATAACACAACTTATTTATGTCCAAGGTTTGGCATTCAGGTAGGAAGTATGGATATTTACAACTATTCCTACGTTTTCTGGGTTTTATGGAAAAAGGTGACTTACCTGCTTCATTCACTGTTAAGTAAAGTAAAGTAAAGTAAAGTAAAGTGATCCCACAACAGGCCTCAGGAGGCCCTTGGGGTAGTAGGAGGTTAAAGGCTCCCACTTTACTCTTCATAATGGCCTAACAATATCCATGAATTTTACTTAATTAATTTATCTAAGTCTTATCGATCTGTGGAAAGCGACGCTTGCAGATAAATAGGCCTGCATAATCAAATTAATGAAAGTTTGGTCCATAAATTGTTAATTTTTAACTTCCTTCTACCTTATTAGTTATATTTCTGGTAAGATCTAACATGATCAGTTACATTCGGTTCTGGAATTTTATAATAGTAAATGATTATTATGATAATAGGCCATTTAGACAATACACTGCAATTAAATCTCCAGGAAGCTATCTAGCGCAAATGATTAGTCACTCGTCTCCCATACTTGGGTCACGATTGCATGTCTCTGTCACTCAAAAAAAAAAAAACCTGGAAACTCTATGAGAACGACAATGCACCAAAAAGAAAAGAAACTCTAGGCAGACTTAAACAGATCATCTCAGAACTCTTAAAGTACTAGACCCAATTTGCCGAAAATGCATCACCAATAAAATTACTTCAAAACAACAACCTCATGGACATGGTTTAGAATTACATGGATAATCAACAACAATAAAATATTTAATGGGTATCTTGGAATAGTAAGTATTTAACATAATATAAAACATATAAAGATTATTATGGAAGCGATTTTGTGATTTTTTTTATTATTAGAGAAACAACTGTTGATTTTTATATGAGAAATACCCATTATCAGATTTCCCTTCCGATTTAGAGGTTAGAATGTCTGGTTATTATTTCATGGGTTCCGGTTTCAATTTCGAGTTGTGCCATAGAATTTTTTTCTTGGAATAGGCCAATAGGATTTGGAATGGGGTCAACTCAGTCTCGTAAAAAAGTAGATTGAAAGTGTCTATTTAAGAAAAGTGAAACTAAATTTGATTTCATCACACAAACCACATGGATCCTTGTAGGTCTGTTGTCTATAACAGCAAATATCGTATTGCTATGCACAAATGCCTTGAAACGAATTTATTTGCCTTACTTTTTAATACAATTATTCTGTTTTTTTTTAAATTAACCGACAACGTTCTTTTTTCATCTGCTGTCGTAAGAGCTAAAAAAACAAAGAAGGTACAATAATTTACTTTTCATTCCGTCGTTCGATGTAGCCCAAAATCTTAGTAGAAAGCACGATTCAGAAAACAAATAGAAAAACAAATAATATGACGATCAAGTTATCCAACTCTTTCAGTGTTCCTAGCTGAAAGAGTAACATATATTTTATAACAAAATTATTTCATTTGCCTTCGACATCAACTCAGAGGCTTCGGTTGGATTCTATTCACAGCCTGGTTGTAATTATTTACCTTTTTTTTTCGAATCATAAAACGAATATCAGGCAATATAAGTTAAAATATCTTGGGAATTATCCATAAATTTTACTTAACAAAGCAGTTTATCTAAGTCTTATCAATCTGTGGAAAGCGACGCTTGCAGATAAATAGGCCTGCACAATCAAATTAATGAATGTTTGGTCCATAAATTGTTACTTTTTAACTTCCTTCTATCTTACTAGTTATATTTCTGGTAACGATCTAACGTGATCAGTTACTTTCGGTCCTGGAACTTTAAAATAGTAAATGGTTATTATGATAATAGGTCATTTAGACAATACACTCCAGGAAGCTGTCTAGCGCAAATGGTTAGTCACTCGCCCTCCCACACGTGGGTCCCGATTGCATGTCTCTGTCACTCCTAATAGGGTATTGCCGGACGAATCGGAGAAAAGACAGATTTTTCTAGGAGTTTCATCCGTTTTCCCTTACAAGGAACTTCTTCCACCACTTCTCCATTTTCATGTTATCCATTTCCTTTCATTTCATCTACTTCTTTCATGCTGCGACAGGCCTGGTCAGTCGATATCCGTTAATTTAATAGGATTTCAGTAACAGTGGTTTCATCTGCCCCCCCCCAATCCAACCTCAGTGTCACCGGGGGCGGGCAACGGCCGACAAGTACAGGATTGCCTAATGTGGTAATGTAAGGGCTTCATATAATACCTCTGAATTTCTTCGGTTGCCTGGAAGCCTATCAGGAACCCTGAAAATGTGAGTTAATGAGACAGTGGTCACCAAGAGTCCGGCTAACAATCTATTTAGAATTAAATGAACTGGACTGATAAAATGATGTCGAATTCAACAAGAAAAAAAGGAGTAGAGACTGGAAGAAAAAAAAATAATAATGGGTTGATGGAATATTCGATCCTGGGATAATAGAATTCAGAGACAATATTATTGATATCCGTGGATTATCTGGAAAAAAAAGAAAGGGAAATGTTGACGATTTAATTTTAATTTTTAGTGGATTCTAAAAGATAAAAGAGCGCTAAGTAGAGTAGAATCTTAATATATTATAAATGTAAAGACGCAGTCATTGATTGATTATAAGTTCATTACAGAGATTACATTCAATTAATAAACTAGTAACATTCAATATTATTATGAATTATATAGGCCTATATTTAGGTACAGAACTTAACGAGCAATGGGGGTTTAAAGTCACAGATCACGAAACAAAGGAACAAAGTAGCAAGGATCACGGAATCATTGAACGATGTGATTTGGAGAATGAATACCTAAGAACAGAAACTTGTTTTTCCATTCCATTATCGCAGTTTAACTTCTCACCTTTTTAGGTACTTTTACGTGCCACGTGTCACCAGGGCCTTATAGTGGTATGACATGCTGAGAAAGGGGTTACGACTATGGAACACACACATACTTTTTTGACCACACAAGGACAAGGAGGACCTCGCCAAATGAGTGATCAGTCAGGGCCTCCTCCAAAACAACACAATATTAAGACGACACACCACTCACACACATTCATATAGGCCTAAATATGGTGAATATGATAATAGGACATACAATTAAAGTACGAATTTGTAAATCTGTAGTACGACCTGTCCTCATTATGCATCTGAAACAAGGGTCGAAGTATCCAAATAATACACATTTTGGAAACACAAGAAATTATGACACTTAGAAAAATAATGAAGAAAACAAGATATTATAGAGTTAGAAACGTATATATTCGGGAAGTCCACCGCTGTGGTCTCGAGGTAGCGTGTTGCCTTGTCACGCAGCGGACCCGGGTTCAATCCCCGGTCGGGCCAGTTTTTCTGGGTGAGGTTTTTATCGGGGTTTTTCATCACCTGTAAGACGGATGTCACGAAGCTTAGGGCCAAACGGTCCCCGAAAATCATCCGGCCATCATCATCATCTTTTTCATTATCATCATCCTTCACCGGTGTGGAAAGCAACGTGAAGCTATCACACCTATAATTCCCTAGTAAAGCAGCAAAGCATAGCATGAAAAAGCTATGATTGCAATGATAGACCTGCCCTCGAGCAGAATTACTATGGATGGACATTCGGGAAAAGTGTGAAATTCAATAAATAAATGAATGATAACAAGAAGGAGGCAGGAATGTAACCATGTTAAAAAAATTAGTGATGACAGGCTTTCAAAATTCTTATGAGATAATATTCCAACTGACAGGAGATCCCCAGGAAGACCATAACAAAGATAGAAAAACTAATTTCCGAACAGGTTATGAGCCTAGGTTCAGGAGAAGAAGAAGAAGATTCCATCTAATCTTATCTCTCGATCTGGAATTACGCTGGACACGTTCCTCTTTTTTGAAAGTTGATATAATGGAAATCCACACGTTTGTTTTACATTGTAAATATTTGTTAACTTTCCACTATGCACAAGCTGTAGGAATATTGCAATATTCAATTTATTTCTGGAGTTCTGGATCCATGTTGAATATTGTTTTTATTGCCCAGAAACGTATTGTCGGGTGAACACCAGATATTGACACCATAGTATCTTGTAGGGATTATTATGTACAATTTAATTTGATTATGTGTTCACAGTTGCTCAGGATAGGGATGTGTGGAGAGCTTATGTCCGCGCGGCAATGAGCCTACGGATACGATAGTGCCAGTTAGTTTGTTAGTTATGTGTTGATAGTTAAAATATTTTCGAATTATACAACTAACCAAACAAAATTATCAGATTTTCGTCAAAATACTGACTTACGACACCCATATAAAGATTAAGTATTCTATGTCACAGTATCATAATTAAAAAAGTGGTTTCTGGACTGAAAATATATAGCAATAAATAATAATTATAATCTATCAGTTGAGTCAAAAGTTTAAAAAAACTTACTGTAATAAAATGTGAAAGGTGCAATGAAATGAATTCAACGCAGTTATGTTTATGCTACATAACTTAAACTGGACCCGCTTATGCCTTTTATCTCATACAAAATATTTTAATTTATTATTATACTATTTTTTTTAATTTATCTTTGAGCAATGTTTATGCACTTTATCATATGCCCTCGTTAACTAAAATATGTCTATTTTTCTGTTTGTCTGTCTATATATAGTAGCATGGACAGTGTATTGTAATCCAATTACGGCTTGGTAAATCTTCCTTCAGTTACATCATAATTTATGGACGTGTTAGTATGTGAGGTCTATTTTAGCCTAATACTGTTAAAATGGGCGGCTCCGTGGCGCAAGCGGTTAGACGCTCGCCTCTCGCCGCTGGGATCCCGAGATCGAGTCTCGGTCACTTTATGTGGGTTTCGTGGTGGACAATACGGTTATTGAGCAGGTTTTTCTCGGTGTTTTATCCCGTTTTCCCCCTGCCACAATTTCATTCCACCATTTCTCCATACTCATCTCATCCATTTCTTTTCATTTCGTTCATCTGATCCTGTGATGGTGCATCAGGCGTGATCGACCGGCACGCTTGTCATTCACAGAACTATATAAAAACGGGTTTCATCTCATCTCATCCCTCGACCCGGCCCTGAGTTGGACACGAGTTGAGGATATTAACAAATCATTAACATCAATGATTACATTCTTCGTCGACGGTACTCAGCCACAACATATAAAATAATTAGTACATGTAAGATTGCCTATTAGTACCGTCTTCAGCCAAGGAGAAAACTGTACCTCATAGGTATGAATCTTCTATATCGTTAACATTTCAATATAGATTTACCGTGATACATAAAATTACTAATATTCATGCTAACGATATTATTTTGGATATAGGACCTTTTAAAATGGTTTTCTGACTATTAGAACATTCTTCAATGCTCCAGTAAATGTGATATAAGTTATACGATCCATATATCGCCAATGTCTGCAATATCGCCAACCACTGCATTTGATACAAGAGTGCAGTTATCTAGAAATTTTCAGAACTTGATAGACTGAACATATAATATGGTTGTGCATTCAGTTACTAGCAATTTGTGTCACGTGAATGAGCTTGAAATACACCGGAAGAATATTCACATTCTGCGAGTTATCAAGTAAGTTACACTCGAGTTATTATATTACAAGTCTGCACAATGATTTTGTTTTTAATTAGTATATAGTAAATAGTATAAACATCGTACGGTACTCCAGTATAAAATTGAATTTGTTAATTTCATTTGTACTGAATAAGGAAGAAGCCGTAATTAAGACAGTAGTGTCGTTGCTAATAACGCCCAATACATTGTCATTTCATTTGCTATGGTTTACTTTCAAACTATAAACGTGGTTTAGAAGTGTAACAAGTGTTGTAAATGGGTACATGAAAAAAGTGACAAAACAAGAAATCCTGTATTTCAGTAACTTATTGTGGCAAGTGGATAGTTTACCTATACAATATGCTATATTAATTACTCCTTTCAAAAAACATTAAACTGAAAATATATAAAACTATCATTCTACCAGTTATATTATATGGGTGCGAAACATGGACTCTTACCTCAAGGGAGGAAATGAGATTACGAGTTTTTGAGAATAAAGTTGTTAGGAAATTTTTTGGACCAAAGAGAGATGAACAGACAGGTGAATGGAGAAGACTACATACCAATGAATTACATGGTCTTTATAGGGAGCCAGATATAATAAGAACAGTTAAGTCTCGTAGACTGCGATGGGCAGGACATGTTGCGCGTATGGGGAGTGAAAGACATGCATGGAAGCTTCTTGTAGGAAAACCGGAAAGAAAACGCCCAGTTGGTAGACCAAGAATGAGGTGGGAGAACAACATTAACTATGATTTGAGGGAAGTAGATTATACAGGGAATGATTGGAAATCATTATCTCAGGATAGGGATGTATGGAGAGCTTATGTCCGCGCGGACATGAACCTACGGGTTCGATAGTGCCAGTGAGTAAGTAAGTAATTATAATGTAACCTTCTATATTATTGCTGTTCTTATATTTAATATGGCTGTAGTGAAGCTTGAAGCTACAATAATATCATCATCATCATCATCACTCCAGGGATTAGGCAATTGCCCGTTCCGACTTCATAATGCATCAGCCCAACGTCTTCTAGGTCTTCCAACTACACGTCTTCCTTATCTTGCTTGGGTCGGTTCCTTTTATGACAATCCGGCTGATTTCCATGAAGCTTCTCAGTAAGATAAATGTCTCCTGGAAGCGTTACGAGCGCTTCGCAGGACAAGGATGGTGGAAGGGCTGCTTCCTCTGAGCCTTCAAACAAGCTCTTCTGGGTATCCACCCCCCAAGAGAGGGCTGCTTCTTCCGCTCTTCAAGCCCTACAAGTTTAGCTGTGCTATTCCTTGTCGTCCTGTTGACCGTTGAAGACTTGACGAAGATATGGCCGCCCAATATGGATACAGACGCCATTCATTCGTTGTGAGCTATACTTAGTTCCCCTCGACTCTTACCCACCAGCAAGATTAACCTAAGTCAATCTTCCCCAGTAGAGTCGTCTGGTTCATCAGGTACTAAGCCCCCCCCCACCACGTCAAGGTGATAGCTCCTGGGGGGGGGGAGCTACAATAATATTGTAGGTAAATTATATAGCTTATATGGGTGATATTTGGACTGCATACCTTATATATTTTTGTGGTATAACTGGTTTATCTATAACACTGACTCGACATTTAAGAGCTCTACAGATTTGTAGTTACAGCATATAGCTATTATTCCGAAATATTTTACATTTGACATTTGATGACAATTTACTTAATAAAGACTTTTTTAATAGGATCACACTATGCACCGTGTAAAAACTAAGTGCTGTAAATTACATTAATATTTTAAAAGGAAGTGAAATGTATATTATCGTTCCTCATTCACCAAATTACATGGTTTAGTATAAAAATTGTATCAAATTGTGTCAAATCCACTATTCTCGGAACATTTATTATCCTTTGTGGAGTAATGATTTGGTATTTAATGAGATAAAGTCAGTCGCATAGAGAAGGAAATAGTAAATTAAATATTCCCACGTACTGACGTCATGATTTTATTATTAGTCAGTTTTCTTGTAGGACGACAATCTCGAATAAAATTGACATTTGAACTTAATAAACGAATAATTTCACATGAACTCGAGACTTATGGAAATTAGAATGACATTAAAGTCATCCTTAACTGCTTCATTTTTAATTTGGTTTATACAAACACAAGTTCGAGTTCCATTAAATTAGTGGGAGTTAATTCCCACGCGCTCATTTCTGCTCGGGTCGGAATGATAATTTAAATCTTAAAGGTTAAACATGCTACTTAAAACTAAAACTAAACTCCGTGACAAGTCTAGAAGGCCTTGGTCTATCGCCGGCTGCTGGCCTCACATCCACAAATGTTAATCACAGATATGGACGATCATATAACCAGTATAGGGGATGACATGTGGTCAGAATGTCGGGTTCCTCAGCCGTTATAGCTGGTTTCATCAACCTGGAGCCGCTAATTATTGTACCTACTCAAATTCATTACGTTGCTGTATGGGTTACAGCGCGCGATATGTTACTTAAAAACATATTTGTATTAGGCTATACAAAAATGAGTGCCTTGTTATTTTAATTAGAGTTACATTTGCCAATAAACTGCGATAACTACTGTAAACCTTGATTCTATTAAACGATATCGAAAGACATAGTTGAGGATGACTGCGTTATATAAGGTACTCTGGTAAAATTCAATATTTACGAATCTTAATATATAAAAATTTCGTGTCACGTTGTTTGTCCGCGATGGAATCCTAAACTACTGAACCGATTTTAATAAAATTTTGCACACTGTGTGCAGTTTGATCCAACTTGAGACTTAGGGTAGTCTATAACTAAATTTATAGCCGCATTATTTTTTTATTGCAAATTATTTGTTTATTATTTAACAAAGAGTTATAATTATCTGTGAGTTCCATACGATTCTAACAGATGGCGGTGTAATTATCTGTGAGTGCCATACGATTCTATCAGATGGCGGTGTAAGGTAATTTGATAAGGTATTTAGTTTATTATTTAACAAAGAGGGACCCAGATGGCTGTGCTTTTTGTTGCAACCGCGAATTTCAATTGAATTACAAATATTGATTATTTCATAATTTAAGTGTATTCAGTGTTTATTTTATTTTCAATATTATTAATTTCGTGTGTAAGTATCAGTTTTAAGTAATCTGGCTGATAGACGGCAACTTAATTTAAATGTTTAACGTATACCTTAGCCACAGCAACGCGTGGCCGGGACTTCTAGTAGGTATATAAATATTTTAATGTATGCAGACAATCTTGTAATTATACAGAAGTGAGAGGACTCTATTCAACTTCAAAAACTAAAATTATGGCTTTTCAGGGCAAAGTGCCAATCAGGGCAACAATATTAATCAATAATGAAATAATAGAACAGATAGTACATTCTAACTATCTTGGTTTAGATATAACATATAGCTACGTTTGGGATATACATAATAAATTAAACCGATATCAAATGATGTGCGACACCATAAGAAGAACCCTCCGAAAACTCAAAAAGAAACTCAGAGCTCAGTTTTTATAAAATTATGGCTGTTCCTGTTCTTTTATATGAATCTGAATCTTGGATACTTACAAAAAAAGATATCTCAGACATTCAAGCCCCTGAAATGAAATTTTTAAGATCCGTAAAAGGATGTACACGCATGGATAGATTACACAATGAATCAATAAGAAATAAATTGGAGATATTTTCAATAGTCGATAAACTAGACGAGCACAAATACCGGAACAGGTGGCATTGACCTAATCCTGAAAAGGAAGGAGAAGAAGAAGAATAATAAGAAGACAAATAGTTATCCTGTTGTTATGTAACTAACACAGATGAACTCCTGTAGTCAATAGTGTCTTGTTACTACTTCAAAAACGTTGAATTTTATGTAATGCGTTTTTTTTATAAATCTCTAAAATAGAGAAGCAGGTCGTTAATCCATCCATGCGCGTCACTAATAGATGACGAGACTTTGGCTATCTAAAGATAGTCATAGACAATCATGCCTTGTAGGCCTATCTCTGCAAGGTCAAAAACATTCTAACAGCATCGGAGTTTTATGATACTTTTAAATATTGATAATATATATCCTCAACATCAAATGGTCTGCTGAGGCGTCAGGTCGGTCTTCACCTCTGGTTTCAGAAGTTCGCCGGTTCTAACCCGGTCTGAGTCGATGGATTTTAAAGATGTAAATGTTCTGAGTACAAGTTCCCTCGGAAGGGAACTAGAGCCGTGGAACCCATGTCGTAAATTTACGGCACATAAAAGAACCTGAAGCTTGAAAAAAGAGACCACTGATCGAGATTTAACGCTCCTTTCACGCTCATATTTGATTTCAGGCGCTAATGATGTTAAGTAATAAAAAGGCGTTTAAATTAAACACAGATACCGGTACTGTCTCATTAGTAAAGCCATTTTTTGAAACAAAATTTTATTTTGAACGTTTCTGTCAAAATTACTCTTCACAATAAAGACCATCAGATTTTATGTATTGAACCATCTTACAACGATGTTAATTACGATCCTGGGACGGTATCAGCCTCTGGATTTTGACGCGAAGAATTCATTGATAGCTATTTCCACAGCTTCAATGTTTTCAATATTTTCATAATTTTACACAAGAAATGGATCATGGATCGGATCAGATGGTAATCTGAAGGTGCAAGATCAGGGATATATGCTGGATGCTTCAGCAGTTCGATAACTACCAATTCCTGAAGTTTTGTCCTGGTTGCTCATGGAGTAATGGGTCTCCTATTGTCCTGCAAGATAACCCTATTTCGATTAACTAATGCTGGCTATGTCCGTCTCAAAATTTCTTGAACTCCTTCCAATTGTTGAAAATAAATATCCGCATCGACTGCACACCCGATTGAAACAAACTGCCAGGGAATCATACCTTTAAAATTCCACCAGATACACAACAGTACCGACAACTTAATAGCCTACTTAGTAACCTCTCCTCGGGCGGTTTATCCCATTAAATTCTGTGATATCTAGCTTAGTGCTATGGAGACAAGTCTTGGAGAATATACAATTTAACTAGGAAATACAAAAGTAAGATTAGCAACCTTCAGAACACAACTTCCACGCTGGACATCTACTTAAAATAGAAGCATTTACATCAAAGAATACACCATCTGTAGAAAGGAAGACACCACCATGAAGTCTGATCTTCTCCTGAAATGCGAAGAATTCAACCAAAATGTTCAGAAAACCTAGAACACCTATTACATTTAAGTAACTAACTTACTTGCACTATCGAAACCTTAGGTTCATGGCCGCGCAAACATAAGCTCTTCACACATCCCTAATGTTTTCCAATCATCCCCTGTATAATCTACTTCCCTCAAATCATGGTTAATGTTGTTCTCCTACCTTATTCCTGGTCTACCAACTGGCCGTTTTCCCTATGGATTTCCTACAAGAACATTCTATGCCCCTCTTTCATTCCCCATTCGTGCCAAATATCGTGCTCATCTTAGTCTACGGGTCTTAATTGTTCTTGTTATATATGATGTCGTATAAAGATCATGTAGCTCACTGTTATGTAGCCTTTTCCATTCACCATCTGTTCATCTCTCTTTGGTCTACAATTTTTTCTAAGAACTTTATTCTCAAATACTCGTAATCTTTTCTCCTCCCTTAATGTAAGATTCTATGTTTCGCACTCATACAGTATATCTGGGAGAATGACAGCTTTGTATATTTCAGTTTAACGTTTTTTGAGAGAATTTGAGACGACAATAGTCCTGACAATTTACTTATAATGCAGCAGAGAAAAAGTAAAAATAAAACTAACAGCAAAAAGTTTAGTAAGTTGTGTGGGCCGCCAAATTGATAATTTCTCAAGAGTGTAACCATGTTCGGAATTGCATTTTTATCAGTCTGTTCATTGCCTGTGAATAAATTGACGCACACTAATATTTATGTTTGCAAGCAAGTGTAACTAAATTTGTTCAAATTCTTTCCTGTAGGGGGAGAGCGCCTAAATCTCTGTTAAGGGAAATATGGGCTTACAAGAAGATGATCAATATTTCAGTCGCTATATGTATTCATGCGATAATTTTCTCCTCTGTTCGTTCATCTACTTTTCATCTAGTATACTAAATAAAAGCTATCTGAAGAAACTGTAAGTTGTAAAGGTCCCACAACTCATTCTCAGATAGGGGTTCACTTTTGAAAAATTGCCACCTTGCATAATACATTAATCGTTATCGGTGTTACGTTGAATTTTACTATCGCAATTGAAAAAGTAAGATAGTTGTTCAGAAATATTAATAGGCCTGAGATCTCGGAACATATTGGATATATTGGAACTATATTAGGAAAGAAAGATGATCCAATTATGAAACTCTAATGAGTCACAGTAAAAATGTTTTCAAAATTTTATTGAGGAACCCTGGGGAAAAGACATTTGTAAGACCTTGGCATAGGATAGGAGGATAATATTTCTATGGATCATAGGCAAATGGATATCAGATGCATGAACTGGATTCAGTTTGCCTATAATAGGAACTATAACCTTATGTGAACGTGGCATTGAGCCTATGGATTTCATAAACTGGGGTTCATTCGTTAGCAATACAAACCGAATGAACAAATCTTGATTTTAGCAAAGACATTACTTTGGATTTTATTTGACTTGACAATGAAAAATAAAACTGTTAAATAACTTTAATAGTCTGGCATTCTCAGCTTCAGTTTCATTTTCAATCGACACACAATAATTGATTGATAAGAATATTGTGACATGAGTAATGTCACACTACTAAAATATTAATAAATATGTAATAAGTATATTATTAAATAATACGTACTTAACTTACTTAATACAGGCTTTGCACTTTACAGCAGTTCACCCTTGATTCCTGCTTTCCAGAGATTCCTATCTTCCCATTGTCCTTCTTCCATACCCCTCTTCATCATGGCACCATATATTCCCTCATTCCATGTCCTTCTACTTCTCTCCCTCTTTCTTCTGCTTGGTACCATCCAATCTAACACCTGTTTAGACCACTGGTCTTCCGACATTCGTTGTACATGTCTATACCACTGTAAAGCTCTCTTTGTTATCCTATCGATAACTGTTTCTTGTGCATCCATTTCTTGTCTTATAGATGTATTTCTAATATATTGTAGCCTGGATATTCTCATACTTCTCCGTAATCCATCCATTTCTGCCGCCAATATTCTTTTCTCCGTCCTTTCATTTATTGTCCAGCTTTCTGATCCATATGAAGTATACTTTCTATTATTGTCTGTATAATCTTTTTTTTTTGTTTTTCTGGGCAAATTTCAATTCCATAAAATACCATTCAGGGATCTAATCGCCTTCCTTGCACAATTTTTTCTGTATCTTTTTCACAAGTACCAGATTTATCTACTATAGATCCAAGTTGTAGGAAACGTAACAGTTATTTTTTATGGAAAGGATTTTCAGCCCTTCGCCAACCCCTCGCATTTGGGGGACCTAACCGGAGCCTCATTTGCCAGTTTTCGGGATTCCTACTGGGCCTTCTCGGCTACCGTAGCGGTCACGTGGAAACTAGCCCCCACCGTACATCACCCCAATAGGCTATTCCGTAATTAAATAATACATACTTAAAATAATTATGCTAGCGAATACAGAGTGGAAATGAACACTAATAGAAATGAACATATCGATAATCTTTTACAGTTGTTCGTGGATGAAAACTGAGTGTTTTATTATAAAGGATCCTAATATCCAATATTACATTGTAGGGCAATTTTATATCTATGTGTCCGTCATGTAGGTGTTATCTACCTTGAACTTTGCTGCTACGGTATTCACTGTTAAATAGCGTACCCAATTTTCATATAAAAATCCAGAGAGTTGTTAAAGACGTGATATATAACCATTTTCTTAATAATACAATTCCATATATATAGGCGCCTCGACATATTGAAAACTTAATTTGATGGATTGATTCACGTAATAAGATTCTCCTCTGATCTGACGGAAGACTTGCTCAACATACTCATCATGGTATTCCAAATAAAATAAGTATTTCTTGTTCTTCCAAAAGCGCTACAACTTCAATTGGTAAATATTTTAGCCTTCTCAATATTAATAATTCACAATTTCCGATTTATGATGATACTCAACCAGTTTAATTTGCCTTGGTAGCTTTCCATTAATCAAGCCTACTTTCCTTTGTTGAGATTTTTATTATTGTTATTATGACAATGCAAGGAACTGGCCTTAAACTTAACCCTTACTAATTTTGAGGACCTCGGTTGTCTGTCATGTTTTTCTACCTTCGTCTACCCTTCACAGTTGGTCACCTAACTGAAACTTGAAAACTGCTTGTGAATGTTAGATATTGAGGGCACTCTCAGAATACTGCACAGGGAGAATAACCTAGCAAAAATAATCATACTTGAGGATTTGAAATTTTGACGGAAACCAACAGTAACCGTCTTTTAAATGAGAACACACCCAGTACGTTCAATATTCTGTACCAGATCATGTAGAGTGTACCAGTACTGCATTCAGATTCAGCTCCTCCTCCTACTGATGATGAGACTAGTCCCGAAATATTTACAGATAATCAATAATTTTCTAAGTTGAGGAGACGGAACTATTAGATATTTTTTTTATAATTGTATATAACTAACTCACTGGCACTATCGAACCCGTTGGTTCATGGCCTCGCGGACATAAACTCTCCATACATGCCTATCCTGAGATAATGTTTTGCAATCATTCCCCATATACTCTACTTCCCTCAAATCATAGTTAATGTTATTCTCTCACCTCATTCTTGGTCTACCAACTGGGCGTTTTTCCTCTCGTTTTCCTATAAGAAGCTTTCATGCACCTCTTTCATTCCCCATTCGTGCCACATGTCTTGCCCATCGCAGTCTACGAGACTTAACTGTTCTTATTATACCTGGCTTCCTATAAAGACAGTGTATTTCATTGCTATGTAGTTTCTCCATTCATCTGTCTGTTCGTTTCCTAAGAACTTTATTGTAATTTTAATTTTATGCTTGTGAATTACTACAATCTCCTCCGCCATTGTACCAAATATGCCAATTAAAATGATCATGACAAGTATAATGTCAGATTATTTAATGTGAATGATTACAATAATAAATGTTTGTGTTAAACTGTAAATGGGGTTAACACATAAAGGCGAGAGCGAATTTGAAAATAAAAGGCTAAGAGATTTTTTTACAAATATAGGCTATAAATTTAAGTGTATTGTACTCGTGTTACCCAACTATCATTCCTAAACTCATATCTCACTACTGCTTAACACGAGTATTTTGATTACTTGGTTTATTCCATAGCCCAATTCGCCTCTCCTTAACCAGTCTGATCTCTCATATTGATGCTGAGTTTAGTGCAGATATCAAGTCAACATGATTCGCTGAACACCAGAACTTCCAACCTCAAATCATCCTGGATATCCGCCTTACACCGCAATTCCCAACTTCATTATATCATGTATGACGCTTCATTCTGCCTTGGATTCCCCAAATAAAATGTTCAATCTTCAAAATGTTTATGTCTCACAGCGGTCCTAATAGCGCATTTGCAGACATGTGATTCCTCTTGGAAAATTATTTCGTAGTAAGCAACATGTTAAGTATTGTCGGGTTTTCTAAGTTATTTATAATAGTCATGTAGGCCTATATAGAAATGTTACGATTTGAAAAATGTTATTTTTAAGTAGTAAATTTGGTTTGGATGCTGTACATACAGAATAAGGTACATGAATTGAGGTTGTTTGATATTCAAGAAGACGCAGGTTGCGGTTATATCAAAATGGCCGAGGAAAGTGCTGCATGCTGATTTGTATCGGTATCGATCGGATACTGTTGCTTCTGCTGTCACCTCATATTAATACCCCTTGGAGAAGACTTGCCACTCGTCCTGCATGGTCAACGTCAACTTCCATCAAATTCCTGTCGTCCAATCTTATGCCTGTCAACAACATTACACGACATTCGAGTACATAACGTTCGAATCTGACATTTACTTTTTGTTCCACGAGCATCAAGAGTCCTTCAAGAGATAGCCTACTACATTTTGATTGATGTATTTTAACTTACAGCCTGTTAGAACCAGAATCATTATGGATATTATATTTTTCTCACATTTTTTTCTTTCACTTTCAGATCAATTTTTCTATGTAGGGCCTATATATGGAAAATTGCATTCAAACTGCTATTACGTTTTTTGTTTTTGTGTTTATGATTATATCCCTATCCCCACTTACTTACTTACTCACTGGCACTATCGAACCCCGTAGGTTCATGGCTGCGCGGACATAAGCTCTCCATACATCCCTATCCTGAGCCAATGCTTTTCAATCATTCCCTGTATAATCTACTTCCCTCAAATCATAGTTAATGTTGTTCTACCACCTCATTCTTGGTCTACCAACTGGGCGTTTTCCTTCTGGCTTTCCTACAAGAAGTTTCCATGCACGTCTTTCATACCCCATACGCGCAACATGTCCTGCGCAGTCTACAAGACTTAACTGTTCTTATTATATCTGGCTTCCTATAAAGACCATGTAGTTCATTGTTATGTAGTCTTCTCCATTCACCTGTCTGTTCATCTCTCTTTGGTCCAAAAATTTTCCTAAGAACTTTATTCTCAAATACTTGTAATCTCCTTTCCTCCCTTAAAGTAAGAGTCCATGTTTCGCACCCATATAATATAACTGGTAGAATAATAGTTTTATATATTTTCAGCTTAACGTTTTTTGAAAGGAGTTGGGACATCAAAAGTCTCTGCAATGCATAACAGCACGCATTTCCAGAATTGAGCCTATGTTTAATTTCTTTGTGCATCTCATTCCTATTTGTGATTATTGTTCCTAGGTATTTGAATTCAGCCACTTCCTCAAAATTTCCCTCATTTGTCATTAGCTGTCCATTTCCATTATATACTGAATTTCTACGTGTAACCATATATTTAGTTTTACTGATATTTACTTCCAGTCCTAATTTCTTAGTGTTACTCAATAGTATGTGCGTGTTGGCCTTCAGTATCTCCTAGCTATCGGCCAGTAGTACTACATCATCAGCATAAACTAACAGCTTATTAATATGTAGGCTTATCTATCAGAACATTTTGTATGTCGTTAGTAGAGGTCACATACAGAATTCTCATAAACATGGAGTTGTTGTTAGATTACTATCTTTTAAACACAGATTATCACAGAACTCATACCACTGCTCTTATCCCATTTTTAGAATGTCTTATTATAAACCTCATTCCCATATTAAAAATAATCTCCGAGGAGGTAAGAGCGAATTACATGATTCCTGTCACTGGGTGGCGAAAGACGGTATAAAGAGACACATACAGTAGTATAGGCCTACATCATCCGGTAAAACAAAGTTTGCTTTCTTAACGGATGTTATTACTTCTCACTTGAAGTAGCATCTCAAATCTCCTCGAAATACTGAGTAGACGGAATTACGAACCATATAGTCTCTCTCTACTTTCAATTAACATTTCCTTGGTGTAGGTGATTTCCGAGACCCACGCATCCATGACTTATAGAAATACGATCTTTTGGGAGAGAATTATTAACTCTGGATCACATTGTACTTTTTTGACCCGCGTGTACATGGAAAAACACTCCAGATGAATGCTCAGCTCAAAGTTGGCGCTATCTTTGAGAAAAAAGGAAGATTGGTTTATAAGACAAAATACTCATATATTAACGGTAACAAAAATATGATGGTCAAAAGAGAATTCTTATAGACGAGAAAAAGCCCCAAAAGAAACGTCAATCAGAAATGTTTTTTCGGGAATGGAACCCAAGCCCGTTGTTTCAGAGACAATTAAATTACCACTAGATAACGAACTGGACCGAATCCTTTGGATGCTAACAGTTTTACAAATGAGGCAAGTTTTGTTCGAAATAATCATTGAAGGGCTTTATTATAATTATTTCTAGTAAACCGTTATCTGTTCAGTATTAAGGTATAGATTCACCTAAAAGAAAGTTCAGCATATTGTGTTACCACGTACATACAAGAGTATCAAACAGATTTAACAAAAATAACACACACACACACACACACACATATATATATATATATATATATATATATATGTGTGTGTAGGGCCTATAAGATAATTACTGTTTTATCATCAATTCTAACTTATTAATAGCATATCATTCCCACTATTCTTGTACCAGTATTGTAATTTAGCTTTACGGTAGGTACGAAGACGCCAAGGCTGAAATAAGCTATCTTTGAAGAAAATTTGTCGATTTTTAACATCTAGAATTGATAAAATTGCAGCCGACAGTTGAAGAGTTAGGAGTTCGTAGAGCACGGAAAATCTCCTGAGGATTTCTACCGCAGTAGTAGACGAAACGTAGAGTTTTAAGAAAACCAGACCACGGACATTTAGCCCGAAAGACAAACCCTACAGGAATATAGAATTGAATTGGACGATAATAACTGACTTGTTAAAAGCTTCATTAAGAAAAATGTTTACTTATTAATACTCTTTGACTTAAAGTAATGGGGTAGTCAGGAGAGAGAAAGGGAAAGAGAGAGAGAGAGAGAGAGAGAGAGAGAGAGAGAGAGAGAGAGAGAGAGAGAGAGAGAGAGAGAGAGAGGAGAGAGAGAGAGAGGAGAGAGAGAGAGAGTACGAAATAGGAAGACAATCTTGGTCAACAAAATTGCAGAGAAGAAAAGATAGATTGTTCATAAAGGAATCATTGGATTATTGCTTTCCAATAGAAATTCTTTCGCTTGTTTATAAGTTAATGAAAAAGAATCTTCTGTCTTTAATAACCTTTCATCAATACGTCGATGACCAGCAAAAAATCACCCTTTCAATCGGTATAAAACTGGTACAGTATCTGTCAGACATATACTGGACGGTGAAAAAGTTCGTTTACAATATTTTGAGAAACGAAAGAGGAGAGGAAGATAAATTTATTTTTTATGTATTGAAATGTATTTGCATCGACAGTTTTGCTGCTGAAGGCGCAAATAAGGTAAATCAATTAAAGTTCTTAGAATGAACGTTCTCCGTGTCTATAGGCCTATTATAGGCAATTACAGATAGATCAATTTTACGTTTTTATGATAATAACTTATCAAAATCGTAGACATCGACGAAGAATTAGCTACCCGCGTTGCTGCCGTCACCACTGAAAACTACTAGCATTTTTATAGGAGGTCAAGGGTGAAGATATGTAAATAGTTATACATAATATAAATTCTTACCTCTAATTCTAAATACCTGACATTATTCAAAATCATTGTGTTAATTAAGATATATTTACCTTTAAAAATATACATACTGTATATTGTTAAAATGTTTTAACAATTTAGTCTACATATGGTATTAACAAGCTGTTAGTTTATGCTCATGATGTAGTACTATTGGCCGATAGCGAGGAGATACTAAAGGCCAACACGCACAGACTACTGAGTAACACTAAGAAATTAGGACTGGAAGTAATTATCAATAAAACTAAATATATGGTCACACGTAGAAATTCATTATATAATGGAAATGGATAGCTAATGACAAATGAGGGAAATTTTGAGGAAGTGGCTGAATTCAAATACCTTGGAACAATAATCAAAAATAGGAATGAGATGCACAAAGAAATTAAACATAGACTCAATTCTGGAAATGCGTGCTATTATGCATTGCAGAGACTCTTGATGTCCCAACTCCTTTCAAAAAACGTTAAACTGAAAATATATAAAACTATTATTCTACCAGTTATAAGTTATTATATGGGTGCGAAACATGGACTCTTACTTTAAGGGAGGAAAGGAGATTACAAGTATTTGAGAATAAAGTACTTAGGAATTTTTTTTGGACCAAAGAGAGATGAACAGACAGGATAATGGAGAGGACTACATAACAATGAACTACATTGTCTTTATAGGAAGCCTGATATAATAAGAACAGTTAAGTCTCGTAGACTGCGATGGGCAGGACATGTTGCACGTATGGGGAATGAAAGACGTGCATGGAAGCTTCCTGTAGGAAAGCCAGAGGGAAAACGCCCAGTTGGTAGACCAAGAATGAGTTGGGAGAATAACATTAACTATGATTTGAGGGAAGTAGATTATACAGGGAATGATTGGAAAGCATTAGCTCAGGATAGGGATGTATGGAGAGCTTATGTCCGCGCGGCCATGAACCTACGGGTTCGATAGTGCCAGTGAGTAAGTAAGTAAGTTTATTTATTTGTAATTAGTATGGACATTAGGGTTATAACTATTTGGACTTTCGTTAAATATAATGTTTTCTTCTGTGCAATTAATGGATGAACGTTTGCTTAAAACCATTGAAAAAGGCCTTTATTTCACTGAGCTTCAAGAAAAGATCACTCCAAATTAATATTAAATATTGATATATAAATATATTTGGGGGTGACCTTTTCTTGAAGCCCAGTGAAATGAAGGCCTTTTTCAATGGTTTTAAATAAATGTTTACCCATTCATGGTACAGGAAATATTTTGCACCCATTCATTGCACAGGAAATATTTTATTTCACAAAAGTCCAAAAAGTTATAACCCTAGAGGGTTGTAACTTTTTGACTGTTGGTTGAAATAAAATATTTCCTGTGCAATGAATGGATGGACTTTTATTTAAAACGATTGAAAACAAGGCCTTCATTTCACTGAGCTCCTAGAAAAGTTCGCCCAAAATCAATATTAAATATTGATATATAAATATATTTTGGGGTGACTTTTTCTTGAAGCTAGGTGAAATGAAGCCTTTTTCAATGGTTGTAAGAATAAGTCCATTGCACAGGAAATATTTTATTTCACAAAAGTCCAAAAAGTTATAACCATATTGGACATTGCTTACCTACTCTATATTGATGAATAGTTTTTTTTTATTTTTCGTAATAAATAAGGATGTGCCCTAGTACTTTTTGTTGAACTTGTTATATTTTGAATGAAGGATATGATTGAATTTATTTTGTCCAATGCCACCAGGTTGGCTTACGACATTTCTGGTATTTTCTTCTAGGATTGGAGTAATAGAAATGGATTTCTAAAGTTGGAGATGATATGATATGTGGTAAATGATAACGAAGTACCAAGAGGATGATTAAACTAAGTTTTTCTTAAATTTAAGACCAGGGTACCACTGAAATAATTCCTTTATAATTTAATTTTAAACTCGTAAATGATATTTTATATAAATTGCTAATTCATTTAGAACGGATTTTTTAGTCAGAAGGAGGATCCTATCCGCTATCCGAGATATTAAGTTTGTTAGTGATAGGATATCATACATAATTCTAAAGGGTAAACAACATGATTTTATAATTTTAAATGTACATGCCCCTACAGAAGATAAAGATGGCAAGATCAAGGATGAGTTCTATGAAGAATAAGAATGATTATTTGATTGCTTTTCACGATATCATATGAAAATTGTCTTACGAGATTTTAATGCAAAAGTGGGGCGGGAAGATATATTCAAACCAACAATAGACAAATTCAGTCTTCATGAAGATAGTAACGACAATGGGGTTAGATTAGTCACCTTCGCCACATCAAAGAATCTCATTGTTAAGAGCACAACATTTCAGCATAAGGATATTCATAAATACACCTGGACGTCTCCAGATGGAGAAACTCGGAATCAGATAGATCACGTATTAGTGGACAAACGCTGGTACAGTAGCATCATCGATGTTGGATCAGTTAGAGGGGCAGACTGCAATTCGGATCATCATGTGGTCAGGGTGAAAATCAGACAACGGCTATCGCTTATGAGAGGAACAAACGCTAAAGATGATTCTGTAAAATTTGAATTAAAGAACTTGAAAAATGATGAAATGCGGCAAGAATACCAAATCAAAATTGCTAATAGATTTGAAGTACTGCAATCTTCAGATGACAATGTGGCAAATAAAGAAGAAACTGATATGAATAAAGAATGGGAGGCTATAAGAGATACTATAAAATTGTCAGCATCAGAAAGCATTGGTTGTTTAAAAAAGAGGCAAAACAAGAAATGGTTTGTTGAGGAATGTGCCGACATTGTAAAGAAAAGAAAGCTAGTAAAAATGAAATGGTTACACGAGCCAAATGAGGTAAATTTAGAGCAATTGAGTAGTATTAGACGGGAAACCATCAAGTTACTAAAGAGTAAAAAGAGGGAATACTTGAGAGAGAAGGTTAATGATCTTGAAATGAATGCAAAACATAGGAACATTAGAGAATTATATGAGGGAATTAGTATAGAGAAGAAAGGGTTTCAGGCTAGAACAAACATAATTCGGAATGAGAATGGGGATATGATTGCAGATTCTAGGAGTATATTAATTAGATGGAAAAGTAACTTTAATCAGCTATTAGATATACATACAGAACAGGGCATTGAGGAGGATCATTTACAGATAGCAGAAATGCTAGTCGCAGAACCAAGTGCATTAGAGATTGAAATGGCGATTGAAAAATTGAAGATGTATAAAGCATCAGGTTCAGGTGAGATCCCAGCAGAACTAATAAAATCAGGGGGAGAAAAACTGATGTACAAGATACGCCGGTTGCTTTGTATGATTTGGGGAAAAGAAGCTCTCCCAGATGAATGGAAAGAATCAATTATCGTACCAATTTATAAGAAAGGAGATAAAACTGATTGCAACAACTACAGGGGCATCTCATTACTTTCAGCTTGGTACAAAATTCTAAGAAATATATTAGTCTGCAGACTTACTCCCTACATTGATGACATTCTAGGAGATCATCAAAGTGCATTTAGAAGAAACAGGTTCTCAACAGATCAGATTTTTAGTATAAGACAGATTTTAGAAAAGAAATGGGAATATAATGGTACTGTACATCAACTATACGTAGACTTCAAAAAAAGCATATGATTCAATTAAGAGGGAGAAGTTATATAGTATCCTGCTGGAGTTGGGAATTCCTAAAAAGTTAGTTAGACTTATACGAATGTGTCTAAATGGCACAAAGAGTAGGGTGCGTGTAGGCAAACAGTTTTCGGACACTTTTGAAATCCAGAATGGGTTGAAGCAAGGAGATGCACTATCTGCTCTTCTATTTAATTTTGTACTAGAACATGCCATTAAATCTTTAGAGGATGAGGAAGGCTCACAACTCAATGGTATTAATAAGCTGTTAGTTTATGCTGATGATGTAGTAATATTGGCCGATAGAGAGGAGATATTAAACGACAACACGCACACACTATTGAGTAACACTGAGAAATTAGGACTGGAAGTAAATATCAGTAAAACTAAATATATGGTCACACGTAGAACTACATTATATAATGGAAATGGACAGCTAATGACAAATGAGAGAAATTTTGAGGAAGTGGCTGAATTCAAATACCTAGGAACAATAATCACAAATAGGAATGAGATGCACAAAGAAATTAAACATAGGCTCAATTCTGGAAATGCGTGCTATTATGCATTGCTGAGACTCTTGATGTCCCAACTCCTTTAAAAAACGTTAAACTGAAAATATATAAAACTATTATTCTACCAGTTAAATTATATGGGTGCGAAACATGGACTCTTACTTTAAGGGAAGAAAGGAGATTACAAGTATTTGAGAATAAAGTACTTAGGAAAATTTTTGGAGCAAAGAAAGATGAACAAACAGGTGAATGGAGAAGACTACATAACAATGAACTACATGGTCTTTATAGGAAGCCAGATATAATAAGAACAATTAAGTCTCGTAGACTGCGATGGGCAGGACATGTTGCACGTATGGGGAATGAAAGACTTACATGGAAGCTTCTTGTAGGAAAGCCAGAGGGAAAAGCCCAATTGGTAGACCAAGAATGAGGTGAGAGAATAATATTAACTATGATTTGAGGGAAGTAGATTATACAGGGAATGATTGGAAAGCATTAGTTCAGGATAGGGATGTATGGATAGCTTATGTCCGCGCGGCCATGAACCTACGGGGTCGATAGTGCCAGTGAGTAAGAGTAAGTATAAATTGCTAATTAAAATTTGGTTTTCGAGGGACTATTTTACTGACCATTCTTCAGGAGCCTCGTCACATACCCTACAGTATAAAAGTCTTGAAAATATCGTAACACTAACTCGAGTAGTTGTTATGGAAAGTGTAGAGCCTTCCAAAATGTTATTTTTTCAGAAATGATTTATAAATAATTCAAACCGAATGATTTAAGATAACTCTTCTTATTGAGACCACTTTAATTTAACTATTACCGGATTAAATACACATTAATTTTGAACTTCTTACGTCTTATTTTAAAATTTGCTTAGTGGAATATTAGTATTATTTATTTATGTAACAAAACTAGCAACAAATGAAGTACGCTATATAATCTATCATCTAAATTAATTACATTCTCATTTACTCGTATACTTAATCTGTATTCTTAAAGCGAAATTTATGTTCAATTAAGACAAGAATTGTAATAATGTCAGTTAATTTGAATGATATGTATAATTTTTGGTTACAAGTTATGTTTTGTTCTCCTTCACAGCCGAATGCCCTTAACGTACCAAGCACCGGTACGCAAATGCTACCTTTGTGTTGTAGAGAGTGGCGAGCAATATCAACAAATTATTTAAGAGGAAGCACTTGGTACATAGAGTTATGTAATGGCACTCTAGAGTGAAAACTGATAAGGTGCGTGCATTTTGGTAATTTATCTTTACCTACTCTCATCGCTGAAATGTAGTAAATGTCTTTTGCAATCCCCGGGGAAAATAAAAGTCCTAATATTTTATGATAGCTATAATCTAATTAATACAGCTTTAACTCTTGATGAGCAATATTATTGTTTGCTACAATTTGTTAGTGTGTTTACAATACTTAGAAATGTTTTATCGTGTTCAGTTGTATTCGTTACGAGAATCCATAACGGAGAATTGCTAAAAGCATTATAAGAAAATCCCATCAGGAGTCATGGGATAAATTTATAAGCTCAGTAGAACATGATATGTATGGAAGACAAGAAATAGGTTATAAATTAGTGAAACATCTAAATCAGACTGAGAAAGATTCTGCCAGATTGAATATAATCCCAGAACAAGAATGGATCCAGCATTATGAAAAACTTTGGAAAAAGGAGGAAATTGAAGGAAAAGAGAACAATGAGGAAGAAATAAAAGTGGAAAATATTGATGTAATAGACATAAATGAATTAGAAATGGCTTTGAAAACCACTAAGAATAGGAAAGCAACAGGATTAGATAATATAAATATGGAATTAATCAAATATAGTGGAATATTGTGTAAACTACGAATACTTCATCTAATTAATATATGTTGGCAGACCTATGGGATTCCAACCACTTGGAAAACAGCAATTGTCAAGAATATATTCAAAAGAGGAGACCGGAGAAATTGCGAGAATTACAGAGGGATTAGCTTAATGAATACTGCTACAAAATATATACGAAAATAATAAATAATAGATTGAGAAACATAACAGAAGTAATAATAAGTGAAAATCAAAGTGGATTCAGAAAGGGAAGGTCATGTATAGACAATGTCTTTACACTGAAACAACTCATAGAAAAGAGAAGAGAACATAACTTAGAAACTCACATAGGATTTATAGATTTGGATAAGGCCTTCGATCGAGTAAACAGACAAAAATTATGGGAAATATTACGAATGAAAGGATACCCGCTGTGCCTGTGTTGAAACAATAAGACATTATATGAAGACACAAATATAATTATAGATACCGGATTCAAAAGAACAGATGCAATCAAAACAAATACTGGATTACGACAAGGATGTAGTTTATCACCCACTTTGTTTAATATATATATAGACGATATTTTTAATAAATGGAAAGTTTTAGTAAATCCAGGAATAAGAATGGATAATAAAATGTGCATAAATAATCTTTTATTTGCTGACGATGTAATCATAATACAGAAAAATGAAGACGACTTACAGAAATCAATGCATGCATTAAATGAAATATGTAAATTATACGATCTAAAAATTTCTGTAAGGAAAACGAAGACCATGGCTTTTAGAGGAAGAGATCCAGTGAGAACCAAAATTATTTTAGAAAATCAAAGTATAGAACAGGTGTCTAGTTTCAAATATTTGGGCTGTGATGTTGGCTACAATGTGGAAAGAGATATTGACTCCAAAATAAATAAATTTCAGACGGTGTGTGGAACAATACAGAGAACATTCAAAAATAAAATTAGAAAAGAAACCAAGATAAAAATGTATAATGTTATGGCGGTTCCCACAATATTGTATGGATGTGAAACTTGGGCTCCAGTGAAAAGACAGAAGGATAGAATACAGACGGCAGAGATGCGGTTCCTAAGACAAGTAAAAGGATGTACAAGACTTGATAGAATAGGAAATGAGGATATAAGAGAAGAATTGAAAGTACAGCCTTTATTGGATAAAGTCACGAATTACAGACAGAAATGGATTGATCACATGGATGGAATGAGCAAGGAGAGATATCCATTGTTAGCCAGAAATTATCAAGCAAGAGGAAGGCGTGATGTTGGAAGACCTAGAAGACGTTGGGCTGATGCAATATGAAGTCGGAACGGGCAATTGCCTAATCCCTGGAGTGATGATGATGATGATGATGAATCCATAACGCTATTCCCCAAACCTATGTATGACACACTGTGGTTGATTTAATTTAGTTTGTTAATGTTAGTCCCGCACCGTAGCCGAGCGGTTAAGGTAGGAAGCCTTGGCTCAGAGCTACGGGACTTGCGCTGGTTCGAGTCTCCATGGGGGAAGAAATTTTCTCATGGTATTTCGGCCAGTATGGGACCGGTGCCCACCCAGCATCGTGAGGCAATTGGGTAGCTACAATAAGTAGCGGCTCCAGGTTGAGGAACCAGCTCTAATGGCTGGGGGACTCGACATGCTAACCACATGTCACCCCTACACTGGCTGTTGATCATCTACCTCTGTGATTGACACATGTGGATGTGAAGGGCCAGCAGCCGGCTGGTAAAAGGGCAACCGCTGAAAAGTGGAAAGACCCTCGATCGGATTGTTAATGCTAATCAAATGTTCTGATCGTAACTTTGTAATTTTGATATCTTCCATTTTCTTTTCATCGATAGAATGGTGAGCAGACAGATGAATGGAGAAGACTAAGTTACAATGAGACTAATTAACAGTGAATGTTATGGGAAATCTGATGTAATAAGAACAAGTTAATCTTATAGACTGCGAGGGGCAAGACATGTGGCACGAATGGGATAAAAGATGGGCATGAAAACTCAGTAGGAAAACCAGAGGGAAAATGTCTAGCAGTTAGGCCAAGAATGAGGTGAGAAATTAACATTAATCATTATTTGACGGAGGTAAATTATATAACGGATGATTGGAAATCATTATCTCAGGATAGGAATGTGTGGAGAACTTATGTCCGGCGGCCATGAACCTATAAGTTCGATATTGCCAGTGAGTTAAATACTTATTTTAAGTCTGCAACTTCTCCATATTAATCTCATTTGTTGTTAAGTAAACGTTTTTGAAAATAATGTAGCCTACTTTTACGTGTAACCATATGTTTAATTTTTATGTTTTAGTTTTGTTTCATAGAACGTGTGCGTTGGCTTTCAGTATTATCTCGTCGGGCTTAGTGGACTAGCGGTTACAATTTTAACCTCTTGTTCAAACCTGGCTGTAGTGAATGTATTTTCAAGAAAGTACAGAGTGATTCATAATTCCATTACAAACTTCTAGGGGTTGTAAAGGGGACTTAGTAGAGAAAGTTTTGATAAGGAACCCATGTCCGGAAACATACTATTTTGATGTAAAATACGTTTGAAGATCGAAACACAATGCGCTGATATCGTGTGTCTCATGTTTCAGAATAAGTATTACACGCTTATAGGGGTTGTACTGCAAGTGTGGTTCCACGTTCGTTGCACAAAGTGTACCTGCGACGCAGGTTTTTAATACACACGCCCCACAATACCTAGTGTGAGCTCAATAATTTCTACTGTTGCCTGAATTCGTGCAAGAAGATCTTCCTCCGACTCGACAAGCGTAGTACAATCCCTAGAGATCTGTAATACTGATTCTCAAACACAAGATATCAGCCCAATTTGTTTCGATCTTCAAACCTATTTTATATCGAAATGGTACGTTTCGAACCGGTCAAAACTTTATCTACCAAGTCCCCTCTACAACGTCCAGAAGTTTGTAAAAGGAATTATGAATCTCACTATATAAATCCTGAGAATGACCTCTTTCGAAAGATAATAAAGCTGTAGGTCCCGTGTCGTAGATTTATGGCACATAAATAAACTCTAACCGGAAAGGAAAATGCCTCTTAACAAACTTTTCCGGCCCTTGAGCTGTTAAAGAGCGTCGTTAAATAAAACAATAGCAGAATTTCCTCACCATCTTAGAGTCACTGAATCACCCTGTGTTGTAGCTATATTATTTACAAACGATTTATGATATAATGATTTCAATCAGTTTAAGTGTGTTTTATGTTTATTTTTTAAAATTATTGTATGGATTTGGAGGATATTTAAAAATATATATCCCCATATGCGTTAACTCTACTTAGAACATTATGATTGTAGGACTAATATACTTTTATATTTTCAATGTGAAGCCTAAATTTATTCCACAATCGTACAAGAAAATCAGAAGAATCTATTAAGATATTTGTCTATATTAGTGCCGCACTGATTCCCAGCGAGCGGCTTGTACTATGTGGGACTGTCATTCAGATCAGGAACAGTGTCTCATGGGTGTACATTCAACATTCCGAATCATATAGCCAATTCAGAGGAAATAAAAAATATTGAGTAAGTTCTCACTAAAATATTTTTTACGGATCTTCACTAACCTATCTAGTACACACCGAAATTGACCATAAACAGTACAGGCCTATATACATGAATGTGTGTGTTTCTGTCATCACTCTAGCGGCCGCAATTTTGTTTCATTGAAATCAGACTTGGCGTAAAGCTAGTAATAAAAAAGTAGAGTTCGTTAACCAGCTAAATTGTACCATTAGGTGCAACGGTTCACTTGAAACGAAAATTAAAAATTGCTCTAGCTGTCACAGTTTTCAATGTTTCACAACAAACTCAGTATATGATATTATTTTTTAATGCACCAAAGTATTTTTTATTTATTTTAATTATTTATGTTTTAGCTGTCGCTCTATAGTACGTAGGGCGTTATATTATATTATGTTAGTTGTCCTAGAAAAATTATCTAAAGAATGAAAAGAAAAAAATATTCAAATCGGTCAAGTAGTTTCTGAGTCCACAAAGTACAGACAAACAGAGAGATAGACACACACACACACACTCATTTTTATATATAATGATTAAGAAATTCATATGTAATAAATCAATTAAATTACGGTTATATATGTATTATTTTCACTTTTAAATAAGCTGGGATCATAAATTGAAGTCCTCCAACTTAACAAAACAAATATACCAGTATATTCCGTAAACTAACAAAATGGATAATAAATTCGACTTCATGAGGAATTCGCTTAGTTTACACAGTTCCTGCGTGATGTTTTCTTTCCTAGTTGTGTTGTGTGCTGAAAATTACAACATTTTTAATGCAGTTATGTTAAATAATCTACACTATTCAAATAGCGTTATCCCAAAACCATAGTATGAACTGCTTACCGTCATTTTTTTAAAACATTCAAGTCTAAACAGGAAATGATATAAAGCTATAATAGTTAATAAACACGCAAAATTCTCAACCATAAGGTAAAGACACAGATCCCAATTTTCATTAACATATTAATAATTATTATAACTAACTCGCTAACTCACTGAAACTATCGAACCCGTAGGTTCATGGCCGCGCGGACATAAGCTCCCCATACATCCCTATCTTGAGCTAATGTTTTCGAATCATTCCCTGTGTAATCTACTTCCCTCAAATCATAGTTAATGTTATTCTGCCACTTCATTCTTGGTCTACCAACTGAGCATTTTCCTTCTGGTTTTCCTACAAGAAGCTTCCATGTACGTCCTTCATACCCCATTCGTGCCATTCATAATTATTATATAATTTATAAATATCCTGAGTTTGTTAACTATATCATGTCTAAATAAAAAAAAGAGCATTTAGAAACGTTAAACAATACTGTAGTACTTAAAAAAGTTGATTCCTTTGAAATACTAGTTTACTTTTAACAAAAAGAATTTCTCATTTCCTCTGTGTTAATTATACGTACCATATATATTCATCATAAATAATGCCACGAGTAATTTCTAATTTATCTAGAGAATTTGGAAATCAAGAGTGGCATTTGTTAGGACTATTTAACGAATAAAATTAAGCTGTTTACTCACAAATCATTGTTTAACTATAGTTATTTTAAAATATTTATATATTTAATGTAAACGGCGATGTTTGAAAACAAACCAGAAATGTGAGGTTATGTTCATTCACTGCTGCTTGATCATATTATTTATTGCCAAATAAGATCGCAATATTGTAATAGTGCACCCAAGTGGAGAAATAATGAAACACATCAAACTATATATCATAATCAACATTACGGGTTATTCATTTATTTTTTTTTGTAAACAACTCAGTAAAATCAAGGAATCTTTTCATTATTTGCTATATTCAATGTATTTGTTGGAGAAAAATAATGATTTGACCTGTTCAGAGCATTAAAAAGGAGGAGCTTTCTTTATCACAAAAGCAGGAGCTGATAAAGAGAAATCGATAAAGAGCGAGGTGAAACACGACTATCATTGGTTGTAAAACAACATTCATTGAAACGTGATTGGTCATTGACTAGCATTTGTGGCATGAGTTAAATAGTCATGATAAATAATATTATTTTCATTAGTTTAAATAAACTAACTTACTCACTGGCACTAACGAACCCGGAGGCTCGTAGCTGCGCGAATATAAACGCTCCATACATCCCTGTATAATTCACCTCCCTCAAATCATGGTTAATATTATTATCCTACACCCCTGTTGGCCTTTGGTCTTCCTGTTGGGAGCTTACCCTTTGGCTTTCCGTCAAGGAGTATCCTCTTTGATTCCCAGATTGTGTCACATGATTTGCTCATTGAAATCTATCAAAATTATCCATTCGTAAAGTATCTGATTTCCCATGAAAATAATGTAGCTCAGTGTTATATAGTTTTCTTTGTTTATTTGTCTATTCTCTCTTCCAGGTTTAAAGATTTTTCCTTGCAGTTTATTCTCATACTCATAATATTTCCTCTACTCTTAAAGTCAGATACCACGTTTCGCATCTATTCCAATGCATTTTTAAATATCGCTGTTATTAAGGGTAAACGGAAAGAACTAGGCAAGTCTTTTTTTTTCTTGAAATGGAATTTGAGGTGTCACTAGATTCTCCATCGAAAGCGCTATCATTTAGAAGCGTGTAAGAATAAAAAAAATGCAATTTAGTCATGACTTTGTTTACCTCAAAATGTTATCGTAGAGGTAAGGAAGTGTGGATGTTGTACAATTAAAAATACGTTTTATAGATATCAAGAAAAAAAGTGACTTTCCTGGTTTTTCTCCTGCATCCATAACAAATTTAGCGTTATTGATATATAGGCCCTACTTACACTCGCAGAATAAATAGTATTACTTAATTGTATCAATATCAGAAATAGTTTACTAATTCCCTTACTCATAACGGGAACTTATTACCCCATTAACTTAATTTAACCTTATAGGTATAATTTACATGTCACACGCATTTGAGCTCTACAATAGCACGTCCTGTCCGGAGAGGGATTTTAACTACGGATCACACACAGTTTTTTGACCATACAAGGGCATGGGAGGGCCTCCCTGAATGAGTGATCAGCCCGATCGAACAACGAAACATAAGACGAAAAATACAATTTAACACACATTCATACTAATAAGTCGAATATAGTAATGATTTTAATGATGGCTAGATGATGTTCGAGGAACGTTTGGACCAAAGTTTCCTGACATTTGTCTTATATGTGAGGAAAAAAAACATCATTCAGGAATCGAACCAGAGACCGTTGCGTACGAGGCAGCGAAATTACCCTTAGACCATAGCAGTGGACAGAACTTAATGTAATTTATTTATTGCTTTTTGTTTTGTAATTTATTAATTGGTGATTTTGTATATGGCCTAGGCCCGTCAAACTCATTCAACATGTCACACAACCTGACATCCATGTTACTTACCTAACTCATGAAACTCTTAAAACTTGTGAAATTCGTTTAAACCCCGGCAAATTCGGCAAAATCTTAGATTTGCCAATCTCATGAATCTCGTCAGGGTTAGGCCTATATAGTTGCCAAAATCACTTAAGTAAATAATTTCATTAAAATAGCAAAACTTGTGAATAATCACGTTATTCGTTATATAGCCTATATATATTATGTAAGTATGAAATTTATGACTCTATCGCCAAATTAAATAAACTAGCTTCCGGTATAATTCTTAGAACTTTTAAAAACGTGTGGAACTGAAAGGACCCGAAAATGAAATATACTAGTGAAAATAGGCAGAATAAGTCACTCGTGACTCGAAGTACCTGATGATAATGGGCATTTGACTACAACTACTTACGGCAGTCAAACACAAGCTAACCTAACCAACCAAGTGTAATAAATCCTAATTTAAATGTAAAGTAGCCAAATTAAATATGGTCATTTCTGTATAAATTAATCTAATCTGACGTAGCTTAAACCAAACTGAAGTTAACCTCATAAAATATATTTAATGAAATGAAGTCTGTAACACTTTGAACCTCACATCTCAAATCTGGCAGAACAAATCTCAGGATTCCGATTTCAGTCTCCTGCCTCTGACCTTTGATTTCAAACCTCTGACCATTTATCTTTTACCTCTGACCTCAGACCAGCGATCTTCGATCTCAGTCATCCGACCACCATCATCTAACACTGAAAACCAAATAGACCATGGTTAACAAGTATAACTGTTATTATTTTTAAGCCAAACACAGTAAAGCAAGACACACGAACTGGAATTTGTAAAACTCTGGCCAGACCCATATTATGTTACGGCAGTGAGGTCTGGACAATTCACAGTGTAGATGAAAAAAGACTAACTGCGGCAGAAACGAAATTTATGAGACGTACTGCAGGTTACTCAAAAACAGACCATAAAAGGAATTCTGAGATTCTCAAAGAATTACAAACAGAATCAGCCATGGAATATGTACAAAAATACAGAAACAACTGGAAATCTCACGTAAGAAGAATGAGCAGAACACGAATGCCACGTCAAATCTTAAATTACCAGCCACCAGGTAAGAGATCTTTGGGCAGACCCTTCAAATGCTGTATTGAGACCGTAACACACCACTAGGTCTATCACACGAAAGGAAGAAGAAGAACTCTCATTATGGAGTGGGCTAATTAAAAATTAACACATTGATTTATTTAGCTCTTAACATGAATTAGTTCTATTGTAAATTATATGTTTAAGGTCCGTATAAATATTACCATAATCAATTCTTAAATTAAATTCGTCTCTTCATACCATTAAAACATTTCTTCCGTAAATTGAGAGATTGGTGATGATCTAGATTTATTTACAACAAGGAATCCTCATTTTTGTTTAATGACATACATCTTGTCGGAGATAATATAAGACAAACCTCTTCTTAGAAATTGTTATCTGCCCACTTCCGTGATGATTCTCATGAGACCGAATCTCCCCTTCTGCTAAAGAATGGGACTGAAGAAGTTCGTCGCCGTGGCGTAATCGGTAGAGTCCGTACGGCGGGGATCGGATTCGTTTAAATTTCCCTCTTGAGTCTGGGTATGTGAGCCCCGTACCTGTTTAAAAAAGAAAAAAAAATAGGGACAATAGTTAACAATGAAAAAGAGGGAAGAAGAGAAGCAGTAAAACGAAGAGGAAAAAGGACAAAACAAAAATAGTTATTTGAAGAATTAATAAGAGATAATTTCTGTCCATTATATAAACTTGTAAAAAATAAAAATAATAATGAAAATAATAATATATTGGAAAATAAACATTAAATTTACCCAATCTTCTACATCATCAGATCTCTTACTTCCTGTGTATTTTTCAAATATACAGTATTAAAAATATATAATATCAATACCAGGAAAAATATTAGGCCTATGAAATGTGTGATATTTTAAACCTTAATTTCTTTCTTTTGTACGGTTACTTTTGTTTTAATGCTATTCTTTGTCTGAGGACAACCTCTTCTTGTAATCGAATAGCTTAAAAAACATTTAATTTTACCAATATGTGCCAGAAGTAAGCATGCAGCTTGTTTGAATGTGATTGGTCTACAGCTCTGGTGGAATATGTTATATAGTAAATATGATTATAAAAACAACTCGCTTCAGATTATGAATAAAAGTACAATCCATAATAATTAATTCAACGATTATGTGTACAATTCTTTTCAAATTATACTATTTTTACTTAAAGTGTGTTTTAATGTGCATAAGCTAATTTCATTGAGAAACTTAGTATGCTGATATTTAGAAGTGCATTAAAAATATAAACATATATCATTGATATTACTTACTTTTTTACTTTTGAGGGCCTCTCCACTTTTCAGCGGTTACCCTGTATTCCCATTCGCCATTCTTGCCGATCACGCCATTCATCCTCCTCCAGACCTCGGTCGTTCATCAATCTATGGATCTCTCCTCTCCAAGTTGTTCTTGGCCTGCCCCGTTTCCTTCTACCAGAAGGTGACCATTCCAAAAGAGTTTTGGGCCACCTATCATCCTCCATTCTCCTGACATGGCCATACCACTGAAGAGCTCGTCTTTCGATCCTTTCCACCACTGTCTCCTCCATATCCATCATCTGCCTCACTTCTTCATTTCTTCTTCTTTCCAACCTGGACACCCTGGCACTGCGTCTTATTCCATCCATCTCCACTGCCAAGATCTTAGTTTTTTGTCCCTCTACCAAAGTCCATCCCTCAGCACCATAAGTCATTATGCTTTCCACAACAGACTTCAAAATCCTCTTCTTCGTGTGGTTTGACATGGTCCTACTCCACAGTACTCCATTCAACATTTTTATGGCTCTTCGTGCTTGTACTAACCTGCTATCTACTTCAGCTTTACAACTCCCTGATTCATCAATAAGTGATCCCAATATTTAAATTTTTTAACAGCTCTAATAATTCCTTGGGATAGGGATATATCTCGTCCACTTCCTCCTACTACAAGATATTCAGTTTTTTCCATGTTTACTCTTAATCCTCCTATTTCAAAAGCATTTAGAAGTTTTCTCATCATGTATTTCACATCCTCACGACTCTGAGCTATCAACACTTGATCGTCTGCAAATAATAAGGAATGTATTGTGCCACCTTGGACTGGTACTCCCATGCCTCCACAATATCGATTCCACTGCTCCAATATATATTGGATGTATATTTTGAACATAGTAGGGGACATACTACAGCCCTGTCGCAGGCCTTTAGTAGTTCTGAATGGAGAGGATATCATCTTACCCACTTTAACCGAAGCCTGACACTGCTGGTACAACCGTCGGACAAGTGAAATCGTTGGTAAATCGATACCAACATCAACCATTGCATCCCAATGTTGGTTGAATGGCACTGAGTCATAGGCCTTTTCTAAATCAACAAATATCAAATGAATTTCCTGGCCCTTAGCATGTGATTTTTCTGTTATCTGTCTGACTAAAAATGTGATCCATGCATGATTTCCCTCTGGTAAATCCTGCTTGGTCTTCCAACATTCTTCCTTCGATAGTGTGTTCAAGTCTGTTTGTGATGATACTGCTAAAAATTCTACTCATGGATGACATCACACTGATTCCTGTGTATTTTCCAGGGTCTTTACGATTTCATTTTTATGAATAGATGTTATATATGACATACACCAATCCTTTGGTATTTCATCACCTTCCAAAATCTGATTAAACATTTTACAGATACATCTTTTTAATAAGAGGGGTCCATATTTCCATAATTCTGTCATTATTCCACTGGGTCCACTGGCTTTACCATTCTTTGTTTTTTTCAGTGCCTGATTTATTTCTTCCTCTAAAATAGATTCCATACGTGACGATATATTGTCCATATACTCCAAATTTTCACATTTTTATCCCTTCCTTTTCTCAACAGATTTTTAAAGTGCTTCTCCCATTATTCCATATTCACAAGATTTAAGGCTGGTGATGGATTATTAACTGCCCTCATCCTCCTTATAAGTCCCCATGCCTCTGCAGATCTTCTGTATCCTAATGAATGATCAATTTCAGCACATACTTCTTCCCATGATTCTTCTTTACATTTTATTATAACCTTCTTTACCTTTCTCTTGCATTCTCTATACTTCTGTAGGTCTTCTTCACTCTTAGAGCTCAACCACTTATAGTACAATTTCTTTTTTTCATTAATAATTTCCAGTCCTTCCATAGTCATCCATTCTGTCCTTCCTCCACTTTTCCTCTCCCTTCCCAACACTTCCTCAGCTACTCCATTAACACAATGTTTAAAAAAAACATACAGGCCTTCAGCATTCAAATCCTCATCTACTACTTTAAGTCTATTGTTCAGCCTTTCCTGATATAGATAGCGTACACTATCTTCCTGTAATAGATGCACCAAATATCTGGGGTCATCTATAATAGTCATTTCTTTATTTTTCTGAGTTTTAGTTGTTTTTAATTTAGTTTTCATTGGGTACGCAATTTTTGATACAACAATATGATGATCCGATCCACATTCTATCTTCCTCCATACTCTAACATCTTGTACTTTAATCAATCGTTGCTGTCTTACTATTACTTAGTCTATAATAGACTTCAAATTCCTGGAGTGGTTTACCCAGGTATATTTATGTATATCCTTGTGTTTAAACTTTGTATTCATGATAACACATTCCTGCTCCTTACATAATTCAATCAACCTCTTGCCATTATCATTTTCTGTATCTTCTCCCCAGGCTCCAACAATGTTACTATTAATTTTTCTACCGACACGTCCATTAAAATCTCCCATTAGCAAGAGTTCATGTCCATTCACACATTCATCAATTACTTCTCTCAAATCTTCATAAAAAGCCCTTTTCTCATCAACTGAAGCATCATTGTTGGGGGCATATACCTCCATTACTTCCATAGTAGTTTCATGAATACGTATAGTTATCTTAATTATCCTGTCACTTATTTCTTTCCAATTAACTATTCCAGATTTCAATTTCCTCTTTATGAGGATTGTCACTCCTGATGTTGCTCTCTCTGATTTTGGCACTCCACTCCAGAAATGTATATAATCCCCAACCAATTCTTGTCCTTGCCCTTTCTTTTTTGTCTCATTTAAAACTACTATATCCATATCCAGAGTATCTAGTTCTTTAACTATTTCTACTAGTTTTCCACTTATTCCTTGTATATTCCAAGTTCCGCATACCAAAGTCCGTTTACGTAGCCAAAGTCGATGTCTATTAATCCGTCCGGCTAATTTCTTGGGAAATGTAGTAAGCTTTGTTTTATATGATCGTGGTGCTAGCCCTCTGCCTAACCCCCAACCTGGAGGACCAGGTAATTTGTAATCGAGGATGTCTTCCCCTAACCTTTGGAGGACGAACTCCCATCCTGCAAGGCAGCAGCTCCCTATCCTGAGGCAATCTCTTCTGCCTTCTTCGCCGTTGAGATTCCAAACTCTTCATCCGCCTAAGAAGCCATTGGATATCCTCTTCTGGAGTGCTTCTTCGTCTGACCTCTCTCCTTTGACCTGTCCGGCATGGGAAACCCTATCAGTAACTACGCTACCGCCGACATAGCTCTCAGGGTCATCGAGGTACTCAAACCCCACCACCAACTATAAGGTCTTGCAGTCCCTAGGTCGGGATTATTGATATTAAGAGGTAAATTATTGATATTGATATTAAGAGGTAAATTAATTAATTAGTTAATTTTTAATCTAAATTCTCATTTCAATTCAAATATCTTTATTTAAACAACTTCGCACATAGGCTACTACATGTGTACAAATCCTCAAGCTTTTGCCCAGCTATTGGTATACAAATCGACAATTTTTTTAATGTAGGCCTACGTGTAAATACAAGTTTATTTTTTTCCTAAATTGCTATGAATAGAGATTGTATTTGTTTACGACTACGACAACATTCCAATTTGATATTCATTTATGAAAATATAAGAAAAAGAAAACCTCCTCAACTCATTTGCGACTCAGGGCAGAGTCGGGGAATGAAATGCGATGAAACTCCTTATTTGAAGGTCTGTAAATAATAAGGATGTTTACCGACCAATCTGAGGCACCATCACAGGGACAGTTGAATAAAATAAAACGAAATTAATGAGATGAGTGTGGAGAAATGGTGAAATGAAATTAGTGATTAGGGAAAAAGGGAGAACCCCGAAAAAAAAAAACCTGTTCAGACCCTGTTTCATTCACCACGTAACCTACATGGAGTAACCGAGACGCGAACTCGAGACTCCATAGTGTACAATATAGAAATTTACAATTATTAGAGCATTTGTTTTATATTATATAATTTTATTTAACATGATTTTATGAAAATATATATGGTATTTGGTTCTTTTAAACATTACAGTAGCAGTAAAAGTTTTCTTAACTTAATTATACATATACAGCGTATCAGTATAGGCCTATTATTAGTATGTAAACATAAACATAAACATTGGGTAAAAATAATAAATAAATAAATAAACATAAACATGTTATTAGTTTGTAAAAATAAACATAAACAAATTACAGTTATTGTTAGAGACCGGATTCTATGAAACATAACAAGCTCGAAATTTGCATGCAAATATGCATGAAAAATGCTTAAAATATACACGAAAAAGTCAATATATGCAATACAAAATAAAAAATATTATTACTTTATTAGATACTTTATTTCCAAATGAACGTAATAATTAGTATTTTTATTATATGTTTATTAATATTATCATTTATCAATTAGTACCAGGCAAAAGTATTGTTCATCCATCGTAATTCTGACCGAAGGCAGGTCCTTCATTGCAATCATAGCATTTTCATGCTATGCTTGCAGCTTTATTCAGGAATTGTAGGTGTGGTAGCTTCCCGTTGCTTTCCACACCGGTGAAGGATGATGATAATGATAAGGATGATGATAATGATAAGGATGGTGGCCATATGATTTCGGGGACCGTTTGGGCCTTAAAGTTTTCCTGACATTTGTCTTACAGGTGAGGAAAAACCCCGATAAAATCCTCAACCAGAAAAACTGCCCCGACCGGGGATCGAACCCGGGCCCGCTGCGTGACAAGGCAGCACGCTACCTCGAGACCACAGCGGTGGACAAAGTATTGTTAACAAATTAAAATATTCTATATTTTGCTACTATTATAAACAGAAACGATCAGGTGCTGTTCCAAATGTTCGGTAGTAAGGTTGTGTCTTCGATCACTCAAAATATTTTATAAACAGAAAAGGGCCGTCTACATCAACTGAAGTAATTGGGCAGTATTTGAATTTGGGTGTTATTTTGGCACTTACTATTTCTGGCAAAAGCCTGCCCGACCCATTTATAAAACTATTAATTTGACTCAAAGGTTCAAATCCTGGGTTATCGTTCAAAATGTTTTCAAACTTTTCTTTAAGTTTGCTTGGGAATACTTCCGGCAATATGGAGTTCAGTTGACGGATTTTATCTATTAACTGAATAGAATCAATCAACGCCAAACCTTGAGTTTCAAACTTTTTAATAGTTGCAGGTATATGGGAAAAATGAGTGCTAATCACTGCTATTTTCTTTTAATAGAAGAATCGTTAAATGTTTCCTTTGCACTGACAAATTTCCAAAGCCTCTGCACTATCAAAAACATATACTAACTTACACTTTTGATGCTCTGGAAATGATCATTTTAAAAAACATAGATTTTTAAAATGTTGTAAATATAGCGCGAAAATATGCGTTGTCGCTAGTTTTTAGTTAAAATATGCAATAAAAGGTGAAAAAGGTCTAAATATGCAACATGCAAATGCATATAATCGGGTCTCTAGCTATTATAAAGGCATAAATGTATGTGCATAGGAAGGTAGATATAAACATTTATAGTTTGATTTGTATAAGATGCATACAAAAGTACAAAATATTACATTCAAAGTTATATTTTAAACTAAACATTGGCATTTATTAACAGTTACATAATATTATTTCCATATTATCTAAAATTGTTGTGTGTTATATGGAAATCAGTAGGCCTATTGTTACGAACATAATATCGATTTTAAAATTATAACTCGCAACTTTCCTGAGTCGATTCAAATATGATGAATTATAGCAACCCTGTACCGCCTGTCTCGAATTATAGCAAATATTGATCAGAAATAATTTTTAATGTACAGAACGTCTGACTCTCAATGTTGTAGGCATCCCGCGTAACACAACTAGGGATGGATAAAGAATGCTGTTCATTACTGAAACTCTTCCGATCAATGAGCTTGTGTTGAAAAACGAACAGCAATATAAGCGTAAAAAAGTAACAGTTGGCAGATCGAAAACACCAGTGTAACATAAACATAATTATCAGACGACGAGAATTCGTTACATTTACGTGAACAGTTTACCAACCCCTGTTTCCGCCAGCAAAACCACCCAATGCTGACCGCATATATCGACGCCTATCCGGTTGCTTACTAGAAACTGAACGTATTCAGTCAACTGCCCTGAACGGTATATACCATTCACAGAGGGTTCCATGTATGTTATAAATATATAATGATTTCTGTATTTGAAGGTTATTAATTATTTTATCCCAAAGGTTATTTTTACATGGGAGATGTAACATAAATATGAAGAATTGATGCAGGTAGAAAAATATGGGGAACATTAAGAAGAAATAAAATGGAAATTAGGGGTAGTATACAAACAAATTGACAATGCAAGAATGGAATAATTATTTCCAGGAACTATATAAACAAGAAGAAAATAATCAGGAAAACAATCAAGATGTTTATGAATATCAAAATCAAGATGAATTAATTGAAATAACAATAGATGAAGTAACTGACACAGTATAGAGATTGAAAATCGAAATGCTGCAGGTCCTGATACGATAACAAATGAAATGTTGAAATATGGAGGAATACAACTGATGAATGAATTACAGAAGCTATTCCAAAATATCATAATAAGCGGTACCACCCCACTAGAATGGAAATCGAGTATAACTATCCCAATATTTAAAAAGGGCGCTAAAACTAAACCAAAAAATTATCGTGGAATTACATTACTTAATAGTTCTCTAAAAAAAGTATTCACAAAAATATTAATTAATAAATTAAATGCATTAATCCATATTAAAGAACAACAACAAGGATTTCGGAAAAATAGATCCACATTAGATGCAATTTACACAGTTACACTAACTGTGGAAAAATCATGGGAATTCAATAAACCAGTATTCTTATGTTTTATAGATATGAAGAAAGCTTTTGATAGAGTACAGCTTGAAGATGTTGTACATATCTTGAGACAGAATGAAATTCCTAATGAACTGATTACAGCAATAATATCAATTAACATACACTGCGAAACAGTAATCAAAGTAAAAGAACAGCAAATTGAAGAAATAACGTTCACAAAGGGAATCAGGCAAGGCGACTCTTTAAGTCCATTCTTATTTAATGTTATAATGGATAAAATTACTGAAAACATACCACCACGTTTGGGTTATACAATGGGAAACACTAGATTTCACTTAATATCTTACGCAGATGATGTCGTTCTCCTTTCAGAATCTGAAGATAATTTACAAAGATCTTCACATCAATTTAATATAAATGCCAGAAAATACAATATGGAAATTAACAGGAATAAGACAAAATGCTTAACCATACAAAAAGAACCAGTAAGATGCATATTAGAAGTGGAAAGAAAAATTATAGAACAAGTATCAGAATTTAATTATTTAGGTGTATTAATAACAAACACTAAAAATTTAATAAAATAAGTAAAGAAACAAGCTGATAAAGCAGCACAAATATCAGGATACACGAAACATTTAATTTGGCGCAACAAACATATGTCAATAGAAAACAAAACCTGCATATACAAAAACGATAGTTCGATCAGTTATCGTATATGGAGCACAAACTAGGGCTGATACAACAAAAACTAAACAAATAATAAGCACATGTAAAATGAAAATCTTAAGAGCTATTCAGGGGAAAACATTATTTGATAAAATACACAACACAGAAAATAGGGACAAATGCCATATTCAAGACATAACCAAATTTATTATAGATAGACGAAAATATTGGAAGGGTCATATAGAAAGAATGGAAGAAAACCGGCTTGCAAAAAGAGCTAAAGAAGATAGACCAATGGACGGGAGAAGAACAAGAGGAAGACCAGCCAAGAGATGGATAGACAGTGAATGCACATCCAGTACGTCTTCCTCCGAGGAGTGATTTTGGAAATAAACAGGATGAAAATCCTACAAATTAAGTTTAAGAAGAAGAAGAAGATTCATTTTTGTACAAGATACAAGTGACTTCATTACTTTTTAATAATGTAGTCCCGTATACTTTAAAATTTGCCCAAGACAAGTTCAAAAAGTAGCCTATATCCTAGAAAATGACTTGATCATAAATTATCACAAATTTCATCTATACCACAATTTTCAGAACCCTATACAACCTGTCAATGTGGCAAGCAATAATCTGTAACAAAGAAACTTTTTATCAAAGCACTATTTTCTGATGAAGCTACATTAATCATAGAGATTAAACGTTAGGGACGTGCACTATTTGGTTATAGGAGAACTCGATGGTCCCATCGATGGTTTTATCAACACGAGGGTAAGACTAAGATAAAAAGTGGTGTGACGTTTATGGTAACATATTATTGTCTCAGTATAATATTTGGTAATCCAAATTATATAAAATAACGTCTTCTTCTTCTTCCTTCCAAGTATTAGGCCAAGGCCTGTTACGATCCTATAGAAAATTTTCCCTCCAGCGTTTGAGGGAAATTCTCGTATAAGACTTGAAAGCATAATAATAGTCCGTTCGATTGGTTGCTGGCCAAAGGAAGGCAAGACCAGTGATGGGGCTGCCATCTTATAGCCTCTGGTCAGGCTTTTCTGGAGAAGAAAAGAAAATAAAGGAAAGAAGAAATGGAAGAAAGGAAAGACTCCCTAGCCCTCGGATGCCCTAATAGCGTCGGCGTCAAAAAAAACAAGAGTTAACCAAGAGAGGTTAGATAGTAAAGTTATAAGTGTGCAAAACACGTAAATTTCTATATCGTACTCTTTGTTTGTTTGTTTGAAGATATGCTCTTCAGAGATAGACTCTCTCTTGCATTTGTTAAGTTATAAACCGGAGTCCTGTCCAGCATAGAATTCCGTCGAATTCATCATATTCTACACAGAAAATTTCCTGGTCGCTTCAAATGGCCTTTTTCGATCTGCGCGTTTTTCGGTCTTCTTCCTTTGGGCAGCTCTAAAGAACATCGTGTGCACCAGAACATTTTTATAAATTATTACAATGTAAGACTTACTGCAACGCATAGTACAGACTCGTGCTTTCATTTTGCTGGCAACAATTCAAGAGATTCACGTACACGTATCTTGACAATTGTTCACCAATTTTATAATTGGAACTTTTTCTCTAAAAAATAGGTGGGCATATTATGTTACGAAAGTGTTAGATTTAAATTCTTATGGGCATTGTAGGTAGAGTTTTTAATAATTAAGTGAAAAGGAGAATAATTACGGGGCTTTCCAATTTTTTAAATTTATATTTGATTTGATTGGCAAGTTACATTAAAATCAGCTATTTATGTATAATAACTTACTTCTTGTTCACTTATAATTATCATATGTTATTTAATAAAATAATAATAATAATAATAATAATAATAAAAATAATGTAATAATAATAATAATAAATAATAATAATAATAATAATAATAATAATAATAATAATAATACAGAACGGCTTGGAGCTAAATTTTTAAACTACTCTTAAAAAATATTTCATTAGACATGATTGTAAGTACATGGTAACTTGATATTCTTCTTGTATCTTGTAAGCCCATGTTTCCCTTAACAGAGATTTAGGCGCTCTCCTCCTACAGGGAAGAATTGAACCATACTAATTGTTTTCGTATATATGTCATTTGAGTGGTCCGTGGTCAGCGTTCCGCCTCATACTGACATCTAGGAAACCAAGGTAGTACTAGGACGGGAAAATTCGGTAAATTTTTCTTAGCGGCCTTTTCATTCAGGCTTAAGGATCTTTTACGAGCCTGAAAATCTTCAGACTCGGAACCCACGGCTTAAAGTCTCTCCCAGAGGACTTGCTACTTGGATTTTTCCATCCTAAAAAAATGATGTCAGCCTACTTTTGTATTACACATAATTTCAATTGGATTACACCATTACGTTAGACCTCTTTCGTGAAATAACTTTCAAAAATACTTCCAATACCATTCTAAATATAAAAAAAATATTTAAAATGTACAAGATAAATCCTTAAGCCTGAATGAAAAGGCCTCTAAGCAAAATTTACCGAATTTTCCCGTCCTAGTACTACTTTGGTTTCCTAGATGTCAGTATGGGCGGAACGCTGACCACGTACCACACAAAATGACATCTATACGAAAACAAGTGTAACTAAATTAGTATGGTTCAAATTCTTCACTGTAGGGGGAGAGCCCCTAAATCTCTGTAAAGGGAAAACATAGGCTTACAATACAATACAATACAATACAAATACAAGATAAATGGAACACTACCTGTAGTTGAAAAAATTCAATACTTAAAAATGTCAAATTTTCATTTGATAGATGAGTGGAGGGCATATATAAAGACCTGCATAAAATATTTTTTTTATTTAAAAGAACCAAGTAGGAATTTTCCAAAATCCATGCTCTAATTACAGTATACGGTAGCATATCATTTTAAATGCTAACAATTTTCAACATTTTGTTTAGTTTCATGAAAATACTGTTATTAGAATATTTAGGTTGATTTAATTATTGTGTCCTGTTCTTGCACAAAATGTTCTGTTTTTATTAAATGTATGCTATATTTTTCCATATAATAACATATTACCTTAATATTTAATAATGTAGAAGATTACCGGTATATTTATATTCTTATTTTATCTAATAGCTAGCAGTTCATAAAAAATTTGTTCCATTACATTTTATATACAAATGACAAGTATTTATTCATCCCTCTATGAGAATATTGTAAACATGCCTAGAAAATCGAATTCATAACTCTGAAGCACTGGCAGGCATGTACGTGCACTCAGTACTATTGCATTCCTTCATCAATAGTTTACAACGGATTCCTCTCAGAGAGTTTATAGCTACATGCGTCATAAAATGAACTTGGCGAAAATTTACAAGTGTTGAGCCAATTTAATTTCTAATGATATTGCAGAGTGTTTGTTCTGCATTCCCGAAGTGTGGATTTATTGACAAGTGATGTGTTTGCAGAGTGCTTTTAATATAGGAATAACATATAGCCCCTAGATAATGCATTTGTTTTTTCAATAGGGTCTATAATCACACCGTCCACTTTATTATCCAAGATTATTTTTCGCCATTTTATTAGGCACGAGTCGTTAATGCACTGCACGACTGTCAAATAATCTCGACAACAATTGAGGCATGTAACTGAAGACTTTGTTCCAAAACTTTTCCTAAGTACTTTATTTGAGAATAAAGTACTTAGGAATATTTTTGGACCAAAGAGAGATGAACAGATAGGTGAATGGAGAAGACTACTTAACAATGAACTACATGGTTTACAGGAAGCCATATATAATAAGAACAGTTAAGTCTTGTAGACTGCGATGGGCAGGACATGTGGCACGAATGGGGAATGAAAGACGTGTATGGAAGCTTCTTGTAGGAAAACCAGAAGGAAAACGCCCAGTTGGTAGACCAAGAAAGAGATGGAAGAATGACATTAACTATGATTTGAGGGAAGTGGATTATACAGGAGATGATTGGAAAACATTAGCTCAGGATAGGGATGAATGGAGAGCTTATGTCCGCGTGGCCATTAACCTACGGGTTCGATAGTGCCAGTGAGTTGGTTAGTAGTTAGAGGATACTCGATAAAATTGATTTATAATTCTCTTTACGAATGTAACACGTAGAATCTAACACAATTACAAAAAAGGAACTTGTGAAACACACAAGCTAATTCGCAGTCTATAGCCGGGCCCAAATATAGACTTAGTTTATCCTTCCTGAAATTAATCATAATGTTCTAGAAAGCTAATCATATTTAATTTAGCTAATATAATTTCTTATAGCAATCATGAGAGGAAAATGGAACCAATACTTGCACTAAACTTAGGTTTAAGACTATAGTGAAACAGCTAAGCAGATTACTAATGAAAAGACATACAAGCTTAACTAAAAAGAATATAATTAAATTGGTCATGAATAATAAATATAACATTCAGCTGTATCTATGAACACAATATTAAATGTAAACATAACAAACAGTGAACAATATGAACAGTCGTTAATATCAAACAACACAAAATCACTCATGCATATCGAAGTTTCCAATCACTCTGGAAATCATCTTACAGCTGTTCCAACCAAAATAGTTCCGGGCAAGGAATCACTTGTTCGATCCCCTCCCGTGTTAACGGAAAGAAAGCGTAGATTCGACTGTTCAAGTTTGAAAGCTTCGTGGCGCGGACATTACGCATCGCGCATACATTCCACGCACGATGACGTAATAGGAGAGGGGGAACAGGAGGGAGTAAACAAGGAAGGGTAGAGCACAGATCACATAAACGGCACAGAGTCTACTAAATAACATCACAGCAGGCAATATTCACGTCATCACGGTTCACTTTGTTAAATTCGTATTTCTATCAAACTTGTTTATAAGAAATGATTCTAATTATCACTTTTTTGTTATTTCAATCAGGTTAACTGAATTCAAGTTTCGAGAGTAGTGAAAACGGAACTGGACTGAAATCATATTAGAAAGTTAATAATGATAGGTGCTTCAGCGCTAGACGGTCCATTGCCAATCAATCTCTTCATGTCTATAAGATATACAGTATAATGTTTGTGTATTATGGATAATTCAGATTCTATTCAATTACGAAAAATTGTGCAGTATTTTATTAATTGGCGTCTTTTAGACTGTATAATTACACGAGTTTCGCTTGGAAGTAAAATATCAAATTACTAACTTACTAGCACTATCGAGCCCGAAGTTCATGACCGAGTTAATATAACTCTCCATACACACCTATTCTCAGCTATTGTTATCATACTGAAATTTCTTGTATAATTCACGTAGAGCGCTTTCCTACTAGTTTTATTCAAGTAGTTTCCATGATTTTGTTTCATACCCCATTCATTCCATTTATCTTGCCAATCACAAATTGCAATATCAACACGCTGCAAAACTACCGAATAGGCTACGGTGCTATAGATGATATGGTAATTCATTGGATTTCTCATTGATTGCTATTTCTACATGTTAAAAGCATCACATTCTTTGTATTGCAATAATAACTTATCAGATAGGCCTACATAAATTGGGATTTTATTTTTAAAAATTCAACATATCGACTCTTTATCTTTATTCAAGTACATCGCTGTGGTCTCGAGGTAGCGTGTTGCCTTGTCACGCAAGCAGGGCCCGGGTTCGATCCCCGGTCGAGGCAGTTTTTCTGGGTGAGGTTTTTATCGGGGTTTTTTCTCACTTGTAAGACAAATGTCAGGTAAACATTAAGGCCCAAATGGTTCCCGAAATCATATGACCATCATCATCATCATCATCATCTTCCTTCTCCGGTGTGGAAAGCAAAGGGAAGCTACCACACCTACAATTCCGTAGTAAAGCTGCAAGCATAACATGAAAATGCTATGTTTGCAGTGAAGGACCTGCCTTTGGGCAGAATTACTATGGATGGGTGGATCTTTATTCATGTTCTGGTGCATTGCTGTAAGTAAGAAAACCTTACAGGAGCACAATTCTCTCACCGAACGAATATAGTAGGTAGGAGGTAGAATATACAGTGTGATTATAAAGTCCCAGTACATTTTGTGGATAACGTAGCGCAAATAAAACAAAAATTATAAGGTAGTTTGTACTAACAAGTTAGTGTTCAACATAACCTTCATCAATCTCAAAACATGTTTCCCAACGACGCACCGTCGCCCGGAAAACATGCCCCAACATATCCTCTGTAATCATTTCACTCGCTTGGCGTATGCGTTCTTTCAGCACTTGCAGATTAGGAAACCTGTTGCTTGATGAACCCCCAAGCAAAAAAGTCCAGGGGTGCGAGATCTGGCGAACGAGGTGCCCAGATACGAGGAGATGTCCTTCCAATCCACCTGTTGGGAAACCTGTCATTGAGATATCCGCGTATAGCCAGAGCAAAGTGTGGCGGTGCTCCATCTTGTTGCAACACCACTGTATCAATAATACCATCTTGCTGTAACTGTGGCTGTAAGAAAAGTTGCAACATATCAAGATACACGTCTGCCGTGAGGGTTTCCTTTGGAATCCGTTTCTAACTTCTTCGTACGACTGGCCTCTTAAACGCGCAGCAACAATCTCTATCCGCTCTTCAATGGTGAACAAATTTGTATCTTTCGAATGGCTGTAACAGAAATACGATATGTAAGCGATTTCTTTAAAATGTACTGGGACTTTATAATCACACTGTAGTTTGAGAAGACTCATCCGGGAGTTCAAACCTCGATGCCCACCAACGTATAGTTTTTCTTTTCTTTTTTTTCTTTTCTCATTCGTTAAGGCAAATGCTCTATCGTAATTCATTTCAATTTCGTAATATAAATACAAATAATTACGGGTCCAGGTTAATTTCTTCACATAACTAACGCCAATGGAAACACATGACCTACGATAACCTAAAGATCCTAGACGCGACATGATCTTAGATGTTAGTGCGCCAATAAACAATAATTATCTTTAGGTTATTATTTGCTATCACTTTCTAAGGGATTAAGTGCCATACAGATCAAAAGTTTCGCCAGATTTGACTCGATTATGTAAGAAATGTGTACCGTGCTCAAACACTTTTAAACATAGCTGGTCTCATAAGCTATGTTCTTAATTCAATGTTGTGTGTCTGTGAGATTTTAAAGGCGTTCCAAACGGACGGACGTGCAGTCGACCCAGATTTTTATTCTCAATAACTGCAATGAGTTAAATAAATTTTGAAACGGAGATACCCAGCATTAGTTAACCGAAATAGTTATCTTGCAGGACAGTGAGAGATCCCATACTGCACGAAGGACCATGAGAAAAATTCAGGATTTGGGAGTAATCGAACTGCAACCGCACTCAGCAAATAGCTCTGATTTGCGCCTTTAGATCACCACTTGTTTCGATCCATGGCTCATTTCTCGCGTGAAATTTCTAAAACATTGAAAACTTTGAAGCTGTGAAAGTGGCTGTCAACGAATTCTTCACTTCAAGAACCAAATACTGACATCGTCGCGGGCTAATGAACCTCGCTGTAAGTTGGCCTGTGACCATAGAATCTGATGGTCTCTATTTTGAAGAGTAGTTTAATTTCTTGTCAGAAAACATTCCAAATAAAATTTTGTTAAAAAATTACGGCTGAACTGCATTTCTATTTACTCTTGATTTTTCAGTTTATTGTTGTAAACTATAGCTCTTCTTCTGTATTTACTAACATTTTTTTATATTTTAAACTTTTTCAAACAATTTTTAAAACATTATTAGGCCATTTTCAAGTATTATTTAAATACGCAAATCACAATATGATGACACTAGACAACATTGTGATCCTAACTGCTATTTTATCCAGAGAGTATATTACTTAGTCTATGATTTTTCTATCGCTGGTTTGGGTTATCGCTGGTTGGAACGGCGTTAGGAAGTGATAAGTAAGTGTATACCCATTTTTAATAAACGTTTGGTAATTTTAATATTATTAATATATTTCTTTAACATAGAATTGGCGATTCATTGCAAAGATTGGTTATTTCAATTTCATAGCGACGTGCTGCCAAATAGCATAAGCTATATGAACTTTAGTACGATATCGATTAAAGTCGATATATGGCAAAGGGTGATTATCGATATGTGGTTCGATAGTGGGTTATAGCTGGTTCTATGAACTCTGGCGCATGCGCACTGTTGTTCTATAGGACTCTGAAAATATATCACGTAAGTTTAAGTGCAGTTTTTTTCCAAAATTATTTATGATATAGTAGTCTATTTGTACTTCTTATGATCTTAGCCAGCGAAGGTGCCTTGGCGAGATTTAGATTACAGGCCTAGTACCAATATGTTTAATTTCATTTTTACTCTCTTTTCGTTCTTTTTATGCCTATTCCATTAAAAAAAACTTGATTTAACCGAGTTTCGAAATTACTTTATTTATTAGGAAACACGTATGGCTACCAATATCGTGTATTCATTCTTCAAAGCTAATTAAGAAATGGGCGATTAATTGGAGAAGTATATCGTTACGATATTAATCCGTATGTAGATGAATTTTTTGCAACTTGTGCACGGTTTCAAGTTATTCGTAGGGAAACATTGTGGCAGTGTTCATGGGTTCGTTGAATTTTTAATGTAAGTGATACAATTAAATAAATCTGTGTACGCTTATATTTAAAGAGAAAAATATACGCTCAGACTGGGATTTGAACCAAGAACGTTTGGCTTTCTATGCCAATGCTCTACTAACTGAGCTACCTGAGCACTCCATTCTAAACGCAAATTTTTCTCTTGTGCATTATTAATTCCCTGTGTACGCTTATTTATCTTTTTTTTTTCACTATCATCATAGATTTCTGAGAGGTGCTCACTCTATATAAAATTCAATTTTCATCATGATGATTAATTTATTTAGATTTAGATCGTTTGAACCTGTTCCTATGAGATCTCAAAATGTTGTAAGTCACTCTATCTTAATTTTCGTCTTCTTTTATCTAGAAGTCCTTTATGTTGATACTGCAATGCTAATTTTGGAACATGTTATAACCAATTGCTTTGATAATTCTGAATTTCTTCAACTATATTTTGAATTTTTAATTTATTGCGTATATCTGTGTTTCTTTGCATGTCCATATTTATCAAACCTAGGAGTGGGCTTAAAAATCTCATCTGTGCCGCTTGAATTCTGATTTAATTTTAGAATTTAGTATGAAGTTTTCGCTGATATATTTTAGTCCTGAAATTTGTAAGATCCAAACAACTTTAAATATTTTTTATATGACTCTAATTTAATCAGTTGTTGAACTTAATTCCAGTTTAATTTTTGGTAAATTTAATTTACTAAGGTAATCTACTTCATACGTACAAAGTAAAAATAAAGTAGGCCTACCGTTATGACAACAATAAGTTATAAAATAATAATAATAATAATAATAATAATAATAATAATAATAATAATAAATGTTTATTTATACTGGCAGACTTAAGGCCAAGGGACCTTTACTTGCACGCAGTCAGTAACAATTAAAAACATGTAATACATATACAATTTACCTTCTTTTTACAAACTAAGATTAATGAACTATAATAATATTTACAATACAAGTAATAATAGATAGTCCAGATGCACAATACATTTAGAGAAACATGCCAATGCACATGAATAAAGTAAAACGTTTAAAGTCGAATTAAACAATGGGATAAGCTGGAGATTATTAATAATATAAAAAAATAATTGCCTTTTCATAGTCCTAATTTCAGGTGAGAGGAAATTTATATCTATTAGAACAGTTATTTGCAAAATGCAAATGGATTAAATATAATGTAGCCTAATTAAAATGGATTCATCCATAAATATGTAAATGCTTTAAAAGACAAATTTTGTACGAACTAGCACTAAAACTATAAATTTATAAAAACTATATTTATTTCCGATACTAGATTAATTCGAGTACTAATTAAATTCAGTAATGTATTTATTAGGTCGTGCTTGGATATTGATACCCCTGAAAATGCTCTAGCATTGCTGTTAATTTGTGGGAAGTTCTCTGAGTGCGATCGGTTATTCAACCCAGAGTGACGCATTACTGTAGTTAACTTCTCGTCTTTGTACGTGTGTAAACTGCGCTATCGGTAATTAATGCAACGTGTGCAAGATATAGGTGCCAATAATCTATGTTACACTACAAGCCGGAAGGTCGAGAGTTCGAGTCCCGGTGGGATCAGGATTTTTAATCTGATCCAAACCTTTTGGTGGCACCATGATCTTGGAGTCGACTCAGCCCCCTATGGAAGTGAGTATCAGATGCTTGTTCTGGAGATAAATGCGCCCATTACGCAGGGCTGACAACCCGGCTAAATCAAATATCGATTCTCTAGAAAAGTGGGAGCGGTATTCTCCAACTAATCGAAGGCATCCTAAAGACCTGTAGTGGGATCAATTTACCTTCGTCGGACACGAAGGTCTAGTGTTTAAGTTATCTTTCTTGCCTCTACTTCCGAGGGTCGCGGATTCAAACCCAGCCGGGGTTGACTTTTTTTAGGATAAAAAACCAAGAGATAAGCCCTCCGAGAAGGGCTTTATGCCTTGGATTGCAAGTCTCAAGATGTTAGGGCACGTAAAAGATCCTCAAGCCTAATTTTTGCATCTGAGTAAAACTTAAACGACCTTCCCCGTTCAAGTAATAATTTAACTGTGTAATTTATTATATAGGCCTATGAGAAAAATTACGACAATTACAAAGGATGAAGAATTAACAAATAATCTTTTAAGTTGAAAATAAGATCAGCTTTAGGGAAAAAATGTAAATATAAAATAACTTACTAACGAAATTAAAATGAAAGAAATTATTTACAAATTTCCTAAAATATAAAATATTGAGCAAATGACAGACAAATGAATAAAGAGATTGAAACAAGCGGTGATAAGATCAACACAGATCGTACTGCTGATTCCAAAGAAATTAAACCTACTTCATAAAAAACAGTAAGGTAATATAGATCATTATTTTGCAATATAGACCTTATTTTAGGGGAAATGTGTCTGCATCAGTAGAAATTACACTGTAGAAAATATAAAGAAATGACTTGGGCTGATTCTATCGCCCCTCTCTACAGGGAGGGTGCAACCCACATCATTTTTCCTGGGTGTGATGGGCTAGAATAATTCGAACAGCTTTGTTGGAAGGCAACTCTCAAAGGGTTGTCTCTGCGGAGGAATGTTGGCACAAATCACATCACACCACATCAGACCTTTCGCATAACCCATTTGCTAAATTGGAAATGTGTTCAATAGCCTACAAAGAGGAAGGGTCACTATTTTCACTCCTTTAATCGTTTCTGAATTTGACTGCTTGAAATTCATTTAGTAGAAGATATACAGAATATTAACTTTGTCCACATTCTTATTCTCTCTCTCTCTCTCTCTCTCTCTCTCTCTCTCTCTCTCTCTCTCTCTCTCTCTCTCTCTCTCTCTCTCTCTCTCTCTCTCTCTCTGGCCAACAATGTTTTCTTTTCCAAGAATAAATAAAGTCATGTTGGTGTCATCCTGTTGTAGTGGTTACCAGCTCACTTCTGGTTCCGAGTTTAAACCGGTTTGGATAATGGATTTTCAAGGGCATAAAATCCTAAATAAGTTATGATTCCTTAGGAAGGGAAGTAAAGCTGTGGGTCCCTGAATAATGAGAAAAAATCACAAACAATTATTTTTTTTATCGTCCTTTATTGGGATTACCTCCAATTTTCATTCACTCATTTTGAGAATTTTCCTCATCATTGAGGGGTTTCTCCAACCAGTCTTTGTAATTAACATGAATTAAATAAAATAAATGACTACGGACTTGTAGACTATCAGTTTGCAACAAACATTCACAAATTTGTCTTAATTAAAGTTCTCCATCGTTCTCTGTCCTCTGTGTCTTCATCCGTTACACCAAATTTCCACATTGAATTTTGAATGTTATTTTTACTGGTTGTTCTTGGTCTTCCTTTTCTGCTCCTTCTTTCAGTTTTAAATGCATAGATAGTCTTTGGTGGTCTTCCATCTTGCATTCATCTTATGTATCCACACCATTTTCTTTACCAAAATAAATATAACTTTTGAGATCATATTATTTAACTGGTATCCTACCACTAGTGTCATATTTTTATGAAATGTAAAATAACCTTTTTCTCCAAGTAAGAGGACTAAAAATCAAACATTTTTGTCATTCCATACCCATATATTATATGAACTAACTTAATTTCGCTGTTAACAAAATAAGGAGTTCAGTTATGATGTGTGTAAAAGGTTTGAAAAAAGATAAAATTTTCCATATAAAAAATCAGGTCCTATAAACTTGAGACCTGAAATTATCTGAGATAATAAAATATTTATCATCACATCATGTGCTATCTTTGACAAGAAAAAAGGTACACAAACAGAAAACAAACCGGTGTCAAGAAAAACTCATTCCCAAAATTCGCAATTAGTCACGCAGGGGCCCGTATTCGGGCGGTGGGCCCAGTTTTTCTTGGTGAGGATTTTCTCGGGTTTTTGTTTTTTTTTTTTTTCCTCACTGTAAGACAAATATCAGGAAGAAAAAAATTTTAAGGTCCCACTGGTCCCCCGAACATCATTTTGGCCAGCACATTAATAATTTTTCATATTAACCTTAATGAGATTAACTTTAGGATTAAGAGAACCTCTTATGGCGGCATTCATTACCATCATCGTCGCCCATTATAAGCATTGGGGTAACGTAACCACACCGCCTTCCATGTGCCCCAAACTCAGAAGTGTTACACTACGGCCCAATGCCAGAAGAGAATAATATTAATTTCTAAAACAAACAAACCGGTGGCATTGATTAAAAAAAAACCGTAAATTCATGGTATAGAGAACTACTTTCTGGATAAATAATCTTACAAGAAGATTTAAATTATAATACTATGATGGTATTGTGAAAAGAAAAATTGTCTGAACCAGGAATAAAACCGTGGACCTCTAGTTGCTCCAGACTAGTGTGCAGCCCACTACAAAAACACCAACCATCTAGGACTGGGCAACAAAAACGCTTAACAAATTTTCTTCCACATTATACATAAAATCTATAATTCCTTGTTTCGTCGTCCGCATTTCAAGGCAGGTGTCACTACCACATCGCCAACGGCCGGCTTCGTTTAGAAGTGTCTGTATTTCAGAATTTTACACCACCACTTTTATAAGCAGTAAACGATGTTATTTAACATTTTCCAATAATGTTATTTTTTAACACAGCTCCAATCACACGCTTTTATTTACTTAAATATTCCTAATAATGGATCATATTTAAATTGCCTATTATCTTCATTGAATGGTATTTAAAGCATTTATTGGATTTATGGTATTGGAATAAAACACTGTTAGGCCTGTATATTTTTATCTGTTATGAAATACTAGTGGAAAAGTGAGTCTCTTATGAAACACACGGCGCCTCATATAGAAGCTTCATTTTTACACTGCTGCATGTGACAGCAGGGGTCGTTTAGCAATGTGCCGTCTACTCCTGATTGTTAAATGAGTTTTTAAAAGCAGACTATCACAATTAATAAAATACGAACTCTATAATCACCTTTTTATATATCAAGTTGAAGTGTCCAAACAGCTCATTCAATGGAAAATGAGGATGGAACGCCCAATTCGCACTGCGGTTTTGTAAGAAAACACACAATACGATATAATGCTTTATGGTTATCTAGGTACTTGTTCTGGCTTCGTGGAATTACCTCAAGCGTTGTAATTTTATAACAAAATGAGTGGTCAATTTTACCTTCCTTCAGAAGGAAAAACACTTGTTAACTGACCTACATATATTCAACAATGTTTTAATTGAAATACCATTTCGGTAGACACGTGGCTAGCGCGCGCAGCTACCCCGACTGGAATCTCAGGTTCGAATCTGGTGGTTCCAGAAGGGTATTGGTGGTGGGCCATACCAGGATGTTTCGGGTTTTTCTCAGGGTTCTTCCGTTCCCTAATTGTATCCTACCAACACTCTCTATTCCCCCTTCCCATCCCTACATGTTTTATTCATTCATTTCATATCATCCTTCGCCTCATCTCATGCTAGATAAAAAAAAAAGTTTGGTTAGCAATCCACAGATGTTGAAAATATATTCTTGCGGGATCTAGTGAGGTGCTGTTTCATGACTCTGAGCCTGAGCAATAAAAAAGGACAGAAGGGCCCTTCAGGAGGGTTGTGTTCCTCCCTCATGTCAATAGGCCAATCTAAAAATGGCTATTTGGTTCATACGAGTAGAAACTATTGTGTGTGACCTTGAAGACGATCTACATCTTACATAACATCGTAGGGTAGACCTTCATTCCACTTATCTTCATAACACTGGGATAGCGGGTGTTGGGTAGAGTGCCCTTGCAGTCTGAATATAGACATTAAAAAATAATTTAATTGAAATTAACTTATGAAAACTTATAATTATCTTTTGAGTTTGTTAAAATAGGTTTATTGTTCACCAAATTAATGCATATTTAAATCCTACCATTATATATTGTTTTTTCTCTAACTTATTTGAGAACCCTATAGGCCTACGCGATCCACTTTAATAAGGGGCACGATACCTCTTCATATGCAGCCATTGAAGCTTCCGAAGATTCAAATTAGCATCCGCAAATTTTGTTCTTCAATGTGCGGAAGAGGAAGAAAATGCATGGGGCCAGGTCCGAATTATGGAGCGGATGAGACAAAGTTTGTGCTTTCAATTCCTACAAAACTGTTTCATCTCCATGATGGCTCTGTTGTCGTGATGATGTCCCTCGCAAACAAGTCATTACTCATCAATGCAGTCATTCTATCATGTACTTGCGATTGAACATCGATATTAATCCACCTAATTAAAATAAGACTATTGAAATTTGCTTGTGTTCATGGACACTATAAAACGAACGATCACAAGGTATTATTCTTTATACGAAATTGACATAACAATTTAAAGTCGTTTTAAATCTAAACTGAGATAGGAGTGTCGCTCTGATAATTTTGAAAATTGACTGTATAAAACAAAAAAGAGAATACACCAATTACTTCCATTGTTTTCAACATGATAATTTTATCTCCTTCCTATCTTTCATTCTGGGAACAGACCTATGTGTAGGAGCCAAGTGTTATGTCTCAAACGCGAGGCTTTCCCTTGCTATTATTTTTGTTATTTTAAATCTAGATCAAAAGGGGCGGTGAAATCATAAAAAAGGTTTTTAACCTTCATAAGGCACTAGTTCGAGTTTAAGAGAAAAACGAACTCATTGGAAGATGAAAACGGTATCAGAAAGTTCATCAACACTAGGCATGAAAGGTCTTCTTGATGCTTAACATGTCTTCATATTTACTTGAATTGTGCTTTTAAAGTTACCAATGAAAATTAATACACTCGTATTTTATTTAGTTTGCACAAGTCCCATTTATAATAGTTACTAGCTAATATCCGGCGTGCAGTACAACGTCCAAATAAATTCAATGTGTTTTTATGTTTAGTTGAATAAGTAAAAGAAGAATAATTGTATATTTATATCGTAATTATTTTTTATCCCGTGCTGATTATGTGGGATTGTTAGGGAATGTTCTTATCTTGATCTTCTAGGCATCAATGAGCTAAAAACAAACATGTTTATTATAATTGACTTTTTTGTGATTTCCAAATTACCGATAAATTCACGATTCACAAAGTGAGGAGTGAATTTATCTAGAGAATTTGGAAATCAAGAGTGGCATTTGTTAGGACCATTTAACGAATACAATTATGCTGTTTACTCACAAATCATAATTTAAATATAGTTATTTTAAAATAAATAAATAAAAAATATATACAATATATATATATATATATATATATATATATATATATATATATATATATATATTGAATGTAAACGGCGATGTTTAAAAACAAATGAGAAACGTTTGTTATGTTTCACTTGTTCATGACAGCAACCAGGTCATGTTATTTATTGCCAAAGTATCGCAATATTGTAAGAATGCACCTAGTGGAGAAAAAATGAAACACATCAAACTATATATTAATTAATTTCTGATGTCATATGATGTAAATATGCCAATTATATTTTTCTGGAACGTTATTACCTGGGAAATAATACGTTTAGGAAAGTGCAAACAGTGGTTTCTGTTTTTTGTGGTATAATCAATTGCTACAAATGTTTTATATCATATCCCGCAAGCACTATCTGTTTAAATTCGTGCACTATATATACAATATGTTAGCCGTATTTCTTAGAGAGTCAGTCACTGCAAAATAATGCTCTGATCTATTCAGAATGTTAAAAAGGAGGAGCTTTCTTTAATATGATAAACTTATTTGATAAATTCCAGGTGAAACACTACTGTGATTGGTTGTAAATCAAAATTCATTGAAACGCGATTGGTCAATGACTCCCATTTGAGGCATGAGTTAAATAATCCTAGAAAAGTTATCTAAATGATGGTAAACCCCTCATTCAAATCAGTCAAGTAGATTTTCAGTCCAAAATGACAGACAGACCGACAAACAGACAGACTCACACTCATTTTTGTATATAAAGCTAACATAAAGCGAATGAGCCAAAGATGAACTTGAGCTTTGTTCGAGGTCTGAACGAACTTCTCTTGTCTCATTAATGCGTAGATATCTTGGAAACAAAATAAAGTAAACCTAAATGTATAAACACTCTCTATAGAATAACGTATGGAAATACATTTTCACGCATTGTTATAAATAAATGGCACAGTAAATCTTGAATAATTGAAATATTTTATTGTACTTCAGTACTGAAGTATATTTTCAGGGACTATTTAACTCATGCCCCAAATGGGAGTCAATAACCAATCACATTTCAATGATTTTTTTATTTACAACCAATCACAGTCGTGTTTCGCCTAAAATTTACCAACTAAAGTTTATAATAATAAAGAAAACACCTCCTTTTTAACATTCTGAATAGGTCATAGCATTATTTTGCAGTGACTGACTCTCTAAGAAATACGGCTACCAGATTGTATATATAGTGCATGAATGTCAACACGCGCATACGAAAGATAATATAAAAACATTTGTAACAATTGATTATACCACAAAAAAAAACATTGTTTGCACTTTCTTAAACGAATTATTTTCCAGGAAACGACGCAGAAAAATATAATTGACATATTTACATCATAGGACATCAGAAATTAATTAATAGGCCTACCTATAACGTTGGTTATAAATTTCTCCACTAGGGTGCATTCTTACAACATTGCGATCTGTTGGCAATAAATAAGCTATCACCTTGACGTGGTGGGGGGGCTTAGTACCCGATGAACCAGACGACTCTACTGGGGAAGATTGACTTAGGTTAATCTTGCTGGTGGGTAAGAGGCGAGGGGAACTAAGTATAGCTCACAACGAAGGAATGGCGTCTGTATCCATATTGGGCGGCCACATCTTCGTCAAGTCAAGTCTTCAACGGTCAACAGGGCGACAAGGAATAGCACAGCTAAACTTGTAGGGCTTGAAGAGCGGAAGAAGCAGCCCTCTCCTGGGGGGTGGATACCCAGAGGAGCATGTTTGGAGGCTCAGAGGAAGCAGCCCTTCCACCATCCTTGTCCTGCGAAGCGCTCGTAACGCTTCCAGGAGACATTTATCTTACTGAGAAGCTTCATGGAAATCAGCCGGATTGTCATAAAAGGAACCGACCCAAGCAAGAATAAAAGGATACGATTTGGAATAAAGGACATTTTGAAATTAGGAAATTGGAACGTAAGGGGAATAAATACAAAAGAAGAAGAATTAGAAAGAGAATTAAAGAAAAAAGAAATAAATATAGCAACAATAACAGAAACAAAAAAGAAACTAAAAGGAACAAAGGACTTACAACACTATACTATGTTGTATAGCGGAGTAGAACAGACAACAAGAGCGCAGTGTGGAGTAGCAATTTTAATAGATTAAAAATGGAAGAACAAATTGAATAGCTATGAGTTTATAAATGAAAGAATCCTGATAGCCAGATTTAAAATTGAAAGAGGATATATGATGATAATTGCTGTGTATGCCCCAGAGGAAGGCAAGAAAGAAGAACAAAAAAATTTTATAAAACATTACAAACATTAGTTGATAAATATACAAAAGATCATCATTTAATAATAAGTGGAGACTTAAATGCCAGAGTAGGCAATGTCCCTATACCTAATGTAATAGGAAATAATGGAGAAATACAATAAATGATAATGGACAGGATTTGAGACAGTTTTCAGCCTATAATCAATTAAAAATAATGAATACCTATTTCCGAAAAAAGGACATACATAAATATACAAGAAGTGGATATAACTCAAGATCAATAATTGACTATTTAATCGTAAACAACAAGCTAGGAGCCTTGGTAAAAGATGTGAGAGTACATAGAGGCAGCGATATATACTCTGATCACTATCTCGTGATAAGCAAAATAAACATAATAGCTAAATGGCGGAAAAATAACATAAAGAACAAAAGAAACCAAGAAAAGTATATAAAATATATTTATTACAAGATCAAAGTATTAGACAACATTATGAAAGCAGAATGAATAAATATATATCAGAGATAGCGACGTCAGAAGATATAAATATTGAATGGGAAAATATATCAAATGTAATACATAAAACAGCAAATGAGATATTAGGAAAGAAAAATAGAATAAGGAATAGGAAGGGCTTGAGAACTTGGAATGCGAATATACAAAATGCAGTGAATGAAAAACAAAAAGCATATCATACATACTTACGACTGAAAACAGAAGAATCTTATGAAGAATATAAAATGAAAAGGAGAATTGCTAAAAGCATTATAAGAAAATCCCATCAGGAGTCATGGGATAAATTTATAAGCTCAGTAGAACATGATATGTATGGAAGACAAGAAATAGGTTATAAATTAGTGAAACATCTAAATCAGACTGAGAAAGATTCTGCCAGATTGAATATAATCCCAGAACAAGAATGGATCCAGCATTATGAAAAACTTTGGAAAAGGAGGAAATTGAAGAAAAGAGAACAATGAGGAAGAAATAAAAGTGGAAAATATTGATGTAATAGACATAAATGAATTAGAAATGGCTTTGAAAACCACTAAGAATAGGAAAGCAACAGGATTAGATAATATAAATATGGAATTAATCAAATATAGTGGAATATTGTGTAAACTACGAATACTTCATCTAATTAATATATGTTGGCAGACCTATGGGATTCCAACCACTTGGAAAACAGCAATTGTCAAGAATATATTCAAAAGAGGAGACCGGAGAAATTGCGAGAATTACAGAGGGATTAGCTTAATGAATACTGGCTACAAAATATATACGAAAATAATAAATAATAGATTGAGAAACATAACAGAAGTAATAATAAGTGAAAATCAAAGTGGATTCAGAAAGGGAAGGTCATGTATAGACAATGTATTTACACTGAAACAACTCATAGAAAAGAGAAGAGAACATAACTTAGAAACTCACATAGGATTTATAGATTTGGATAAGGCCTTCGATCGAGTAAACAGACAAAAATTATGGGAAATATTACGAATGAAAGGATACCCGCTGTGCCTTGTTGAAACAATAAAGACATTATATGAAGACACAAATATAATTATAGATACCGGATTCAAAAGAACAGATGCAATCAAAACAAATACTGGATTACGACAAGGATGTAGTTTATCACCCACTTTGTTTAATATATATATAGACGATATTTTTAATAAATGGAAAGTTTTAGTAAATCCAGGAATAAGAATGGATAATAAAATGTGCATAAATAATCTTTTATTTGCTGACGATGTAATCATAATACAGAAAAATGAAGACGACTTACAGAAATCAATGCATGCATTAAATGAAATATGTAAATTATACGATCTAAAAATTTCTGTAAGGAAAACGAAGACCATGGCTTTTAGAGGAAGAGATCCAGTGAGAACCAAAATTATTTTAGAAAATCAAAGTATAGAACAGGTGTCTAGTTTCAAATATTTGGCTGTGATGTTGGCTACAATGTGGAAAGAGATATTGACTCCAAAATAAATAAATTTCAGACGGTGTGTGGAACAATACAGAGAACATTCAAAAATAAAATTAGAAAAGAACCAAGATAAAAATGTATAATGTTATGGCGGTTCCCACAATATTGTATGGATGTGAAACTTGGGCTCCAGTGAAAAGACAGAAGGATAGAATACAGACGGCAGAGATGCGGTTCCTAAGACAAGTAAAAGGATGTACAAGACTTGATAGAATAAGAAATGAGGATATAAGAGAAGAATTGAAAGTACAGCCTTTATTGGATAAAGTCACGAATTACAGACAGAAATGGATTGATCACATGGATGGAATGAGCAAGGAGAGATATCCATTGTTAGCCAGAAATTATCAAGCAAGAGGAAGGCGTGATGTTGGAAGACCTAGAAGACGTTGGACTGATGCAATATGAAGTCGGAACGGGCAATTGCCTAATCCTTGGAGTGATGATGATGATGATGATGATGATCTGGTTGCAGTGAACGAACAAAAGAAGCAAATGATGCGTACCAATCGTTTCTCATTTATTTTCAAACATCGCCGTTTACATTAAATATATAAATATTTAAAAATAACTATAGTTAAATAATGATTTGTGAGTATACAGCTTAATTTTATTCGTTAAATAGTCCTAACAAATGCCACTCTTGATTTCCAAATTCTAAATCACTCGTGGCATTACTTATGACAAGGTTGTAGCCTATAGCCTATATTCCAATTAGAGAATATTTATAACACCTTCTTATCTTTGAATGTTTCATCGAGAAACAGGTTCCGATCTCGCGCTCCCGTGATGTTCATGTGTATAAGAATGAGAAATATTGTGATGAAATGGACTCCACGATAATGACGGTATAATGAGGACGAGAATAAGTGGTTCACACGACCTTCCCTTTGTCCTCGCACCCGCCTCTAATTCCACCACCCCCATCGACCTCGCCCTCTCTGCTTGTGGAATTGAATTGCTCATCTCTAGGGACTGAGGGCGCGTGCTAGGGGTTGTTCTGAAACCTCAACCCAGTTATTAAAAAAACTCCGTTTCAAAAACATGTGCCCCGTCATAGAAATATATTTGTAACTTTTAATTGGGTTTTCTCTCTCTCCCTACCACTCTATTTTTTTTCTCAAGGCAATGAATGTAAAAGTTTTATATTTTTGGAGTTTGGGGAAGCAGCGAGAGAGTAAGGATAATGGATTTGTGTGAACTTTGCTTTAGCATAAATAAAGTCATCGTATTTTTCCTTGTTAATGAAAAGTAACTTCTGTTCTCCTGATATTGGATTCTAAACTCAATTCCACTTTTCCGTTTCGTTCATGCCATTAGGGAACTTCATTTAATTTAATTATCATTAAACTTGATCACAAATCGCTGATGCTGTAACTATATAGCCTACATAGCATTATACTGTAGTTGCTTTTAATTAAAACACCGATAAATTAAGTTTATTACAATGACTATTTAACTCGTGTCCTAAATGGGAGTAAATGACCAATCACATTTCAATGAATTTTGTTTTACAACCAATCAGTCATTTTCACCTCGATTTAATCAATTTAATTATATCATATTAAAATCAAGCTCCTCCTTTTTTAACATTCTGAATAGGTCAGAGCATTATTTTGCAGTGACTGACTCTCTAAGAAATACGTTGAATATAACAATTCATATATTGAGATTCAAGAATTCTAGAAATGCATGTGGCTACCAGATTGTATAGTATAGCGCACGAATGTAACCAGATAGTGCTTGCGGGATATAATAAAAAACATTGGTAGCAATTGATTATACCACAAAAAAAATACTGTTTGCACTTTCTTAAACACATTATTTTCTAGGTATTTACGTTCCAGAAAAATATAATTGACATATTTACATCATAGGACATCAGAAATCAATTAATAACCTATAATGTTGGTTATAAATAGTGTGTTCATTTTTTTATCCACTAGAGTGCATTCTTACAATATTGCGATCCTTTGGCAATAAATAATATGATCTGGTTGCAGTGATGAACAAGTGAAAATAACAAACGTTTCTCATTTGTTTTCAAACATCGCCGTTTGCACTGAATATATAAATATTTTAAAATAACTATATTTAAATAATGATTTGTGAGTAAACAGCTTAATTTTATTCGTTAAATAATCCTAACGAAAACAATATCAAAGGAGAAAACGAAAATAATGGAATTTTGGGGAAGTGAACATATAAGATCAAAAATCATAATAGACAACAAACCTCTAGAACAAGTAACACATTTTAATTTTTGTGTTGTAATTTTACTATAAACACAAAAACTGAAAGAGACGTAAATGTGAAACTGTCGAGATTTCAATTGATATGTGGAACTATAGGCCTACATAAAACATTAAAGAACAAAACAAGAAGAGATACTAGACTGAAGTTTTATAAAACATTAGCAGTTCCTGCATTACTTTATGGGTGTGAAACTTGGGTAATGTCAAAAAATTACAAAGTAGAATACAAAGTGTAGAAATAAATTTCCTTACAAGAACAAAATGCTGCACAAGAATGGATCGGTTAAAGAATGAAGATATAAGAACATAGTTAAATATATTTCCATTAAACGATAAAATCAAAGGATATAGAGAAAAATGTTTTAGACATGTAGAATGAATGAACGTAACAAGATTACCAAAAGCAGCATTTAAATACAAGCCAAGAGGTTCAAGGAATGTAGGAAGGCCAGTGAAAAGATGGACAGAACAACTGTGAGGTGGAACAGGCATTTTACCTAGCCCGTGAAGTGAAGAAGAAGAAGAATAGTCTTAACAAATGCCACTCTTGATTTCCAAATTCTGTAGATAAGCTCACTCGTGGCATTACTTATGACTATTTAATTCATACTCAATATGACCAATCACGTTTCAATGAATTTTGTTTTACAACCAAACATAGTCGTGTTTCACCTCGATTATTATTGAATTTTGATTATCAACATAAAGAAAGCTCCTCCTTTTTAATATTTTGAACAGGCCAGAGCATTATTTTGCAGTAACAGACTCTCTAACAAATACGTTGAATATAGCAAATAATGAACAGTTTCCTTCGACCTATACATTTGATAATTGTGTGTTCAATAATTGTGTTTTTTTAATACTGATTTTACTGAGCTGTTTCCGAAAAAAATAATTAATAACCTATGATGTTGGTTATAATGTACAGTTTGATGTGTTTAATTTTTTCTTCAATAGGGTGCATTCTTACAATATTGCGATCCTGTTTGACAAAAAATAGTATGATCAAGTAGCAGTGATGAACAAATGAAACATAACCAAACGTTTCTCATTTGTTTTTAAACATCGCCGTTTACATTAAATATATACATATTTTAAAATAACTATATTGAAATAATGATTTGTGAGTAAACAACTTAATTTTATTCGTTAACTAGCTAATACCCGGCGTGCACTGATACGCCTAAATAAATTATAATGTGTTTTTACGTTTAGTAAAATAAGTAAAAGGAATAATAATTATAAATTTTTATCGTTATTATTTCTAGATTCCCCGTGCTGATTACCTGGCATTGCCCGGGAATCTACGTACCCCGATGTATTTGGCATTAATGAGCTGAAAGACAAAATTCGTTATTTCGAATTATCCGTGCTGCTTCTCTGCTTGCCCGGGAATCTACTTATCCCGATCTTCTTGGCATCAATGAAAGACAAAAATGGTTATTGTGAGTTATCCATAAAAGATAAACATATGCTGTCGCGGGATTTTTTTTGTAGAGTTTTTTTTTTAGATATTCAATTCTGTGTACATTAATTTGGTGTATTTGTTATGGTTTAGGCAGCGTAAGCCATTTAAGCGTACAAAAAGCTACTTTTATTTTACTTTTCACTACAAAGGGCGATTTTTAAGGGTGAAGGGCTTGAGCATTAAACTTCTTTTATAGCCTATAACCTTCCCGGGAAAATCCTGAACATTTTGCAAAAAGCCCCATCACAACCGGCAGTGCACGCTTGTCCGGCAATCTACTTATCTTGGCATCAATTAAAGACAAAAATAGCTATTGTGAGTTATCCGCAAAAGATAAACATATACTATCTTGAACTTTTTGTAGAGTTTTTTGAGATATTCAATTCTGTGTAAATTAATTTTGTGTATTTGGTTTGGTTTGGTTTAGGCAGCGTAAACCATTTAAGCGTCAAAAAAATATTTTTTTCACGTTTTTCACTACAAAGGGTGATTTTATGGGTGTAGGAGTTGAGTATCACAACTCTCTTATAGCCTATGTTCATCCTGGGAATCTCCAGAACATTTTGCACAAAACCCTGCTACAATCGGATGAACGCTATGGCCGCGCATAAAGTACGAACAAACAAATAAACAAACAAACATTCATTTTATGTATTAGATTAGTCTTAACAAATGCCACTCTTGATTTCCAAATCCTCTATCGACAATTTAGAAATCACTGGTGGAATTACTTAAGAAAACCCCTTATTAAAAAATGTATTTTTTTGTACACTATCTTTTGATGTCATATGTAACCTACACTAACATGTTCCACAAAAATGTAATGAGTTATTTCCTCGGTTTAAACACTCTGCGTCAAGTGTTCACTCATATTTCCTTTATCATATTTCAAGCTATAAGATTGTAAGACAATTTTTTCTTATACATATCTTGTCCATCGCTATATCAGAGAGCAGAAGCACTGTAGATCTAATTTTACGGCTAGTGCAGTCTATTATTGAAACACTTTCTCTTTACATTTCCTTGCTAAATATCAGACATGTTTATGTTAAAATATCAAATATTTTATATCAAATTTCTCCAAGTATCATGCATTTCTTCTCCTTATTAACATAATGTCATAATTTGTCAATAAACAGAGATGATATCTGACTTCAAAAAATATAAAATTACTAAATTCTAATAGATAATCAGAGAATTGGTCACATAGATATTACACTATGTTTATAAAACGTTCTAACTATATTTTAGCTTGTATTTTCATAATCTATAATTTTATCAAACATTAGTCTGTATATCACACTAAACTATTATAGTTTACAGGAAGAGAAGTGAAATCTAGTAGCAGAAACTGAGAAAACATTAATTAAAATATTATATGTTTATAGATTTTTATTTATAGAGAAGCGATGTAATTTGCAACCATTGTTCACATAAGTGTTTCTAATTGATCAACGGTTGAGAGAATAGCAAAAATTAGTGTCAGGTATTAGAGACAAAATAGTGAAGTATAATACTTTTACAGAGAAATACTTAAGAAAAACAAAAAATATTCATATTTATGTAAGGACGTATACATGGAGTCAAAACAATAACCCGTTAGTAACTCATTTTTTGATAACTGAACAATATCTTCAGTTTGTGATGGCGACAATTTAATAGAACATTACGAATATGGTTCTATAAGCGAAGCTTTTCTTTTGCACATATTTTGAAACAGATTATTTTTATTTTCGAAAATTGCTACTTTTTAAGTTTACTTATATCAGTGTATTAACTTATGTTGAGACGGTTTATACTGTAAATCTTACGAATGCTTTGAACTATTCTTATTCCATAGATAGGCTAATATTAACAACAAGTTTATTGTTATATTATGTATCTGTCAGATATTTAAAATATACACATTATTTATAAGTCTATATGACTCACCCAAAAATATAGGGGTCTGAACAAACATTTGTACTAGATTCCAGTTTTTTCCCTGCTCGCGGTAGTCTTAATAACGAATATTTCTCTTGAAGAGCTGTGGGTGTAAGAACGGTATTGAAAGGGACAAGAAAACGTATAAAGCGCCAAAATCACGAACTGAGAAAACTGATTAATTTTGTTGTTAACATATTCGTCATCAAGATGTGGAGATGGTGTTTGGTTTAAATTCCGCCAGGTAGCAGTAGAATATAGCTCAGCGTGGACATATTTTTTGTTTGCATAACTATGGAGTCCAATGTGTACACTCTGAGGTGGTTATCTCAAAATTTGCAATTGGCGCTTGGATCAGTTACTAAACATCGTTTTTATTTGTATGTAAATTATTATACTCTCTTGTATTAAAAGAGTTAGCCTACAGTGGCGTAGTTGCTTAAGTTATATGTTCGAGGGCTCGAGTCCCGATGGAGACAGGATCTTTAAGTTGTCCTAAATTTCTGGCGGCATCATGCACTTGAGGTCGACTTAGCCTCTAGCAGAAATAAGTAACAGAAGTATCCTCTGGCGGTAAAGGCGGCCGGGACGCAGGGTTGACAACCATACTGGCATATCATACGTTTGTCTACAAAGGTGGGTTCCTCAACCTTCTACAACCCCAGGGCCTCATTAAGTCTGATTAAGGTCTGACGTGGAATCACTTTACATTTAGGTCAACCTTTACCAATGTATTGAAAACGAATAACGTAAGGTATGAGAATGCAGCTAATTTTCGTTTCCAACTAATCTTATTTTTTATACTTACTTACTTACTTACTCACTGGCACTATCGAACCCCTAGGTTCATGGCCGCGCGGACATAAGTTCTCCATACATCCTTATTCTGAGCTAATGCCTTCCAATCATTCCCTGTATAATCTACTTCCCACAAATCATAGTTAATGTTATTCTCCCACCTCATTCTTGGTCTACCAACTGAGCGTTTTCCCTCTGGTTTTCCTACAAGAAGCTTCTTTGCACGTCTTTCATTCCCCATACGCGCAACATGTCCTGCCCAACGCAGTCTACGAGACTTAATTGTTCTTATTATATCTGGCATTCTATAAAGACCATGTAGTTCATTGTTATGTAAGTCTTCTCCATTCACCTGTCTGTTCATTTCTCTTTGGTCCAAAAATTTTCCTAAGAACTTTATTCTCAAAAACTTGTAATCTCATTTCCTCCCTTAAAGTAAGAGTCCATGTTTCGCACCCATGTAATATAACTGGTAGAATAATAGTTCTATATATTTTCAGTTTAACGTTTTTTGAAAGGAATTGGGACATCAAAAGTCTCTGCAATGCATAATAGCACGCATTTCCAGAATTGAGCCTATGTTTAATTTCTTTGTGCATCTCATTCCTATTTGTGATTATTGTTCCTAGGTATTTGAATTCAGCCAATTCCTCAAAATTCCCTCATTTGTCATTAGCTGTCCATTTCCATTATATAATGCATTTCTACGTGTGACCATATATTTAGTTTTATTGATATTTACTTCCAGTCCTAATTTCTTAATGTTACTCAATAGTGTGTGCGTGTTGTCCTTTAGTATCTCCTCGCTATCGGCCAATAGTACTACATCATCAGCATAAACTAACAGCTTATTAATACCATTGAGTTGTAGGCCTTCCTCATCCTCTAAAGATTTGATGGCATGCTCTAGTACAAAATTAAATAGTAGATGAGATAGTGCATCTCCTTGCTTCAACCCATTCTGGATTTCAAAAGTGTCCGAAAACTGTTTGCCTACACGCACCCTACTCTTTGTGCCATTTAGACACATTCGTATAAGTCTAACTAACTTTTTAGGAATTCCGAACTCCAGCAGGATACTATATAACTTCTCCCTCTTAATTGAATTATATGCTTTTTTGAAGTCTACATATAGTTGATGTACAGTACCATTATATTCCGATTTCTTTTCTAAAATGTGTCATACTAAAAATGTGATCTGTTGTAGACCTGTTTCTTCTAAATGCACATTGAAAATCTCCTAGAATGTCTTCAATATAGGGAGTAAGTCTGCTTACTAATGTATTTGTAAGAATTTTGTACGAAGTTCAAAGTAATGAGATGCCCCTGTAGTTGTTGCAATCAGTTTTATCTCCTTTCTTATAAATTTGTACGATAATCAATTCTTTCCATTCATCTGGAAGAGCTTCTTTTTCCCAAATCATACTAAGCAACTGGCGTATCTTGTCCATCAGTTTTTCTCCCCCTGCTTTTATCAGTTCTGCTGGGATCTCATCCGAACCTAATTCTTTATACATCTTCAATTTTTCTATCGCCATTTCAACCTCTAATGCACTTGGTTCTGCGACTAGCGTTACTGCTGTCTGTAAATTATCCTCCTCAATGTCCTGTTCTGTATGTACATTTAATAGCTGATTAAAGTAACTTTTCCATCTATTTAATATACTCCTGGAATCTGCAATCGTTTCCCCATTTTCATTCCGAATTATGTTTGTTCTAGCCTGAAACCCTTTCTTCTCTATACTAATTCCCTCATATAATTCTCTAATGTTCCTATTTGTTGCATTCATTTCAAGGTCATTAATCTTTTGTCTCAAATATTCCCTCTTTTTAATCTTTACTAACTTGGTGGTTTTTCGTCTAATACTATCCAATTGCTCTAAATTTACCTCATTTGGCGCGTGTAACCATTTCGTTTTTGCTAGCTTTGTTTCCTTTACAATGTCTGCACATTCCTCAACAAACCATTTCTTGTTTTTCCTCTTTTTTAAATAAGCAATGCTTTCTGATACTGACAATTTAATAGTATCTCTTATAGCCACCCATTCTTTATTTATATCAGTTTCTTCTTCATTTGCCACATTGTCATCTGAAGATTCCAGTACTTCAAATCTATTAGCAATTTTGATTTGGTATTCTTGCTGCATTTCATCACTTTTCAAGTTTTTTAATTCAAATTTTTTAGAATCAAATTTAGCGTTTGTTCCTCTCATAAGCGATAGCCGTTGTCTGATTTTCACCCTGACCAGAAGATGATCCGAATTGCAGTCTGTCCCTCTAACTGATCCAACATCGATGATGCTACTGTGCCAGCGTTTGTCCACTAATACATGATCTATCTGGTTCCGAGTTTCTCCATCAGGAGATGTCCAGGTGTATTTATGAATATCCTTATGCTGAAATGTTGTGCTCTTAACCATGAGACTCTTTGATGTGGCAAAGGTGACTAATCTAACCCCTCTGTTGTTACTATCTTCATGAAGACTGAATTTGCCTATTGTTGGTTTGAATATATTTTCCCGCCCCACTTTTGCATTAAAATCTCCTAAGACAATTTTCATATGATATCGTGAAAGGCTATCAAATAAGCATTCTAATTCTTCATAGAATCACCCTTAATCTTTTCATCTTTATATTCTGTGGGAGCATGTACATTTACAATTATAAAATCATGCCGTTTACCCTTTAGAATTATGTATGATATCCTGTCACTGACAAACTTAATATCTCGGATAGCGGACAGGATCCTCCTTCTGACTAAAAAACCCGTTCCAAATGCAGGTCTTTGTGCACCCCCGTAGTATAATGCAAAGCTTCCTGATTCCTGACTACCTTCTCCTGGCCACCTAACTTCCTGTAAAGCGACTATATCCAAGGGCGATTTATCTAATTCCCGCGTTAATATCTCTAGTGCCCCGCTATTGTATAAAGTCCTAACATTCCATGTTCCTAGGAACATGTCCCTGTGTTTGAGCCTTTGGCATGGGTTCCCTGAAGTAGTACCCGTCCGGAGAACCGAATGGAGGACTATTTGACCTCCGGAAAATTTTACCCCAGTTGAACCCTTGTCCGCATTTCTTGACGGTTGTATTTTTACGGTGAAAGATCGTCACTCCTTCGACCAAGGTACTTTTTTTGGCTGGCTTATCACCTTCGATCAGTCCGGCATGGGTAATCCTATTGGCAGCAATGCTTCCGCCGGCATTGCTCTCGGGATCATTTAAGCACGGAAGCCACTCCACCAACAAGGTAAAGACACCATGGAGGAAATCTTTTTTTTTATAATATTTTAAAATATTTGCATTTTAATAATAGCATAGGCCTATAATAATTAAACTAAGAGTGAATATAATTGTGCTCATAGTTCGGAATGTTCTATAATAGCCTATACAATAAATAAAAAAAATAAAAATACAGTGCACGAGATTAAGGACTACAACCAGGGCAAATTAGCCTTTTCATAATCACTTTACAACGCTTATGAGAATGTATAAATTCTTCAAAAAGTTGACCAATTAAATAACGTTGTTAACATATTCACGAAATTATTATATATTTGGCTTTCTTCCAACTACTCATAATGGAGCACACTTATAGGATGAAATACTGTATTCGTAAAAAATAAATTGCTCTATGTTGTCGAAAAAAAGTAAAGTCGTTAAAATATCTTGACATTTGTTTTTTTTTATTATTTTTATTTTACGATCAGCAGCCGTCATTTCTGATATCAACAGCTGTAACAGTGTTTGTGATTTAATCGCGAACCCATAGCGAGGATTTAAACTCGTTTCATGTGGATTATTGAACGTCGTACACATCTCTTTTATATTAAACATATGGCTTTTAACATTATCTGAGAAGAGAAATAAAAATTCCATCGAAAATAACTTAGGCGGAGCTCTACAACGGTACCCCACCAATACAGACATATACCTATTTAAGAACAATTTACATTATATATATATATATATATATATTTTCAACAAGTAGCGTAGTGGTTAAGGCACTGAGCTACAAGCTGGAGGGTCGAGGGTTCAAGTCCCATTGGGGTCAGGATTTTTAAACTGACCCAAACCCTCTGGCGGCACTATGGCCCTGGGGTCGACTCAGCCTCTAACGGAAATGAGTACCAGACGCTTGTTCTGGGGTAAAGGCGGCCGTCACGCAGCGCTGACAACCCGGCTGACATAAAGTGCTGATTGTCTAGAAAAAGTGGGAGCCTTAACCTCCTACTACCCCAAGGGCCTCCGGGCCTGTTGTGGGATCACTTTACACTTTTTATATGTATTAAACAATCTCGTATTTCATGTTAGTCTTGATTTTTTATTAACTTTCTTAAAACTGAACTTTACAAACACAGACAAATGTTAACAGGAAACGGGGAAGAATGAATATAATCTAGTCGTGGGAAATTTGAAGCATGAAATGAGGATATATTCCGATGACACTTAACTATTTGGGCCCAAGGTTAGCTATTTCCAGTTCAGTTGATAGAATATTTTAGATGAGAAAAATATACAAAGGCGAATCCTTTCCCGTAATGCCTACTTCTTTTTAAGTTGCTATTTTATTTACAAATATGCTGGATTAAAAAAAAATATTTATATAAGCCAGTTTAAAAACTTAAAACAGTTCACTGGATAGTCTACTATTTTTTAAGACAATGATGAATTTTTATAAATTGGAAGAGCAGTAAAACACATTCCGCTAATTTATGTTATATTTAGAACTGTCAGTAGACAAGTTTTTTTAGGCATAGGCCTATATGTAATGAATTCAGTTGAACAACTAGGCCTGTAACATGCCCTAAATTTACTTTTAAATACTAGTATTTCTTGGCAAATATGGATATGGGTTCCGATCAGTTAATGGGTGTCCATTACGCTCTAACTAACTAATTAACTCACTGGCATTATCGAACCCATAGTTTCATGGCCGCGCGAACATAACCTCTCCACACATCCCAATCCTAAACTAATGTTTTATCCCCTGTATAATCTACTTCCCTCAAATCGTGGGATTTATTATTCTCCCACTTCATTCTTGGTCTACCAAATGGGAATTTTCCTTCTGGTTTTCCAATAATAAGCTCCATACCCCTCTTTTATTTCCCGTTTATGTCACATGCCTTGCCCGTCGCAGTCTGAGACTTTTCTATTCGTCATGTTCATCTCTCTTTTGTCCAAAAAAATTACTGAGAACTTTATTTCCCCCTCATTTTAAGTTGTAGTCCAGGTTTGGAATCCATTTAATATAAATAGGAGAATAACGGTTTTATATATTTTCAGTTAACTTTTTTTATGAGAACTTGGGACGATGTAATGCATAATAGCATGATTTCCAGAATTTAATTTCTTTGTAATTATTGTTTCTAACTAGGCCTATTTAAATTCAACCACTTCTTCAAGATTTCCCTAATTTATCATTAACTTCCATTTCCATTATATAACGTATTTTTATGGGTGACCATATATTTAGTTTTATTGATGTTTACTTTCAGAGCCAATTTGTTTGTGTTACTCAATAGAGTGTACGTGTTGGCTCTTAGTATATCTTAATAGAACAACGCGTTTGAACCATGAAAAATACAAGTTTTATTTCTACCATTTGCTACTACTGCTACTGCTACTGCTACCGCTACTGATGATAATAATAATAATAATAATAATAATAATAATAATAATAATAATAAAGAAAAACGAAGATATAAGAACAGAACTTAATATATTTAATCTCTGTGAAAGAATAAAATATTATCAAAATGCTTATCTTCAGCATGTATTACGAATGAATGAACAGCGCATACCAAGAAGAATGTAGCCTATAATTATAAACCAAAAGGGAGAAGAACGTTGGGAAGACCATTGAAGAGATGGAAGGACCAATTCGACCTATAATGAGATTGGAATAGGCCATTGGGCTTAATCCTTGTTTTTGAATAATAATAATAATAATAATAATAATAATAATAATAATAATAATAATAATAATATACATTAAGATATAAAGGGGTAAAATCCTTCCTACTACGTGCCTAAGGCTTGAAGATAAAGGTAGGTAATGTCACAATTTATTTGTACACAAGTTTCAGAACCTCGAGGAATAATGTAGGGTGTATTTAGGGCTTTTTTATATACAATAAAAATAATTACATTACTGACACAATTATTAAATATCAATAAAATGGAATAAAACCATTAAAAATGAAAAATATTTTTTTTGTTTTTTCATATTCTCTGAAAAAGACACATTGATTGATAGAAGATAAGGCTATTTTTCTCATATTTGGAAATACATTATTTTAATAACGAGAGGTACGTTTTGTACAGAATGGGTACTTAACACCTTTTTCGTATATCGTATTAGGTAAGTTTCCTAGTCCCCGAACAATCCATCCATCCATAGTAATTTTGCCCGAGGGCAGGTCTTTCACTGCAATCATAGCATTTTCATGCTATGCTTTGCAGCCTTACTAGGGAATAGTAGGTGTGGTAGCTTCCCGTTGTTTTCCACGAATAATATTGTTCGCATAATCAAAAGAACAGATACAATCAAAACAAATACTGGATTACGACAAGGATGTAGTTTATCACCCGATTCCGATTGAGGGTCTTTCCACTTTTTCAGCGGTTGCCCTTTTACCAGCCGGCTGCTGGCCCTTCACATCCACATTTGTCAATCACAGAGGTAGATGATCAACAGCCAGTGTAGGGGTGACATGTGGTTAGCATGTCGAGTCCCCCAGCCGTTATAGCTGGTGTTTATCACCCACTTTGTTTAATATATATATATATAGACGATATTTTAAATAAATGGAAGGTTTTAGAATCCAGGAATAAGAATGGATAATAAAGTGTGCATAAATAATCTTCTATTTGCTGACGATGTAATCATAATACAGAAAAATGAAGACGACTTACAGAAATCAATGCATGCATTAAATGAAATATGTAAATTATACGATCTAAATATTTGTGTAAGGAAAACGAAGACCATGGCTTTTAGAGGAAGAGATCCAGTGAGATCTAAAATTATTTTAGAAAATCGAAGTATGGAACAGGTGTCTAGTTTCAAATATTTGGGCTGTGATGTTGGCTATAATGTGGAAAGAGATATTGACTCCAAAATAAATAAATTTCAGACTGTGTGTGGAACAATACAGAGAACATTAAAAAATAAAATTAGAAAAGAAACAAAGATAAAAATGTATAATGTTATGGCGGTTCCCACAATATTGTATGGATGTGAAACTTGGGCTCCAGTGGAAAAACAGAAGGATAGAATACAGACGGCGGAGATGAGGTTCCTAAGACAAGTAAAAGGATGTACAAGACTTGATAGAATAAGAAATGAGGATATAAGAGAAGAATTGAAAGTACAGCCTTTATTGGATAAGTCACGAATTACAGACAGAAATGGATTGATCACATGGATGGAATGAGTAAGGAGAGATATTCATTATTAGCAAGAAATTATCAAGCAAGAGGAAGACGTGATGTTGGAAGACCTAGAAGACGTTGGGCAGATGTATTATGAAGTCGGAACGGGCAATTGCCTAATCCCTGGAGTGATGATGATGATAATCACCGTATCATCTTCGTTTTGTTTAGTATGAATGTATGAGTGAATTGTGTATCTTGTTATAATGTGTTATTTTTTTTATTCTGTGGTCTTGTCATTGAACTGATAACTCCATGTCCTCCTGTTGTAAAAAATACATGTAGGCCTATGTGATCCACATTTAAAATGCTCTCCTGTAAAATCCGGGAGGTATGGGGAATTTAAAAGCATAAACAAAATAATATACTATTAATCTAAGCTAAGGAAATAAATTAAATATTATGTTCTGGAATAAAGAATTGCTAACTTCTGTAGGATACTTGTTTTTAAATCGACTGTACATAGCAGTATTAGAGTAGGTATTGATTTTCAGTGAAAACGAACGCTTGACTGCAGGAGGACAATGAAGGGCGAGTTTTGCCTACTGACGTCTGTACTACCTCTCCTCCAGTTGAACGCATAGGCCTACAACATTTAGGTCTTTACAGATTATGTATCAATCACATTTGTCTACTCTTTACAACATGTACTAGAAACTTTCATCGCCTTCTTGAACATGACCCTAATATTCTACTAATTTCATCTATACGTGTGATTTTTCCTTCTACGTAACTTCGTCTTCGATTGTTCCGTGTGTCTTTTTACGTAAATAGGTAGAACTACTTTATTTGACGATGCTCTTTAACAACTCGTGTAATTAAAGTCGTAATTCAAATTGGGGTATGATAGGGTCAATAAACTTTGTTCAGATACCCCTTATTTCAGGCTTGGGGTTCTTGTATTAAGTAATGTAAATCTACGACACGAGACACGTGGCGTTACTTCACTTTCGAAGGAAGCTATAAGCTAATCTGGATTTTCATGTTGTTAAAGTTTAATCGACTTCGTCCGAGTTTAAACTCGCAAACCTTAGAATCAGAGGCGAGCATGGTCACCACTTGTCTACCGGAACTGACTGTACTTTCCTAACGATCTGTTAGATGAGAGGCAATTGTGAGGATTAATTGAGGCGCCCACGGAAGCAAATAATAAAAATTAAGTTCGGAGGAAGTTTATCATCTTCCTGTCAAGTAGTATGCTTAGTGAAATTGAGGAATTGGCTAAATTGAGGATTTTTTAAAACTATTTTCTGGCCGTCTCGATATACGCGTGGCTATCCCGACAGGGATCCCAGGTTTAAATCCAGGTGATTCCAGAATACCAGGATTTTCCGGGGTTTTCTCTGAATTTATTGAATTTCATCCCACCAACAGTCTCCATTCTCCCTTCCCTCCTCATTACGTAATTTAATTTCTCATTCATTCATTTATTACCCTTCACCTGAACTCATGTTAGGAAAAATAGTTTGGTTGGAATCAACAGGTATTGAAAATAGGTGATTGCGGGAATTAGTGGGCGGGGGCCCACCAGCGGGTTAGTTCATGACTCCGAGCCTCAGTAATAAAAAGTACAGTAGGGAGCGACGGGAAGGTTGTTGTCCTTCCTCGCGACCTAGGGTCAAAACCAAAAATGACGGTATGGGTCATGAGAGAAACCCTGAAGATGACCTATAACTCACATTAACACTATAGAATGAATTTTAATTTCATTCATCCATAATATAGGCCAACCGGGATAGCGCAATAGTCTTTCAAGTCGCGGTGCACAGGATAATCTGCTCGCTAGTTTAGAATACATAAATAAGAACACTCTGTTTCTTTTTGTCATCAACCATAAGACGGTGTTTTCAGATAATGAAGTATCATGGATATGAATTTGTACAATTTTACACGGCTTTGACATATCTCATATAATTCATTCTGCCAGTTCAGTTGAAAATGCCTAGATTTTACATTTCCATAATCCATCGCCAGCCATTGGAATTTTATAGGCGTAGATCTACTTGCTTTTATGCTGTTACATCCATCCACAGCAATATGATAGTATATAATAAGCCTATATGAATTATACGTTTTAAGTTGACATAAATCCTGATGATAAAGGGTGAATAACAAAAGTCAATCAATTTTTTCCAAAGGTTCTAAATATTATGGTTTCTGCAAAAAACAATTTCTTGGGGGAAGGGAACAGAATCGATATTACTTAGTTTGATCACTATTATACCAAAGTAGGAAGTCCCCTTACTACCAAATCAAGATAACCTATTTTCTTTCTATTTTATTGAGTTGTAACTCTATAATATTCAAATACATGTTATGGTAATCCATCGAAAATCTCGTTCAGTCGATACTCTGAGCACTTATGAGACTACTGTCGGGAGTTTTATCTCACTTGTAAGACAAGGAATTGTTGGGAACATTTAAGGCCAAAAACTATCTGGCCACCATAATTGTCCGCATCATTTCGCCTTGTTTAGTATGAACGTATTGTCTTAAATATTTATGTTCCATCGGAGAAGCCCCTGGCATTGAGCTGATCACTCATCCGAGGAGGCCCTCCATGTCCTTGTGTGGTGAAAATAGTATGAGTGTGGCCCAAGTCGTGCTCCTGAAAGCCCGGTAGGCGTGAAGCATGTAAAAGTAGGCCTACATATAAAGTTAGAGATTAATCTAAGGCAAAGAAAGGGAGAACGAACATGTTGTGGCAGTTACTTGAAGTAATATTACGAAATGAACGTAAGTAGGTTTAATTTTAAAAATGGTTTGATCAAATTTTATAATAGTTTTTCTAACGTTCCACTTACATAGGGCCAACTGATTGATTGAGTGATTAAGCAATTTGATTACCAGAAGTTGGTTCTAGACAGCCATCTATAGAGTAATAATAGCTTGGTTGGAAATCTATCGTCTATTGTTAATACCTTAAACATCAAAACCTATTCTACTAAGCAGCTAATCCTGAAACTCTTATAGAATCACATTAAGTTTGTATAGGAATGGGTCAGAGGCATAATAAACAAGAAGATTAACTTCACAAAGAATACGTAAATAATTTATCCTCTATATGTGCTTGCATACCACAAAACTATTTAAAAACTCACCTTATTAAAGTAGACCTACATTTATTGATTTGCATTCAAAAGATGTTTAGTCCATATTGATAACAAGTTTTAGTACATTTTTTTTTAATGTTGCTCTTTCACTAATATCAAAGGAATAAATGAAAGAATCCACCGCTGTAGTCTCGGGACAGTGGCGTTGCCTCGGATGCAGTGGGCCTTGAATACGATCTCCAGTCGGGACTAGTTTTCTGGATGGTATTTTTTTAGGAGTTTCCTCATCAATAAGATAATTGTCGGGAACATTTAAGGCCTAAATAGTCCCCGAACCATTTGGTCACCATGATTATCCTATCATATTCACAATGTTTAGTGTGATTTAAGTTATTTGAGTGAATGGTGTATCCTGTCTTAAATTTTTCTTATCTCAGAGGTGGCCCTAGGATTGAATTCATCATTCATTCGGGGAGGACCCCATGTTCTTGTGTGGCCAGAAAACTATGTGAACAAGTTTAAAATTCTCTCCAGAAAGTTCGTGTCCCTGTAAATCCAGGGAGGAGTGGGACAACTAATAGTACCTACGAAGGGAGAGGTTAAACTAAAGTAAGGAAGAAAGAATGCACTTAAGTAAGTTACTTGTAATCCGGCCTTTCAATCAGGAGTTTGATCTATTGCTTATTAAGGCTACGTAGAATGTGATTATAAAAATCTAGTACGAATCTATGTTTGCCAACTAACTCATTTGTAATATTCCGATATATCAAAATTTGAAAAAAAGAAAAAACCTACTTACTTACTTATTCACTGGCACTATCGAACCCATAGGTTCATGGCCGCGCGGACATAAGCTCTCCATACATCCCTATCCTAAGCTAATGCTTTCCAATCATTCCATATATAATCTACTTCCCTCAAGTCATAGTTAATGTTATTCTCCCACCTCATTCTTGGTATACCAAGTGGGCGTTTTCCCTGGTTTTCCTACAAGAAGCTTTCATGCACGTCTTTCATTCTCCACATGTGGCACATGTCCTGCCCATCGCAGTCTACGAGACTTAACTGTTCTTATTATTTATGACTTCCTATAAAGACCATATAGTTCATTGTTATGTAAGTCTTCTCCACTCACCTGTCTGTTCATCTCTCTTTGGTCCAAAAATTTTCTTAAGTATTTTGTTCTCAAATGGCCCTCTAAAATACTAGGAACATTCAGAGTTTGAAAATCTAATTATCTTATCAGAAAACTGAATAATTATCACACTTTATTAACAATTCTTTACACGCCTCGTTAGCCCTCACATGAATAATTATATTAACTGATATTTTTGACATTTGTTTTAACCTTGTTTGCGACCCAATTCCACCTTGAGCGCCCTTGTCCCAAATTCTACATAAATAACTCTATTTACATTCTACTCCTTACTTAATATCCTTGAGCTATTGGGAGCAATTCTTATTATACATTTGTTTACAAACAGACACTTATTTCATTTTAGTATTATCCTAGTTTTTATTAATTTAGCAGATAGTATGAGAGAATATCTGGAATGTATTTATTTGGATGGAGATAAAGAGATTACAGTGGTATGTGATAAGAAAATTTACGAGACAACTACATGACAAACATTTAATTATGATTCATAAATGTATGATCAAAAGTTTTGTCTAATTGAAGATTATAATTTAACAAAAAAAGTCCCTATGTAGGATATATAGAGTAAGCGATTTGTGCTTTCAAAATTATGGTTTTACTCTTTGAATTTCTATATTCAGTAGGCCTATGCGCCTAAGTTGAGGAAACCACACTCATACTATTACTTCCATATCCTCACTTAAATGCACTTAGTTAAGAGATGTTTCAATTTACATTTTCTCAGCTAAATGCACATAGTTTGGAGATGCTTCCATTTACAATTTTCCATTAATGGAGAGGTAAAAGTGGAAAAGAAAAAGAAAATATATATTATATCTAATATATAAAAATGTTTGTTTGTTTGTTTGTTTGTTCATAATTTATGCGCGGACATACCATTGATCTGATTATCATGGGGCTTTTTGCAAAATGTTCAGAAGATTCCCGGGATGAACATAGGCTATAAGAGAGTTGTGATACTCAACTCCTACACCCTCAAAAATAGCCCTTTGTAGTGGAAAACGTGAAAAAAGTAGCTCTTTGGAAGCTTAAATGGCTTACGCTGCATAAACCATAACAAATACACAAAATTAATGTACACAGAATTGAATATCTAAACAGCTCTACAAAAAAGTCCGCGACAGCATATGTTTATCTCATACGGATAACTCACAGTAACCATTTTAGTCTTTCATTGATGCCAAGAAGATCGAGGCAATTACGTAGATTCCTGTGCAAGCATAGCAGCACATGGCGGGTATTATTTTACGGATAACACATAATAACGAATTTTGTCTTTTAGCTCATTTATGCCAAGAAGATCGAGATAAGTAGATTCCCGGTGAATACCGGGTAATCAGCACGGAGAATTTTGAAATAATTACGATATACATTTACTATTATCTCTCTCTTCTTCTTCCTTCCAAGTATTAGGCCAAGGCCTGTTACGATCCTATAGAAAATTTTCCCTCCAGCGTTTCATAGGACGGCCCAGTGATCTTCGTCCGGGAAATTCTCGTATAAGACTTGAAAGCATAATAATAGTCCCTTCGATTGGTTGCCGGCCAAAGGAAGGCAAGACCAGTGATGGGGCTGCCATCTTATAGCCTCTGGTCAGGCTTTTCTGGAGAAGAAAAGAAAATAAAGGAAAGAAGAAATGGAAGAAAGGAAAGACTCCCTAGCCCTCGGATGCCCTAATAGCATCGGGGTCGAAAAAAACAAGAGTTAACCAAGAGAGGTTAGATAGTAAAGTTAAAAGAGTGCAAAACACAAGTAAGTGGAAGAAATGTTTTGCTCAGCTTGGGCACCTTGTGGTCGCCATCCACATATCCCCTATATGAGGACCCCTGAGGGTCATTTACTATTATTTTTCATCTTACTTATTCAACTAATCATAAGAAGTATATTAATTTTTGTTTTTCAGCGCATTTATACCAAGAAGATGGGATAAGTAGATTCCCGGACAACGCCGAGTAAACAGCACGGGGAATCTAAAAATAATTACGATATTCAATTTTCCTTCTACCTATTTAAATAAACATAAAGCACATTAATTTTCGTATTTCAGCTCATTTATGTCAAAAAATGGAGATAAGTAGATTCTTCGGCAACGGCGGGTAATCAGCACGGGGTATCTAAAAATATAGATTTAAAATTATTTTTCGTTCTACTTATTAAACTAACCATAAAAGCACATTAATTTTCATTTATTTAGGCGCAGCAGCGCACGCCAGGTATTAGCTAGTTGAATATAAAATAAACTGCACCTAACATTTCGAGAGGGGAAATTAATGAAGTACGATGAACAGCGATATTAAGTGAATAAAAACCATTTTTCACAAAATACGTTAATCGGAAATATGATACATTTCGCTTTCTAATTATTTACCTTAGAAATATTTTTGGAGACATTCTGCCATCTTTAGCTAAATCCGGCTGGTCTTGATAACTCCGAGACGTGAAGCATTCAGCTCCCTCTGGCATTGGTTTAAAGTACTGCTTCAGTAAGGTATTCTCGGATGGAATTTAGATTTTTTTGTAATAAGCAATTTTTCCCAAACTGTCATTTCCCTAGGATTAACAATAGGCTATGTGTGATTTAATTTACTGCTTCAACTTTGAGTCCTCAGTCCATCGGTGTGCTGCTATAATTCATGTATTTTTTACTTGAAAAGATTTGATATTCTTAAAGTATATAAAAGTATAATTACAAAATACGCATGCAAAAATTGTAATATAATGTAAATTAACGCATTTCTTAGTAGATTTTTTCTGCTTCAGCATGTACCGAAATGGACATTTCGATACAGGAATTACGTCTTACTGCGCAAACTATACGTCATCGCGTCTCCATCTCGAGTGTCATCTTTATAAATAGTGCCAAATGCTTTCCTATCTATCCCTTCCTTTCCTAGTGCGCACCCTGTGCTATCGCGCATTCCCCCTCTCCCTGTGAACTCTCATAAATAGCTGTGTTTTGTAACATCGAATCATCATCTACTTAGTCACCATTGGAGTCTGGTCAGAACAGCTCAGGAGAGCTGGTTTTGTTTGTTTAGTCCAGTAAGCCAGGGTGGGGACGCTAGGACAGTATTTCCCCCAACCCGAGGCTGGACTAGAGTGAGTGATAATGTATGTATGTATGTTAATTTATATCATATTTTCTTTTTGTATAGATGATCTATTATGATTTCCTTTCTTTGTAATTTGAATATTTATTTATTTACCTTTATATTATATCTGACTATATTTTGACTCGCATTAAAAGCTTTAGTTGTGCTTTTTACTTACTCTATGCCTATTCATTCAGTAGTCAGCATAAGTCAGATATCAAAGTCAAATTCCAAAAGCTTGCTCAAGCGTGTGTTAGTTCCTTTATCTCAAAGCTTCCACGATTGTATTTTATAAGTCCGTAAACATTACATATTGGGAGAATTTAGTAAAGAAAGTTGAATTCCTCTTTGCCTCTATGGGCCCGGGCAAAGATGTCACAAATTTGAACAATCTATGCTTTCCAATCAAAATAGTGATCAACAATATAACCCTGCGTGGGTGCAAAATGGTAGTAGAACGTGGTTATGTGATAATAATACTGCACAAGCACACCCAAATTTCGCTAATTTATTATTTTAAATTATGTGGGAAAGGTAGTAATAACTTTTGTAAATTACTAAATTTCATATTGTCTCATTTTAGTATTTTACGATTTTATAAAATGACCAGAAAGTGTATCATTACCGTACCATACGCCGTAATATACACAAAAAAAAAACGGACGCAACTCATACCAGTATTATATAAATAAACCACGGAAAACTTAATTAATAACTTTACATGTAAACGAATATAAAAAAAATTGCACAAATCCTTATTTAGGTGTGATTTTACGTAGTACACTGAATGAATGATAAAATAAATTGGGATGAAATATCAATACAAGTGGGTATAAACTTTCTTTTTTCAAGTTGAATTTTCTCCTAAATTATCGGAAAAGGACTGCAACAGAGGTATTTTCTATAGGTTATAGAATATCTCAATAACCTCATGCCTCCCGCAATCACATTTGTTATTGAGTTGTTATATACAAAATTATCAATAATTTAAATCAAACTATACCCGATTTCTATCCGCTATAGGAAAGGAAACTTCTTTATCAACACAGATAAATTACTGAGCCTAACATTATTGTACTCTGAGTTAAACAAGGAAATAATAATTTTTCATAAATAATGCCACGAGTGATTTCCAAATTATCGATAAATTCACGACTCACGAATAAAATTAAGCTGTTTACTCACAAATCATTATTTAAATATAGCTATTTTAAAATATTTATGTATTTAAAGTAAACGGCGATGTTTATAAACAAATCAGAAACGATTGTTATGCTTCATTTGTTCATCACTGCAACTAGATCATATTATTTATTGCCAACGGATCACAATATTGTAAGAATGCACCCTAGTGGAGGAATTTATAACCAACATTATAGGTTATTAATTAATTTCTGATGTGCTATGATGTAAGTATGTCAATTATATTATTCTGGAACGTAAATTCCTGGGAAATAATACGTTTAAGAAAGTGCAAACAGTAGTTTTTTTTGTGGTATAATCAATTGCTACAAATCTTTTTATATTGTATCCCGCAAGTACTATCTGCTAACATTCGTACACTATATATATATATATATATATATATATATATATATATATATATATATATAATCTGGTAGACACATGCAGCCACTGCAAAATAATGCTATGATCTATTCAGAATGTTAAAAAGGAGGAGCTTGATTTTAAAGTGATAAAATTAAATTTATAAAATGGAGGTGAAAAAGACTGCGATTGGTTGTAAATAAAAAATCATTGAAATGTGATTGGTCATTGGCTCCCATTTGGGGCATGAGTTAAATAGTCTTAAGAAATTTATTTCTTGATTCTTCGGATAATCATTTTTTAATTTGCAAAAGGATGATGAAATCAGGAAAACCAATGTACTTTATCTTAAAATATTTGTTTAAAAATATAACTTCGCCAGAGATATATTCTATAGATGATATAAAATATCGAATCCACCGCTGTGGTCTCGAGGTAGCGTGCTGCCTTGTCACGCAGCGGGCCCGGTTCGATCCCCGGTCGGGACAGTTTTTCTGGTTAAGATTTTTATCGGGGTTTTTCCTCACCTGTAAGACAAATGTCAGTAAAACTTTAAGGCCCAAACGGTCCCCGAAATCATATGGCCATCGCAATCATCATCATTCATATTCATCTTAGATTAAGCTTAGGATTAGGGGCTCTCCTGGCGCACCACTTTCATCATCATCACCCATCATAACATCGCGGCAACGTAACCCCGCCTTCCAGGCGCCCCAACCTCGGAAGTGGGTTACAAGTACGTCATGCCAGGAGAGAACACCAGGAATGTCGAAAGACAACCTGGAGCATATGCAAAAAAAAATCGATAAAACACATGTCCACCCAACAATTATATATCTTATAATGCTATTATTATATACGAAATTATCATCAATAATTTCCACCAATCTATACCCGATTTTGTATCTGTGCCTCACACACAGATAACTGAGCGTATATTATTTTGTCCCCTGAATTTAAAGTAAAACAGTAATCTTCTTCTTCTTCTTCTTCTTCCGAATGCAGTATTGGGTGATGATGCCCGTTCTGCGACTACAAAAACTGATCCTTCCATCGGTTGAAGGGTCTTCCGAGGTCTCTTTTGCCATTAGGGTTGAGGTGGTAAATCATCTTTGGTAAACGGGAATTTGACATTCTCTGGACGTGTTGGAACCATTTAATCTGATAATTTTGTATATGTTCAACCATTTCCCTACTATTCCACAGTAATCTTTATTATGAAATGTATTTCTGGTTTCTTCTAATAATAATAATAAAAATATAAAAGAAATATCAAGTCATAAAAACCAATACGGGCGTATTTTAATTCTAAATAATAAAAGTAATCAATTAACTTGCTTTGTTATCATACATTTTTAATAATGTGATAAAGAACAAATATATATAATTAAAAAAAATAGATTTGTATATCATTTTCACTGCTCATCTCATTTTCAAGCAATTATAAATACGAAAAAAGTTGACTACTTATAATAATAATAATAATAATAATAATAATAATAATAATAATATTAATAATAATAATAATAATATTAATATTAATAATAATAATAATAATAATAATATAATAATAATAATATAATAATAATAACAATAACAGTAATAATAATAACTCATTCTATTACCTGAGATTAAACTCTCACTTTATAGGTATACATTACATGTCACACTCTTTCCTGACCTTAATTGGCACGACCTGTCGGGAGAGGAATTTTAAATTATGAATCTCACACATACTTTTTTGACCACACAAGGATATGGAGGGTCTCCCTGAACGAGTGATCAGTACAATGTCAGGGCCTCCTCCGAGACAACACAAAATAAGTCGAAACACACCATTCACACACACACACTCACAAACACACACACACACACACACATTCATACTAAACGTGTTGAATATAGTAATGGTGATTATTATGACCAGATTATGTTTGGAGACCTTTTGAGCCTTACATTTTCGTAACATTTGTCTTACAGGTGAGGAAAAAATCTCGAAAAAAACATTAAATAGGAAACTTGTCCCGACCGGGGATAAAAACACGGGCCCCGCCGTTTACGAGGCAGCGACACTAACTCAAGAGCACTGCGGTGAACGTAATAATAATAATAATAATAATAATAATAATAATAATAATAATAATAATGATAATAATAGTGATAGAGACTGCACAGATTAAACAAATTTATTATTTCCGTTGTATAATATCAATAGAGTAAACCCAAGTTATGGCTTTTGAAGGTAAATACCCGAATAGATAAAATATTGTAATAAATGACCTAATATTGAAGCAAATTTCACATATAAACTATGTATCAAAGTATGTGAAGAACAATCAGAAGAACACTAAGAAAGAAAACAAGAAAGGACACTCAATTAAACTTTTATAAAACAATGGCTGTGCCATAATTTTTGTATGTCAGTGAATGATGGATGCTGAATAAAATGGATGAAAGCAGAATAAATGCAACAGAAATGAAATTTTTAAGAGCAGTAAAAGGATGCTCATTAAAAGACTACATTAGAAGTGAAGATAGCTATATGTAGACTAAAGAATTGTGAATTATACCTCTCCTAGTTAAAGTTAAAACTTACAGAATAATATGTATTCAACATCTAGATAGAATAAAAGAGATCCGACTAACAAAAACAGCTTAGAAATATGCAACAGTAGGCAAGAGATCCCAAGGAAGACAAAAAGAAAGTGGTGGAATGAAGAACCGAAACAAGCCAGAAGGTCTATACCGTGGAGTTGATGATGATTTGATTCCTTATTTGGCCGGGCAATTAAAAGAGGTTAACCCTTGAATTGGCTGAACAATAATTTCTCGTGCCAGTTATTTAAATGTGTCGGACCGCAGTGAAAACAAAGTAATGTAAAACTGTAAGTTATTAATGTGCATTATTGTGTAGACTAATGTGACACAAATGTTACCAATTTATACTCATTTGTTTTTCTATAGATTTATAAACAACTAGCGTGCGCTGTTGCGCCTAAATGAATTAAATGTGTTTTTATGTTTAGTTGAATAAATAAAGAAAGAAAATTAATGAAACAATTATATCGTAATTATTTTAGATACCCCGCTGACTACCCAACATTGCCCGGGAATCTACTTACCCTGATCATCTTGGCATCGATGAGCTGAAAGACAAAATGGTTATTGTGAGTTATCCGTAAAAAAAAAAATAGACATAATATGCTGTCGCCAACTTTTTTGTAGACTTTTTTGAGCTATTCAATTCTGTATACATTCATTTGATGTATTTGTTATGTTTTAGGCAGGATAAGCCATATTAGCGTCCAAAAAGCGACTATTTTAGCGCACCAATGCCCTTTTTAACTCCGGCCTTATAGTACGTAGGGTTATAATGTTATATTGGCCTACGTTAATTATCCCAGAAAATTCTCTAAACGATGGAAACAAATCCTATTCTATTATTCGGTTGAAGTAGTTTTTGAGTCCATAAAGGACAAATAGACAGATAAACAGAAGACAGATAAACATACTCTCATTTTTATATATAGATATATTAATTAAATAAATATCAATGTATGTTATAGAATACATTGCCTATTTAAAAGGCTAGCAGAATAAAATAATGTATTACGGTTGTGAGTTACTTATTTTCTGGGAATCTATTTGTTATGCTCTGTCGAATGGTTCACATAATCTAAGTCACGTTGAAGTGTCGTTATTTCTGATAAGTGAATTCCTTTCTTAGTCGCGAGCCTCGTAAAACAGCTTGAACCCAAACCTCTCACCTTCAGTCGACTTTGGAGCACTTATTTTTTATCCGAGTAGTGGGTGAGAGAGGACCTCCATATTAAAATTAACTGTCGAGCTTGTTAGTGCAAACCATACGACGCATACCTTTACAGCTATAAAAACTCTTATCATTTATATTTTTATTGGAAGTTATAACTATGCGTAAAGAGTGAGTGTTCATAAATTAATAAATAAAATATTTCCCTGCTATCTAACGACCAAAAATGATAGAAATTCACTATAAATTTTAACTCAGAAATGTAGATACTTCAGAATACGCTAATCATCTACTTCAATACGATCATTGTTATAATTCAAATTTAAAATTTTTAAACGTTTGTAACAAAGGGGGGGGGGAAACTACATAGTTTAGAAATTGTATAAATAAATAAATTGAAGTTGAGCAATAGGCTGTTAAATTTCCAACTGGATATAAAATGAATCACCTCTTTTAAATTTATAATAAAATAATGTTTGTTACACTGTTTTTGTTTAAATTTAGTTGCTTAGTTACACTTGTTCGTACTTGTGTGTATATATAATAACAAAATTCATTTGTATTGGTAGTATTCGTCTGAAGAAGGTACAACATATTGAAACAGCTGTAACGAATTTGTATTAAAATAAATATGAACATCGTATAAAACTTTAACAGTTTTATTTTATTTAATCGCTAAAAATAATGGATTTTCATCAAGTAAAAACACCAAATCAATTGGTTACTTGTATTACTTTCATCTTAGAATGGAGAACTCACAATATTTCCATTTCTTAATTTAGTTTTCTATTTAAATATTTTTTTGTGTAGGCCCTATATGACTGGTGAATGGAGAAGACTTACATAGCCATAAACTACATGATTTTTATGGGAAACAAAATGTAATAAGAACAATTAAATCTCATAGACTGTATTGGGCAACACATGTGGAATGAATGGGACATGAAAGAGGGGGCATGAAAACTTCTCTTGTAGTGAAATAAGAGAGAAAACGCCAAATACGTAGACCAAGAATATGGTGGGAGATTAATCATGATTTGAGAGAGGTGAATTATAAAACGGATAATTGGAAAACATTAGCTCAGGATAGGAATCTTTGCAGATATTGTGTCCGTGCGGCCATGAACCACCGGGTTCGATAGTGACAGTGAGTAAGTTAGATAGTTAGTTAGTTAGTTATTAACAATATTCAGGGGCGGTGCGTTGTACATGTTCATGTTTTAAATATAGTGAATAGTTGTAATAACACATACCGTATTTTACTAAAAGTTTGTTAACTAGATTGAATCAATGTTATATTTCTGTTGTGGAAATCTCGGAATCACTTGTTAGGAGCCCAGAAGTGCATTTGCTATCTATGAACACCTTAAAATTAATTTGTTGGTAGCGAGAGGCGATGGAAGGAGTTGTTTATTTTAATGTTTCTTGTCGCTGATGGAACATTCAGCACCAAAAGCATGAACTTTAGCGGAAATAAGGAGTCAAGCCAAAAGTCTCGTGTTCCAAGTAGAGTTATGGCCAGAGAAATACATTTTTAGTTATTCCAGCAGTACTTGTTTGTTGAGATTTTTAATTCGTTTATCCGCCCTATTAAATTAATCATCATCATCAGCATCATCACTCCAGGGATTAGGCAATTGCCCGTTCCGACTTCATAATGCATCAGCCCAACGTCTTCTAGGTCTTCCAACATCACGTCTTCCTCTTGCTTGATAATTCCTTGCTAACAATGGATATCTCTCCTTACTCATTCCATCCATGTGATCAATCCATTTCTGTCTGTAATTCGTGACCTTATCCAATAAAGGCTGTACTTTCAATTCTTCTCTTAGCCTATATCCTCATTTCTTATTCTGTCAAGTCTTGTACATCCTTTTACTTGTCTTAGGAACCTCATCTCCGCCGTCTGTATTCTATTCTTCTGTTTTTTCATTGGAGCCCAAGTTTCACACCCATGCAATATTGTGGGAACCGCCATAACATTATACATTTTTATCTTGGTTTCTTTTCCAATTTTATTTTTGAATGTTCTCTGTATTGTTCCACAATATAAAGCTAATTTTAAGAGAAATCGAATGAAACTTCTGTTAATTCAGCCAGAAATCGCTATTTGTAATCGGAATGATTGGAAAACTACCTCAACTTAGGAACATGCGGATAACTTATGTCCACTCAACCATGAACTTACGGGTTCGAAAGTGCGAGAGGGTCAGTCACATAAGCTCTCCACACATCTCTATCCTGAGCTAATGTTTTCCAATCATCCTCTATATAATCTACTTACCTCAAATAATGATTAATGTTTTTATCCCATCTCATTCTTGATATACCAAATGGTCGTTTCCTCTATGATTTTCCTACAACAAACTTCTATGCCCCTCTTTCATTCCCCATTCTTACCACAAATCATACTTAAAAAAAATTATTTGACGGTGCATGGTAGCAATATTCCTTTTCTAGACACGTTACAGACTGTTTAACCAGGCACGACCTCAATATTGTTACTTCTGTCTTCCGCAATAATTTTTTTCGCGTGATAATACCTATATACATCTCTTTTGGAATTGTCATGTCTAAAATGTATCTGGTGTATTTTTACATAATTACTGCCAAATTCGAATCATAGAAATAAGGAATACAATTACTTCAGGATCATGGCTGTTGGTATTGGTTCCGATATCCTTCATATAGTACTCTACAAGAATATCCCTTTCCCTCGTCACATTACTACACACACACACACACACACACTCGACTCCGACTATACACCCATACTGTTTCGAATCATTCCATCTCTCTTACTTGCACCATCATTCGACACACCACAAACTGGCAGAAATATACACACAAGCTTAACCACGGTTTATGTTAATAGAATATTCTGAGTTTCATTGTGAAACATCGAAAATTGTGACCGCTAGAGAGATTTTTAAATTTTCGTTTCAGTTGAACTCTTACACATAATGGTTTTAGAGGGCCCAATTGTAAATCTAAACCATCGAGGGACCCAATCAGACACACACAAAAATTTTCATCAAAATCGGTCCAGCCGATTAGGTGGAGTAGAGTGACAAACACGCGTACAGAAGAATTAGGCCTACATATTGGCTCTATATAAATATATTAATCTATTTTTATAATTTTATTATTTCAATGATTCTTCTTATTAAGTGAAACAAAAACCATAAATTTAATTTATATCCAAAAATTATTATAAAAATAAATTTCAATTTGTTATGAAAAAGATTAAACTTCCTAAGAGCTGATATGGTAAAAGTGATATTGGTACAGGCTCTATATTTAGTCTATTGCTGTATAAATGATTATTTTTTTTTAATGTCATACTGAAACAGTTATTTACATTAAGACGAAAGAAAAGAGGTTTCATAGACGAGTTCTGTTCAGGTTAAGCTGACATTTCGCAACTAATTCGTAAAACACATTCATTCCTAATTTAATAAATAAATATTAATACGTATGTTAAGCATGACACACAAAGTAGTCTCTGAAATATTCTCAGGATGAAGTGACTCGAAACAAATTCTGGAATTTAATAGGACTTTTTCAAGATAAAATACGAACATAACGTTCCCAAAAAATTGACTAACGAAATATCAATCATTACATAAATTAAAAGTTATGAACGTCTAGTTAACCAAATGGAATTGATACTTGTAACAAAGTATAAACATTAAAACCGATTTAATGAGTGTAGATCAGTATTGCCATTTGAAATAATTAAATACAATTTGTATCATAAATATTAAAAATAATTTTTTGTAATGTGAATTAATTTATTTTTAATTATCCTATTAACCAACTTACTCACTGGCACTAACGAACCTGTAGGTTCATAAGCTCTCCATATATTCCTATCCTGAATCTACTTCCTCAAATCATAGTTAATGTTATTCTCCCACTTCATTCTTGATCTACCAACTGGGCGTTTTCCCTCAGGTTTTCCTACAAGAAGCTTCCATACACGTCTATCATTCCCCATTCGTGCCACATGTCCTGCCTTATTATTTAACATTTTAATTTAGTGTTATAATGAATCGAGGGCTGATGTTTTGAACTTGTTATTTATGTCCATGTATTTGCTATTGGTTGTTTTTTTGTAACGTTATTAGATTTGTCATGATTTATTTATATGTTTATGAAAGTTGCGTTCATTTATCTGACTGTTACAGTAATGTTAAATGTTGTATAATCCACAGTGTTTATGAAGAGCAACTTCTGAACTTTCTAAAATTTTGTGGAATCTTGAAAGAGCCCTTTAATAATTTGATGGAATCTAGAAAGAGTAATTTAATATTCACATTATTCGTCTTAAGTTCAGATTATAGTGATGTCCAACATTTGTTCTCAAGAATAAGTTATCAAAAGGAATGACACTTTCTATTGTATGAACTGATCAAGAAGGGTTATGTACTCTCATAATCATAAGTAATTAACACTTTAAAAAATAAGGAAAAGTTTGGCTGTTGTAATGATGAGTTCATATGACATTTTAAATAATTGACATAATTTACATTATAACAACAGTAATAACAATTTTTTATTATTCCGGCTTTTACAATGAATATACATTTTTCCGGTACCCATATTCACAGTTAACTACACATTTGTTTCAACACATTTTTAGTAATAATAATAATAATAATAATAATGATAATGATAATGATAATGATAATGATAATGATAATGATAATGATAATAATCAATTGAGTTGGTGTTTACTTGATGAAAATCCATATTTATTAATTAAATAAAAATAAAATGTAGTTTTATTTGATTTTCATATTTATTATATAATTCAGTGACAGCTGTTTCGGTACACTGTACCTTCTTCAGACATGTTAACAAATTATGAATTGTGTTCCAACTGATATAAGCAACAATACAACAATGTTTGTTTAAATTTTTTAATTTAACAAAGGGGATTCATTCAAATCAAGTTGAGAATTTAACAGTTTTTTACTACTTTTAAATTTATTAATTTCTACAGCCTCCAAAAGATCTAACTTCTTACCCTTATCACAAATATGTAAAATTTCAAAATTTGGATCGAAACAATGATTAAATTGGAATAGGTGGTTAGCATATTTTGAATTTTCTAAATTTCTGTTATATGCTCTCATGTGTTCCTTTATCCGAGAGATAAAAGGTCTACCAGTTTGTCCTATATAGACATTGTCACATGTGCCACACTTCAATTTATATACACCTGATAATGTTTCTTTTTTTGTTTGTGTTTAAGTGTTTAACACTTTAAAAAGTTGAACATTAATGTGGCATTTAAAACTAATAAAACTCTACAAAATATAATAAAAAACAATAAAACCAAAAAAAAAAAAGAAAAATTTTCAGGTGTATATAAATTGAAGTGTGGCACATGTGACAATGTCTATATAGGACAAACTGGTAGACCTTTTATCTCTCGGATAAAGGAATACATGAGAGCATATAACAGAAATTTAGAAAATTCAAAATATGCTAACCACCTATTCCAATTTAATCATTGTTTCGATCCAAATTTTGAAATTTTACATATTTGTGATAAGGGTAAGAAGTTAGATCTTTTGGAGGCTGTAGAAATTAATAAATTTAAAAGTAGTAAAAAACTGTTAAATTCTCAACTTGATTTGAATGAATCCCCTTTGTTAAATTAAAAAAATTAAATAAATATTGTTGTATTGTTGCTTAGATCAGTTGGAACACAATTCATAATTTGTTAATATGTCTGAAGTAGGTACAGTGTACCGAAACAGCTGTCACTGAATTATATAAATAAATATGAAAATCAAATAAAACTAAGTTTTATTTTTATTTAATTAATAATGATAATGATAATAATAATAATAATAATAATAATGGTAATAATAATGAAAATAATAATAATAATGGTAATAATAATGAAAATAATAATAATAATGGTAATAATAATGAAAATAATAATAATAATGATAATATTAATAATAATAATGATAATGATAATGATAATAATAATAATAATGATAATAATAATGATAATATAAATAATGATAATAATATAAATAATAATACTAATGATAATAATAATAATAATAATAATAATGATAATAATAATAATAATAATAATAATAATAATAATAATAATTTGTTAATTATAATACCAAGGGACAGATTCCTATGACATGTCATATTAAAAAAAATATTTAATTGGATTTAGATTCAGCAAACAACATTATAAAAATCGTATGATAAAAAAATGAGAGTTTTTTTTATTGTGTCTTAAAAGTAATATTTCTCATGTTTTTTGGTCATATTTGTTCTAGTTTCTATAATAGCCATTATATTAATCATATTTCGCGGATTTTATTTAATCGTTAGCCAAGTTTAAATAACCAACATAATGTAAGTCGTAATTTGCATGGTCACTTGTTCGAAGGTCACTTTTTATTTTTTGGAACTTCCTTAAAAGACTGAACCGTTACAACTCCCGCTTTCCGTGAAAAGTTGGAACATTTATATGGATGAATACTTAATATAAATAAAGTATTTAATATGTTCATAAAATTATAATGTCACTTTTTCGTCTTTTTGGGTCACATTTAAACATTTTTAGGTTATAAAATGCATGTAGGTTTTCTTATATTTTAGGTCATATAAATCCGCCCTTAATAATAACTGATGTTTTCTATCTGGCCAAGTATTGTTTTCTTTTAATATCGTAATACTATGTAGAATACACGCAGAAAACAAGGTAGATTTATAGTATACTGATTTGAACAGTGTATTCATTGGACAGGTGATGAAGATGACGGAAATACGTTTACCAAATTAATTGCTGAATGGAACTCTGTCTGGTGTGATTACGACAGAGGTCGTTTTGAGGTCAGTCATTCACCACTCGCTATTTCTCTCCTTCACTTGGAATCAATAACAGTACGCAGGGACATGCTTCATGTATGACTTCCCATTTGCTGGCGTCTTCTTTCTTACTTCCGTCTTCAATTTCTTATTATCATAAGTTACCTTTAAACATAACAAGATGTGTGCAAATGAATTTTTCATGCTATACTCGCAGCTTTACTAGGGAATTGTAGGTATGGTATCTTCCCGTTGCTTTCCACACCGGTGAAGGATGATGATTATAATGATGATAATGATAAGGATGATGAAGATGACGGCCGTATGATTTCGGGGACCATTTGGGCCTTAAAGTTTTCCTGACATTTGTCTTACAGGCGAGGAAAACCCCCGATAAAAACCTCACCCAGAAAAACTGCCCCGACCGGGGATCGAACCCGGGCCCGCTGCGTGACAAAGCAGCACGCTACCTTGACACCACAGCGGTGGACATATATATATATATATATATACTAGAAGCCCGGCCACGCGTTGCTGTGGCTAAGTAAGGTATACGTAGTAAACTAAGTGAAATTATTACTTTCAAATAAAGACGGAAACGTTATAGCCGGTATAAAAATCCACGGGATTGAGATTTGAACCTGAGGTCAACATTTGAAAACGATTGATGGCAATTTTCGTAGAGTTGATAAGAAGCACAAATCAGCATAAAATGTTGAATTTTAGATGTTTTTAATTTTATATTCAAGTTTGTAACTAATGAGTAAATTACAATTTATTAGTTCCTGTACGTTAACTACACCCGGTATAAATATGGGTGGTGGTTTATGTGGAAGTGGTTTTGTTGATTGAGATGAATTTATGTTGTCTGCATTCTGAGTATCATCCATAAGTGTATCATAAGGATTATATGCATTTATTGATGGAATATTTTGAGGAGGCTTGCTGATTTCATTATACTTTCGTTATCATGAAGTCTCTGTATAGTAATATCATCTTGTGATGTATTATAGTCATCTTGTTTTTCATTTAATTGAGGCATGGAGATTGTTTCTGTAATATTAGACATATTATAACTAACAGACTTACTTACAGTTCTGTTATTCCGTTCCTTAGGACCTTAATATGTTTTTAAATTGACATTCTTCTTAAATGTAAGATTTATGCCACATAGGCCTATACCAATTTGCGGAAATTCACTTGATATCTTATCATTCATGGTCTCTAGAACTGATTCGCCATATTGTTCAATGTCCCTCCTCGGTCCAGTTAAATTTAAATTAAGTTGTTGTCTTTCAGCTAGATTACTTAAAACTAATACTTACACACGGAATTAATATTATTATCAATATATTGACAATAAAATAAACACTGAACACATAAATTATGAAATAATCAATATTTGTAATCCAATTGAAATTCGCGGTTGCAACAAAAAGCACAGCCACCTGGATCTCTCTTTGTTAAATAATAAACCAATTACCTTACCAAATTACCTTACACCGCCATCTGTTAGAATCGTATGGAACTCAAGATAATTATAAATCTTTGTTAAATAATAAACAAATAATTTGCAATAAAAAATAATGCGACTATAAATTTAGTTATAAACCACCCTATGTCTCATGTTGGATCAAACTGCACACAGGGACAAACAACGTGACACGAAATTTATATATATATATATATATATATATATATATATATATCTCAATACTAGATTTCAAAATAATATATATATATATATATATATGTGTAAATATTTTATTTTGAAATCTACTATTGAGAGCCTGCCTGGTAGACAAATAGTGGGAAAAAGTATTGTACATAAGAATTTAAAGATTTAAATAAATGAAAAGACAAAAAGTTGATATTGATTTCTTAAAAAGAAAAAGAAAATGGTTGAATTAATCTTAATATTATAATATTGATTTATGAAGAAGGCGAGTGAACATTTAATTAATTATTATCTCGGCCAGAAAGTGGGAAGTTTTATTACAGATACCGAATTCTGAAGAATATGAGATGTGGACCTAGCACCGACATTACATCAATAACTTCTATGTCTTGAGTTCAAGTCGGATCTCCAAAGCTGTTTATAATTATATACCAAGAGGACGAAGATCGGAACAGGCAACTCTTGCCTAAACCAGGAAGTGAAGAAGAAGAGGACGAAGATCTCTGGGCCGTCCTATGAAACGCTAGAGGGGAAATTTTCTATAGGATCGTAACAGGCCTTGGCCTAATACTTGGAAGGAAGAAGAAGAAGACCTCTATGTCTTCCGAATCATATTGATTTTTTGTAATAGCTTCCAATTGTAATGTAGATTTCTCTTTTTTTTTATTTACTAACAAAATATTTGACTGCAATTTCAGTCAAGGTTAATTTTATTCTTGTTTTCACATCATAGGGCCTAAATACGATTTTTTCTAGCCAACATGTATTTTTATTTTTTAATAATTTAATTTATACATTCAGTATAATCACTTCCTGGAGAAATATTAGTACTAAATCTGTTTGTAAATCGTAGAGAAAATCTGCACTTTATTTAATTTTGGAAATAAAGTGCAATCATGAACCCCTTAAACGATAGAAGAAGCTCGAAAAAATATTAGGTTGTACTGGGTCTTCTTCGAAAATTTTATAAAAATGAATGAAAAAAATATTTAAATCCATCAAGTTGATATAAAAATATAGATCTTCACTTTCTCAAAAAAAAAAAAAAACTAGAACGATCATTCCTTTTCTACACTTCTTTTATTATGACTGCAAATGCAATAGAAATTGTGAAGGGAAATATTGCACAGGATTCAAATTTTCTTGGTAAACTTATCATATACTTTTCAAAAGATCGTTGAAGGATGATAGTGGAGAAAAATATTATAAAACCACTTTTTTTATATCACTGCTTGTGTATTAACTAGACATCCTTTTCAAGAAATACAAAATTAGCATGTTCATTTTGAGAAGTTATTGAAACTAACTGATTTTAAATGTATTATACAGTGATATCTGCAAACTAGGGATTAGATCTTCTCCTACCAATCAAACACACAAACACTACATAACACCTCAGATACACAAAGTCATTATAAGCTTGCTGGGATAGAAGATTTCTCACAGAAAAAGAAAACTGTTAATAGTAACAGAGCAGACATTATTATCATCATTAGCCTCAACCAATTAGGCCTTCCGAATTCTTAGAGAAATTGACCAGGCCATCCGTTCATGGGTCATTCTCTGTCTCTCTTCCCCATAGATGTGTATTTCAGCTCTTCTTGGGAATTCGAGATTCTGGTATCCGTAATATATGATCATAATATTTATCTTGACACTTTTTATTTAAATTGGGTAGGCCTATATTTAATTGTTCACTTTTTTATTATATTATTTGTCTATTCTTTTGTGTTCGGCAACTGTTCTCAAGAATCTCATTTCTCATACTTCTGTTTTGTGTTTAAATTTTTTGAGAGTCCTATATTCTAAATAATATATAGGCCTAACTGACTAATACTTACTCACTGGCACTATCGAACCCGCAGGTTCATGGCTGCGCAGACATAAGCTCTCCATACATCCCTATCCTGAGCTAATGCTTTCCAATCATTTCCCGTATAATCTACTTCCCTCAAATCATAGTTAATGTTATTTTTCCACCTGATCCTGAAGGAGGAGGAGACCCCATTTTATACCAACATTTATTTTGATTTTTTGGTCATCCAGAAGTATACATTTTGATTCTTTCCGGCTTTGGGATAATTTCCCATATTATTTGCCACGAAAGAGGGAAAAAAGAAGCATTCGGTAATTTAGGTATAATTTTTGCTATACTAGCTATTGGTCTTCTAGGATTTGTTGTATGAGCACATCACATGTTTGCAGTAGGAATAGATATAGATACTCGAGCATATTTTACATCAGTTACTATAATTATTGCTGTACCTACTGGAATTAAAATTTTTAGTTGATTATCCACCGTCTATGGGTCTCAACTAACGTATAGTGCCCCCTGTTTATGATCTTTAGGATTTGTATTCCTTTTTACAATTGGTGGACTGACAGGAGTTGTCCTTGCTAATTCATCTATTGACATTGTTCTACACGATACCTACTATGTAGTTGCTCACTTCCATTATGTACTCTCAATAGGAGCGGTGTTTGCAATTATAGCAGGGTTTATTCAATGATATCCCCTGTTTACAGGGCTTTCAATAAACCCTAAGTGATTAAAAGTTCAATTTATAATTATATTCACAGGAGTAAATTTAACTTTTTTCCCTCAACATTTTTTAGGCCTAGCGGGAATACCTCGGCGATATTCAGACTATCCAGATGCCTATACAGCATGAAATGTGGTATCATCTATTGGATCAATAATTTCATTTGTAGAGGTAGTAATATTTATTTGTATCATGTGAGAAAGTATGATTACTAACCGACAACTTCTTTCTCCAACCCAAACTAGTAATTCAATTGAATGATTCCAAAATACCTCTCCTGCAGAGCATAGCTATTCAGAACTACCTACTATTACATTTTAAAAATTATTAATTCTAACGTGGCAGACTAGTGCAATGGATTTAAGCCCCATATATAAAGAAGCAACTCTATCTTTTGTTAGAAGGTAATGACAACATGAGCTAATATAAATCTACAAGATAGAGCGTCTCATATTATAGAACAATTAATTTATTTTCACGATCATGCCCTAATAATTATTGTCATAATTTTAGCTGTCGTAACTTATATAATGATTATATTAATCATAAATGATTTTAATAACCGATTCCTCCTTGAAGGGCAATTAATTGAAGTTGTATGAACAATTGCACCTGCTATTATTTTAATCTTCATTGCAATCCCCTCCCTACGTTGGTCTACCAACTGGGCTTTTTCCCTCTGGTTACCCCAGTTGAACCCATGTCCGCATTTCTTGACGGTTGTATTTTTACGGTGAAAGATCGTCACTCTTTCGACCAAGGTACTTTTTTCGTTTGGCTTATCACCTTCAACCAGCCCGGCATGGATAACCCTATCGGCAGCAATGCTACCGCCGGCATAGCTCTCGGGATCATTTAAGCACGCAATCCACTCCACCACAATAAGGTAAAGATACTATGGAGGAAATAATAATAATAATAATAATAATAATAATAATAATAATATATAATAATAATAATAATAATAATAATAATACATTGTAAAATTCTAAAACAGTATCATTCCGTATTTTACGGTATTTATTAGCACGCTTCTAATTGTCCCTAAAATTTCTTTGTAGGTCATGTTTTCTTGTGTTATCAGTTTCAGTACCTAAATATTTAAAACTTTTAACTTGTTCTATTATATTGTTGTTAATATTACAGTTTTACTTATTCTTAATTTCTCCTTGGAAAGTTAAGATTTTAGTTTTTGTTGACGATGTAATTGTTATAATTTAAGGCTATGTTTTGTAGCCCATGTACCCCACTAATTTTTGGAGAGAGTCTTCTTGAAACCCAGGTTAAGAAAACTAGCTATAACGACTGGGCGACCACATACCACCCCTATTCTGGCTGGATGATAGTCCACGTATGTAGATAGCATATGTGGATGTGAAGCCAGCAGTCTGGTGGTAGACAAAGGATCTTCTAGACCTGTAGTACTATGGATTTTGGAGTATTTCTGAATTTGCTAATGACATTTGGTCGTCAGCAAATAAGAAAGTTGTTGAATTAGTTTTATTTGTACAATATATCAAGCAAGAGGAAGACGTGATGTTGGAAGACCTAGAAGACGTTGGGCTGATGCAATATGAAGTCGGAACGGGCAATTGCCTAATCCCTGGAGTGATGATGATGATGATGTTGTACAATATAGCCATTTATTAATAAATAGCTCAATACAGAGCAATCATAACATTAATTTATGAAGTTCATTACATCATTTACTTGATTCACATATACAGATTAGATCAATAATATGAACACACTTTATTAGAAACTCTATTTTCTGAATTTCTTCTGATTGGACTGTCATACACTGAATGCGTGTTTGGTTTTATGGTTGTCCTACGCTTCCTCTCCTATAGGTCTTAGCCACCAGTAAGCCTGCCAATGACTTTGCCTTGTGTTGATCTACCATTAAGTCTGAACTTGCAAATTTCTAACGATGGCAAATTGTTTGTTCTCGTTTAGTTGATGAATCCATAAAGAGGTCAGAAAGTTAATGTTGACATATCCAGTTTTTATCTGTCATCAATACAGCCAACCGAATTAGCGAGATATTAAACATCATCATCATCATCATCATCACTCCAAGGATTAGGCAATTGCCCGTTCCGACTTCATAATGCATCAGCCCAACGTCTTCTAGGTCTTCCAACATCACGTCTTCCTCTTGCTTGATAATTTCTTGCTAATAATGGATATCTCTCCTTACTCATTCCATCCATATGATCAATCCATTTCTGTCTGTAATTCGTGATCTTATCCAATAAAGGCTGTAATTTCAATTCTTCTCTTATATCCTCATTTCTTATTCTATCAAGTCTTGTACATCCTTTAACTTGTCTTAGGAACCTCATCTCCGCCGTCTGTATTCTATCCTTCTGTTTTTTCATTGGTGCCCAAGTTTCACATCCATACAATATTGTGGGAACCGCCATAACATTATACATTTTTATCTCGGTTTCTTTTCTAATTTTATTTTTGAATGTTCTCTGTATTGTTCCACACACCGTCTGAAATTTATTAAACATGCTAAACATAATTGTGGTAGAAAGATGAGACTGTCAGAGATCGTAAGGAAGGATTGTTTCCTCTCATAATCAGAGAAAACTACTGTAAATAAGTGACTATGGAGCTGAATATGCGTCTCGAGAATGCAATGTTAAGGAAAACAGTGTGTACTGAACTGTATAAACAAAGTAAACCCTGTGCACGAGAGATTGCTGTTCCCAAATCTCTTGTAACGCAGGACAGTGCAAAAAGGAACGATGCAACGAACACAAAATATGAGCCTCCGACAATAGAAACACGTAATGTGGTCCGACGATTCAACGTCCTCACTATTCCACTATGTAGATATTGTAACACACCCGAAGTACACAATCCAGCAGTCAGTTACATAATATTTATATTAATTATAAATTATTTTAACAATCACTTCATCCTTGAAGGTATAAGGTTCTTTAAGGGTTAAAGTTGTCAATACTATAATTAGGATTATGAATCCAAAAGCATAAGCGTGATAAGGATAAATAATTGTTTAAGCGATCGCGTCATGCAATTCACTAGATCCTATTTTTACATTGCAGTCTCTAAAAAGTCAATTTAGGCGACTGTTCATTTAAAGGCATAGGCAATGTTCAAAACAAATTTCAGGATGAATGATAATACTTCCAAAAATGATTTTGAAAGACAGTTCTATCAAGATCCGATACTCAAATTTCCACGGATGATAAAATGGACAAAACAAACGTTTATGGTCACGCGTCTGAAACTAATTATTGAGCTATTATCTAAAGAAACAAAATACTGTAGTTCTAACGTTACTTATGAAACTCTCGTGAAGTCGAGAATATTTGAACCACATATTTAATGAGAAGTGGATTGGCCGTGGTGGGCCCTTTGGATGATCTGCTCGTTCTCCCGACCTCATACAACTTGATGTTTGTGTGTGGGGGCACTTGAAAAACCTGGTGTATGAGACTCTAATTGAATTGGAAGAAGAGCTCATCCTCCAGGTCCTTGCAGATGCTGACAATTTGTAGCGCATGTCTGGAGTTTTTAAACGTATACAAAATGCAATGAAATGTCGTTGCAGAGTTTTTATTGCAGCAGGAGGCCATATTTTGCAACATTTTTGTTAAGGATCACAATAGTGAAATGGTTTTGAAGCATGAGTGTCATATGTTGCATTACAACTGTACTTTTTGTTTGTTAGATTGCAACACACTTTCAGGTTATTCTCATTCAATAATATTTGGTTTCAGACCCTTGGCATACAAAAAAAAAGTTTGTCCTGGTCCATTCTATCATCCCTAGAAGTTTGGATATTTAATTTAGTTACATTTTGTTTTTAAAGATAAGTTTGATAAGCACGATGACAAAATTACACATCTTCCCTGGCCTACAAAATCACCTGATTAGAATGTTATGAACTCGTTTTGGTCTGTATTGAAAAACTCGGGCGTTTTAATCTGTTCCAGTAAATATCAAGGAATAGTTTTTATTTTTTAGGAATGATAGTGCAGAATCCTATTGATTATCATCCGAGATTTGTATGATTTCATTCACAGGAGGTTAATTTCGTAAAATAATAAATAGGCCTTTGAACTTAAGGGAAATCTGATTAAACCTGAAACTAAGATTTAAAGAAGCTGACCATGTGACTCCCTGAACTGTCTTTAGATATTCAATTATAGTAACCACTTCAATGGGCCTTGCCTCAAGGGAATTGTCAAAAATTCAATTTTAATTTCAATAAAATTACTATACAAACATTTGCTGCTTGATTTTATTCATTATTTCTTAGCTTTAATCGTATTTTTCATGTACAAAATTAATAATAATAATAATAATAATAATAATAATAATAATAATAATAATAATAATAATAATAGCTACCGTTACTTAATTACTTACTCCGTGACGCTACAATATAGAGTTTTGGCCTCCTTTTAACAATTTTAGTCCAAGTCGTCTGGTCTCCTGTCTTTCTCCTGCAACCTCGTATCTCAAGTTCCATCAAATCTTTCTCAAAATCTTTTAACCATCTTGTACTAGGACATTCTCTTAAATCTCTGGCTTTCTGGATTTCCTATAACTAGTTTCTTCATATAAGTATTTGCATCCATTCTTTGTATAATATGTCCCAATCATTAGAATGTTCTTGATTTATTATCGAGACCAGTCCAGGTTTCTGAATAATTCTCGTCTTTAATAGCCTTGATCATTTACCGCTAATAATAATAATAATAATAATAATAATAATAATAATAATAATAATAATAATAATAATAATAATAATAATAATAATAATAATAATAATAATAATAATAATAATAATAATAATAATACTAATAATAATAATAATAATAATAATAATAGGGGTTTGGACTATTAGGTGCTTAAAATTGAAAATTGTCATTTTTGTATGTTTAACAAATCATAACTATGTTTGAAACGGATAGAAAAATGTTCTTTAAAATAACAATATAAATTAAAAGTAAAACTAGTTTTCACCCTATGTCCGCCAGTCGTACTTCTGAAGAAAATTTCTAAGTTCAGAATTATTGAGTTTTTTAGGAGTAAAATATCACAGAAATAAACACCTAGCATGTACCTCTGCCGAGTATTTCACCCATTTTATTTGTTCTGAAGAAAAAGAAAAAGAAGAGAAATATTCAACAGGATGGATTTTTTAAATTGCTAATATATGCTTATGCCCACTTAATTCTTGCATCCCTTGAGAATGTTGACTTAGAACTATGCCTTTTTTACACACCTTACAGAAAAGCATTTTGCATTCAGTTTTGAATACTCTTCGAATGCATTTACGTATTGACTTAAACGGAGTCAATACGTATCACTCTCCCATTTCCAAACGACACGCGAGTCAACGCAAGTGGTTATAGCAAACATCCATTTGTATCAAGGCAAGAGGGATGAAAACACAATTGGAGCCAGAGGAATAACATGTAATTGTGACACAATGCGTCATCAGAAGAAGGAAACCAGGATACTTGTGCATTTCGCAACTGTTCATTTTTACTGACACATCATCAGAACTTTGACTCGTTTCCGTGGTGTCTAGACTCTAGGGTGTGGTCCGATTCCATATATTGTCAAAATATTCATTTATCTACATGTGTAGCAAAATATACAATGATTTTGTTGTTTTCTTATTACCTTTGTAATGTATGCATTGTAGTGCTCTATAGTGCTCACAAATTAATTGAAACCTGAGTATGCATGCGATGTGACGGCGCAAGACAACAACGCAGCCTAGTGCGCAGCTGCGGTGCATACGAGAGTGAACAGAATACAGACGCAATGATTCTATGTGTAGTATACCTCATTTCCCAACCAATTAAGGTGCTGTCACTGGTTATTACTAGGCATTAATTTATTGATACGGACTGTCAACAGCACGTGCGCCTTGCTGCCCGTGCAATCCCTATTTGTAAAAAAATTGTACATATCTTACTTTTAGTCTCATAAAGTTCTAGTACTACTAGGCCTATATAATCTAATATATAAAAATGAATGCTTGTTTGTTTGTTGGTTTGTTTGTTCGTATTCTATGCGCGGCCATACCGTTGATCCGATTCTGATGGGGTTTATTGCAAAATGTTCAGGAGATTCCCGGGATGAACATAGGCTATAAGGGAGTTAAAATATTCAACCCCTTGATCCCTAAAAATCACCCTTTGTAGCGAAAAACGTGAAATAAAGTCCCTATTTTGACGTCTAGATGGCTTACGCTGCCTAAACCATAACAAATACACCAAATTAATGTACACAGAATTGAATATCTCAACAAAAAAAACTCTACAAAAAAAAAGCCCGCGACAGCATATGTTTATCTTTTATGGATAACTCACAATAACTATTTTTGTCTTTCATTGATGCCAAGAAGATCGGGATAAGCTCATTTCCGGGTAAGCATAGCAGCTCAAGGCTAGTGGTAAAAACACATTAACATTTATTTAGGAGTAGCAGCGTACGTCGTATATTAGCTAGTTCAAAATATTTATTAAAATTAAAAATATCGAAAATGCGTATTTTAGGGGCACGAACTCCGGATTTTGAAACCTATATTAGCAACCAAAATGTTTATTTATTTATCTGAAAATTCGAACAATAGTAATAGGACTAATAATAATAATAATAATAATAATAATAATAATAATAATAATAATAATAATAATAATAATAATAATAATAATAATAATAATATCTATAAAGAAATTACAATTTAAAAAATGATGGTACAAGAACAATTTTGATATATTATTATAGGCCTAACAATATAAGCAAAATATTATTGATACGACATTTTAGGCTACTCCATCAGTACATCTCGCATCATTATTTCAGCATAATTTCTCCGAATCATCCCTGATTACATCCATGCTTCAAAATGAAAGCATAGAAATAGTAGATTCCTCTAGATGTTTTGAAGCAAGTCGTTAAAGTAATATCCGCACATCATTAAAACAACGCAACAGCTCGAATGGATTAGGAGACAGATGTCTCATCCTGGCTTTTAACAGGGCCATATGTTATTTCCAATTCAAAAGACACATTCATCTCTAATACGTATTATGGCTTTCTTGATAACACTCAAGATATAGTCTAACCTGCCTAACTCTCGCCGTTAACATTAGTGCTAATATTAACAAACGATTTGTTCATGGAGTAATGTTTGAGATTCGTATTCGTGAGGTATCGGGTTTAAACTCCGAAATCATATAACTGAGGCATATGCCTATTCATCGCTGCCACTATTTCTTACAATCTTAAATTAAATAATAAATTTATTTCAGGACAATCATACATACTCTCTCTTTCTCTCTCTTTAACTCCATGCCGTGATAGGCCTATAAGGCCTTAGCCTATCAGACAGCTACTGGCCTCACATCCACATGTGTGGACCAGTCAGTATAAGGATGACATGCATTCAGCATATCGGGTTGCTACTTTAGTGTAGCTACACAATTCCCCACGATTCTGGTGGGCACCGGTTTCATACTGGCCGAAATTCCATGAGGAAATTTCCTCCACGGGGACTGGAACCAACGCAAGTCTTTTAACTCTACACAAAGACACAATACCTTAAACCGCTCGGCTAACCTCTCCCTTGATTGGACTTCTACATGCTTCACCCGTCCCGGGACCCGGAATTTACAAGGACACGATCTGCCGGGTGTGAATTAAAACTCTGGGTCCCACACTTACTTTTTTGACCACACAAGGGCATGCAGGGCCTCCCTGGTAATTTATCAGCTCGATCCCAGTGCCACCTCCGGGATAACACGAACATGTAAGACAAGATATACAACTTACTCAGTCATTCATAATGAACACGTCAGATTTGGGTGATAGCTAGATGATATCCGGCGACCAATTTGGGCCTTAAAATTCTCCGATTTCAGTCTTATAGGTGAGGTAAAAGCCCCGAAAAACTTCACCCAGAGAACTTGTCCTATCGGAAATCGAACCCGAGCCCACTGTGTATGGGCCCTTCTTGAATACAGCGCAGCATGGACCCATTATAAATACAGAAATATAAACGCACTACATTCTTTTTTTCTAATATGTTGAGTAGGCCTATGTCATTTAATCTTACCCGATCAAATGATTTTTCCAGATCAACAAAATATAGGAAGACTGGGATGTTAAATTCGATAGCTTTTCCTGTAGTCTGTTTTAATATAAAAATGGCATGTGTGCATGATCTTCCTTTTCGAAATCCTTGTTCATCTAGTAGTGGTAATGTATTCGATAAATGATCTGCTACAATTTTAGTGAAGAGTTTCAGTCACAGTCACACATGACATAGTTCTAATTGCACAAAGTGAAGATAATTTGCAAATGCTATTGCACAGATTTAGAATCATTGCAGCAAAATATAACATGAAAATCTCAACAAATAAAACCAAATCAATGGCAATATCCAAGGACCCACGACGTGTTAAATTAGAAATAGAAGGGAAAAGTATAGAACAGGTCATGAAATTAAAATATTTAGGAGTAGAAATTAATAGCAGCAACAGAATAACAGATGAAATCCTCCATCAGGCAAATAATGCAAACAAAATATCGTATGTTTAAACAATACTATTTGGAAAAATAAAAATATAATAATAGATACAAAAGTAAGAATTTACAAAGCTGTCATAAGACCAGTTCTAACATATGGTTGTAAAAGCCGAACAGAAACTCAAAAAACAAAACAAATCAATTAAACAACCGAAATGAAAGTTTTAAGGAAAATCGTAGGAAAATCGCTGAGAGAGAAAATTCGCAGCTCTGTGATTAGAGAAGAATGTGAAATTGAACCTATAAACCTCTGGATAAATGACAGAAGACTAAACTGGAACGATCACATAGATAGTATGGAGAACAGTAGATTAGTGAAGAAAGTACGTGACTGGACACCTCAGCAGAAAAGGCCTTTAGGACGACCACAACTACGATGGAAGGACGTCACCATACCCCGGACCTGTAGTGAATGAACACGCAACAAGCTGCCAGCTTTCATGCGTAGAGGAAGAAGAAGAAGAATAAACGCACTCTATTGAATTCTTGAATTCAACCACATTCTTGAAATTTCTTCCAGAGAAGCGATGTGATACGCCAAGGCCGTATCCAAAAAAAAAAAAAAAAAAAAAATCAGGCGTTTTTAATTGGAAGGCACAGAATCCAGGAATGGCAACCCACTGTGTGGAGCAAGTGGACATCCCTGGCTCGTAGAGCGGAGTGAAGTAAGGCGGAGTGTTTCACGGGGATTAAATGTGCTGCAAACAGGAAATCAGTACCGGCATAAGTAAGCAAGCGAGTGATATCACGCTCGCTTCATTCACACTCCTCTCCCCACTCCATGCGCGAACGAATGGCATGAGGGTTGTGAGGGTTAACAAATCTACCAAGTTTGCAGTTATATTACCTACTTGTATTTTATATGAGAGATTTGGCACTGGATTTTTAGTGTCTTGCAGTTAAAAACGGCAGATAATTTGGACACGATCTTGGTACATTACAACGCTTCTCTGGGAGACATTTTAAGGTAGGTTTCGACATGCAATGATTGACAGTTTTCTTGTAAGTATTTTTTCAGTTCCGAATGCTGGCTAGATCATCACATGTTCAAATAAAAACTGTCTTGTGTACACATTGTATGAAAATGATACATATATTATTTTAGTCAAATTAGTCTTAATAGTTTTAATAATATTAACTGTACTGTCCACCGCTGAGGTCTCGACGTAGCGTGCTGCCTTGTCACGCAGCGGGCCCGGGTTCGATCCTCGGTCGGGACAGTTTTTCTGCGTGAGGTTTTTATCGGGGTTTTTCCTCACATGTAAGACAAAGGTCCCCGAAATCATATGGCCATCGCAATCATCATCATTTATATTCATCTTAGATTAAACTTAGGAATAGGGCTCTCCTGGCGCAGCAGTATCATCATCACCACCCATCATATCATCGGGGCAACGTAACCTCGCCTTCCAGGCGCCCCAACCTCAGAAGTGGGTTACAATTACGCCATTGCCAGGAGAGAACACCAGACATATCTAAAAAAGGACAAACTGGGGCATTAATATATATATATATATAAACTTTATGACAGTTTTTTGTTCAGTTTACATCATTTTTTTATTTTGGCGTTATTTTTCATTCAAATTAGATTTGAGAGTGAGCAGTAGAGATTAGAATAAGTGCAAAAGTCGACGTTATGTTTCTTTACAAAATAAATTTTGACATTGATAATCATATTAAAACTCTCGTATTAAAGTTAATTACAATTAAGTAAAAAATATAAATATTGTAAAATTTAAAAAAAGTAGAATTTACGAGTAATGTGGAATCTTGTGGCAATATTTTTAATTAGCCTTCATTAATGAAATATTAAATTTGCTAATTATCGCTAAATATCTTCTCTCTCTCTTGTAAAATTATTATTTTTCAGATATCATTAAAATCGTTAATTATAATCATGTGTTGTCAATGAAGCGTACAGTGAAAGAACCAGGTAAGTCACTTTTTAGTCAAAATGATGTTGGAGGAGTCATCAGATTCGTCATGAAAACCACTATGATTTAGAAGCATATAACAGTTAAAGATACAGTTTAATCATGAGTCTATTTACCTGCAAAGGTTGCAGAAAGGTGAAAATGTATGGATATTGCACAGATGTAAGACTGTATTCTAGGATTCAAGGAAAAAAAACACTTATTTGGTGTTTTTTCTGTACTTTTTATGTAATCTTAATTTATGAGAATAAAATTAATTATGATCTTACTTTAAGTTTAATACTCATTTTGTTATGCTAATTATTTTAGATGTATTGATATGCGATATTTTTAATTACTCCTAATTGAAAAAATACAGCTGAATAATGTTTAGGGTCTCTTTTTATATCTATTGCCACATAAGTTACTAAATTGAATTCGTGCCACGATAGCTCTGATGGCTACACACCGATTGACGTGATTTCTACCACTGCTTAGTAGTTGACCTTATGTGGTTAGCGAGACGAAATTCCGTCACTTTAATTTGTTTTTTACGGGATTTTTCTACCATCAATAAACCCAAGTTTATCAATTTAACGAAAGAGGACCAAGGCCTTTATAAATATAAAAATATAATTTGGCTTAGGGTTTTTAGTTGCACACGTTTTCTTAAAAAAAACAAATAAAGCTCTCTGAAAGTAAGTAGAGAGAGTTGTTGCTTGAAATTGAGAAGGGGGCAATAGGCCCTTGCTATCTTAAAACACAATTCGACCACGAACTTTAGCCGACGATTCACAGCTAATATTATTACAAATCAGCTCTTACCTTATTCTTTTCCGTTTTTGTAAAGTTTATCCATTTTCGACCCATTACGTCTATAATCTCTTTCTCCTCCTCTTTTTTGACATTTCACTATACAGTGTTTCTCCTTCAACCCAAAGTGATTTGTCGCCAGAGGTTCCTGTCTAGAGCATCTTCTTCCCTCAGATCTCTAGCTTCCATACTTCTCCTCACTCCATCCATCCAACGTTATCTAGGTCTGCCTCTTTCACTTCTTCCATTAGCTTTCCAATCAAGGATCTTCTTTGGTATTATCTCTACTTCCATTCTTATGAGGTGTCCATACCAATTCAAACGTTTTTCTTCTATTTTTTCCAATATGTTTTTTTTTTCAACTTGCATAATTTCCCTTATGTGCTGTTTCTTACCTTATCCCTTCTTGAAATACTTGTCGATCGCCTCCAAAAGTCCATTTCTACTGCTAACAGCTTATTGGCTTGTTTTCTACTTACTGTCCAGGTTTCGGACCCATATAATAACATGCTTTGTAACAGAACTTGAAATATAGTTTTCTTCGCTCTGTATATTATATTTTTATTCCAAAGCACTAAAAGTTCATCATACCAATGATTTTTCTTCCATCAGGTATTCTTCTTTCAATTTCTGTAGTTGAATTCTCACTTTTATCTAAAATAGATCCTAAATATTTAACATTTTTAACATCACGTATTCTTCCTGAATTACATTTTAGCCCATCTGTTGTATCCAATGAAAGATATTCTGTTTTATTATAATTTATCTGTAATCCCCATTTTTGTATTCTATCTCTAATTTCCTTAACATGAAAGATGCATCATCTGGGTCCTGAGAAATCACCACCTGATCATCTGCGAATAGTAAATGGTGGAGGTAATAATTAGTATCTTCTATTTGAATTCCCATACATTTGCAGTGTCTTGACCAATTATTTGTACAATTATCAATATATATTTTGAACAACGTTGGGGATAAGCAACATCCTTGTAGTAGATCTTTTGATGTTTGGAATTTTTCTGAAAGTCTGTTTCTGTAACAATAGTTTTTTTAAATATAAATTTAAATCAGTAACAGTGAATTTTCACATTCTAATTGTGAACGAGTAAGCACCGTTTTATTCAGATTGATATCTAGATACAAGGGAATATGAATTGTTTTTTTTTTCTCAGTTCGCTTCTGTTTCTGAAATTGAATCTCTTACTGCATAACAAGTTTAGTGTTCGCCATGCTCTGTCTCAGCAGTTCAGGCAGGATTGCAATGAAAGGGTGAACAATGCAGAATATGGACAGGATAACTGAATAATACACACCAAATAGAATGACCTATATGCTAGCCAGAGAAACCTTCTTCCTAGAGGACCTGAGGCAAAGGATACTACTGCCAGCAACGGAGCCATATAAGAAAGTCATCAAAAAAAAAGAAACAGAGAGAAAAAGAGATCGACGAAGATTTCTACGCCTCAGATACCATGGTAAACAGAGATTGGACTGGAAGTAACCAACCACAAAGGCACAGAATCATAGGTTTAGCAGCACACGGATATCATCACAAAATGTGCAAAAATACAAAATTCCACCAACCGAGTGATTCGTGTGAATGCAAGATATGCGACCAAAAGTGTGAGCGATACCATTACAAACAATGCAGAATATGGACAGGATCATTGAACGAACTCATAAAAGACAAATCATAGACTTATAACTTAATGCTCTTTCGAGTGCCTCTTACCAACTTATTATTATTAATGAAAGGGTGAAACCTTTTATACAATTAATTGTTTTCTGATTCAGAAAAAAATTGATAAATAAAAGCAAGACCTTTCTACTTCGAAGCATCAATATTTATATTTGATAAAAAACTTTTGTTTATCTTTCTTTACGTCAGTTAAACCTCTCCCTTTTAAGTACATGCCCACGCCACAGGGGACCTTATAGGTACCGTAAACGATCTGTAGGGACAGGCTTTCAAGCTCTTGATCAAACAAGAAATGTTTTGTCCACGCAAGAACATGGAGGACATCCTTGAATGAATGATCAGCTCAATGCCAGAGCAATAGACACACAATTCACTCATGCATTCTCACTAAACAAAGTGGATATGTTAGGATAATTAAGATGGGCAGATGGTGTTCGGGGATTACATAAGCCTTAACGTTACCTAACATTTGACTTATATACCTATGTGAGGAAAAACTAAAAAAGAAACAAAATCTCACCCAGTAAACTTGTCCTAACTTGGGATCGATTCCGGACCCGATGCGTCTGAGAAAACTGTGTTACCACTAACCGGCAGCTGTGGGTTAAAAATAATCGATGCATCTTGACTTCAATTCCAGAAAATTATCCAAGCCTCTACACTTCGTGTCAGGAAGGTTCGATGTCAGATGCTTCCATACGAGAAAAGTCTCGATTCGGAGCCGAGAAATTTCCTTTCCCTGCCTATACAACTCTTGTCAGGATCGGAAGTCAGACAGTTGTGAACTCGTCAGAGACTGTAAAATAAGTGTGTGATAGATAAATTTTAAAACAAGATTGAGACAGTTTATAGAATTAAATAAAGTTATTGTGGAATTCTACACGATGAACTGTGTTATTTTATTACGCCAAAACAACGTGAAAACTATCCCCAAGGCATCCTGCGGCAATATAATATGGAGTATAAAAGGAAGATCACCTCTTCGCCCCTCTTTTTTGAATTAATTTATCAATTTTTTCCCCCTTACTTTTTAAAAATATTTGTGCCTAAAAATACTAAACATAGTTAAAGAATTTCTTGAATAATCCAGTAATTCAATTTAAAATAAAAAGAGATTATAATGGTTAAACAAATGTTGTAAACATTGAGATTAATGGCAATTTGGTCGATAAATTAAATATTTATTTTGATGTTAACTCAATAAATGAAAAAAAAAATCATACAGATTATAAAGATAAGTAGGGTGTACGGTATACGTATTTATAAAACTTGTTACATTCAGAGTAACTCAGGGCTCTGGTTCACACGCTGATATTCTAGATTTTATAAGCTTAAGCATTATTGAAAAGGTTTGAACACAGACTCGATTCCTCACATTTAGGAAGTCGCTTTTCGAGCGTCCCTTAATGTCTGACATCAAGAGCAGAGATCAATTTTGAAAGTAATTATTATCGAAGTAGGGCCCTGCCATTTTATCATCCCGCGGACGTACATAGATCTCAACATGACTGACGTCTCTAATTTTACTCCACGTCGCTCCTGATGGACTAGAGATTTATCATACTGACCTCTGGTTCCTAGCTTCACGGGCTCTAATACTGCATCAGCGCGTAAATATCATGTATATTGCTTCCTTTGTAAGGGAAGTGAAACCCAAGTTGCAGATTTACGACACGCAAAATTACCTCAAACTTGAAATAAGAAACCTCTGGGCATAATTTGTTGGATCTTTCTCGGCTAGTTTTGAACTATGACGCTAATGATCTTGGGTGTTAAGAAGCGGCCTTAAGAAAGAAAAATTCCAACATATCTGTTATCTAACTAATCTATCTTGTAGGCCTAACTTATCTAAATTTGGTAATAAACTTATTATTTTATGCTGAGTTGAACAACCCTCTATAAAGGCAAGTTGTTGCAGTGACGTCAGAGATCAGATGAGCGTGTTCAGACAGAAGTCTATACATTTTCAAAACATACTATTTAATCAACACTTTTAAAATTAATTTTAAAGCACAGTTGAGGTTATGTAATAAGATGTTAAATATAAAATTGGTACCTGGTAAGTCAGTCGTCCTCAACTAAATTATTAGGTAGTTGCAATATGGAGGCCTTTCAAAATCAATTATTCATCTTCTGCATTTTAATCAGTTAAAATCAGTTCTGCATTTTAACTGATTAAAATGCAGAAGATGAAACATTGAATTTGAAAGACCTCCATATTGGAAATATCTAATAATTTAGTTGAGGACGACTGACTTACCAGGTACCAATTTTCTATTTAACATACTGTTTAAGTTATTCAGAACAGTAATTCTGCCGGCTTGAAGGTCAACGTTTCTGGGTTTATGTATACTATTTCTTCCTGCAGTTTTACCAGTTCCCTACCTGATTTGTTTTCGTTCGTTCCCTGCCCCACAGTGGGTTGTTCAGCTCGGCATATAACAGTAGGTCTGAATGTACCACCAGTGTTCGTGATAACAGCATTTCTTTAGTAAAGTTCAATGTAATCTGTTGTTCAGGTTTACTAAACATTGATGTCTTGAAACGGATCGTCAAAAGCACGGCAAATTAAAGGGCTTGCTGCCCGTGCGATCCATTTGTAAATAATACTGTTTTATACTATTTCTTTCATCTAATAAAGAACTACTACACTACTCATTCTAGAAATTAATGCTTGTAGATTAGTAGTCTATTTGCAATTATTCTTCGTATAACGAGAGAGAAAATTTTGCACCGAAGCTTCCATTGTGATACTGAGGCACGGCTTGCTTACTTACTCACTGGCACTATCGAACCCGTAGGTTCATGGCCGCGCGGACATAAACTCTCCATACATCCCTATCCTGAGCTAATGTTTTCCAATCATTCCCTGTATAATCTACTTCCCTCAAATCATAGTTAATGTTGTTCTCCCACCTCATTCTTGGTCTACCAACTGGGCGTTTTCCTTCTGGCTTTCCTACAAGAAGTTTCCATGCACGTCTTTGGCACGGCACAGAACTAAATCACAGTTTTCTCTTTTTTAATCTCAGAGTATAGAATAAAATAATCATGGCTGAGGAGATGATAACTGAAGATAAATTAGACAGAAAGAAAACAAAAAAAATAGAGCTTGTTAGATAAAATAGAAGATCAAATGAAGGGCGCCGGAGAAAAAAGTAAAGTAAGTAACTTTTCCTTGAAACTGAGAAAAATCACTTAATTATACAACGTAGACCTACCTACTTCTTAATCTGTATTCCAAACTCTGAAGGCAAATAAACCCAGTTCATTTTACTGTTTCAAACTTCTAAAAGATAGTTATTTCCACTGAGAATCTAATGGCATCTCAAACAACATTTCGACAAAAACGTGACTTATCTGGTTATTTCCCTGGACGCTTCATATGTCAAATCTTCAAAATCAATGGTAGAAAGTACTCTTTTAGTCATATAATCCCTCACAATAATGTCTTCAAAAATTGATAACAAGGTTGACGCGATGGCTGTGATGGCATACCTACTTCCTGATTAGGGTTTGATATTTTGGAAATTTTAACTGTAAAATTTTCAATATCTGGGGTATGAGAGGTTGTGGTAAGTTATAGACTTTTAATACTAGATTGTCCGCCAGATGCTTAGATTAAATTATAAATCCTTCTGCGGTATATGTTAAGAATGCGCATCTGACTGTTGATAACTATTTGTCCGACGGCTAAGAACGTTAAGCCAGGGGGTTCCCTTTGTGCTTTTGCATAGGAGTAAACTACATGCCGGCACTGAGTTTCACCTCTTCCATTCTCTTCGTCGTCATAATCATCATCATATTTCACCCATACAAATCTAGAGAGGCCTGCCGAAGTGGTGGGTAAACTTAAAAAGTACCACATTATTGCCGTCTACCCCCGGTCTAGTGAGGAATCCAAAGGACGAAAAGAGCAGTGGATGTTGATAAGTGCACACTAGGTGTGCACTCCTATTCAACCCTACGTCGGATAGGCTGACAAAGTAAGACACTTCTACTCATTAGTCATTTCTGTTGTTTCATTGGGAGTGCATCTGTATACAGGTAGGAGGGGAGACCGCCTTTTCACACCTAGTGAGCATTTATTAACAGTCGTGGATTAGGATGTGCATTTATGAAGGAAAATATGTCTGAAAATATACGTAACAGGAAGACCAAGGAAGACTGTTTTGGAAGATGCAACAGATGTTAACGGATGCCAAGAATATAATTGAATGAAAAGTGCAGCTGGAAGAAGAGAATAATGGTTTCATTGATAAAAACATTGCCTTTTTAGAAGAAGATAAATTGCCTAGTCTCCTATAGTGTCAGATAATTTTGTACCAGACTGTAGCTCTCATTTCTTGCAATTGATATTGGTTAAGTACAAAAAAGATGAATTGAAGTTCTAGTACATCCCTTGTGATGTTTATTCAAGTACAACACAGAATTATTTGCAATGTTGTAAGTTGGAAATAAAACTATCAGAAATTCAGATGTGGTAACTGATGCGAGAATCATTAACGGTAACTCCACAGAGCCGTTTATCCAACTCGCTGTAAAGGTTACGGTCATTTAAACTGTAAATTAGATGAGAATTCTTTGCATAGAGAGAAAGAAGTCATTTGAGTTCTTTCATACATAAACATTCCATGTTAATTATAAAATACGTACGTAGCCTTTATAATGAAAAGGTTTTCATCGGAAATTCTCATGACTGATAGTCTACGATTGTTTACTTACTATTTCTATTCTTCTGTAAAAACGATCTCTGCCAACTATAAATGTTGAAAATACGGTCTCGTCCGGTCACCGAAGTTGAGTAATATTGGGCTTTGTTAGTACTTAGATGGGTGAGCGCTTTGATTCACCACGTGCTGTTGGCAAATTAATTTTTAGATCGCTACTGGCACGCACAGCAATTATGCCAAAGTAATTTACCATTAGATAAAATATTACACCTGGTCTCTTACTTTAAGAGAGGAGAAAATATTATGGAGATTGAGAATGAAGTGCTTAGGATTTTTTAAATAAATCGTGACACAGTAAGGAGATAATTACGTAACAGTAAGCTGGTACATCATCTTTATGGGAAACCAAAATAATGTAATAAGCCCTGAGGACTGGAAGCATAATATTCTTTTCCCTGTATAAAAAAAAACAAAGGAGACAAATAGCAGCCAGAATTTTAGAGGGATGTCACTACTATGTACAAGCTATAAAATACAGTGCGATCAGTATAGCACTGGACAGCAGACGCAGGGATTTCACTATACACTGCTGACGCACTCGCGTCGGGGAACGGACAGCGTAGGGTCGCGGTGATACAACCACGCACATTTTCGTAACAATTTTACAAATTGTCGTACTTACCAACTTTATTGAAGCAGGTGTTGGAACTGTTCACCTTCGTTGTCCATACATGTTTGACACCTCTCTATAACATTTGTTGTAAATGTTATGGACTTGTTGAACGTGACGGAATTTTTACACCCGGGAATCGTGTTTCGAAACGTCTTCATACTTGGCTGGCAGACTGAGTTAACAAATATTGTTCATAAATAAATACACGTTGTTCAGTACAACAATCATTAGCCATCTTGGGAAGGTAACTTAAAATGTTCCTATAATATATGTGCAATTATTATAATATTCATAAAGGTTCCGGTTGGCCTCAAATTTCTTTAAAAGTTTTATCTTTAAGGGGGGTAGAATTTAAGTTGGAACACAGTTTACACTTTACACTCATACACACGTGATTCACTTTATACTTATGTTTTATAAGATACAATTTTAAAATTGAAATAACTTATACACACGCCTTTCAGTTCACAAGGAAAAGCGATCAAGCACCTTATCTACTCGAGATAAGCTATCTAGCTGTGAAAGCGAGTGATGTACTCGTAAACTGTTGAGTCAGCGCACATTTCAAGTCCCGTGCCTGCACATATAAGCCTTCGTTATCGCACAAAACCTCGCGTCTGCCGTCCACTACTATACTGATCTCACTGAATATTTACGACAATATTAAAAGGGAAACTAGAACCATATATTGAGAATGTAATTGGCAAGTACAAAACTGGATTTAGGAAAGGAAAATCCACAATAGACCAATTGTTCATAGTTAAATTCATTTTAGAAAAGTTCTGGGAATATAAAATCGATGAACATAAACTTTTCATTGATTTCAAACAGGCATAATGATAATGTTAACAAGGGAAAATCGTTTGAAATCATAATCTCCTTCGGAATTCCTAAAAAGTTGATAAGATTAACGAAGATAACAATGGAAGACTCAGATTGAGATAAAAATAATACAGAAATTACAAACCATTTTTCAGTCAACAAGAGGCTGAAACAAAGAGATGGGCTGGTCCTACTACTACTATTTAACATAATTTTAGAGCGTGTAATCAGGAGATTAAATATAAATACTGAAGAAACTTTTATATATGATTCTATTCAGATAGTAGCATATGCCGACCATGTTAATATTATGGCTAGAAACACACAATATCTAAAATAGACATTTGGTCAATTAGACAAGCAGCAAGAGAATTTGGCCTCAAGGTTGATGAGTTAAAAAGCAAACTTTTGACACAATCCCGGACACTTTTCAATAGAGATCAACAATTAATAATAGGTACAAACACTTTTGAAGTAGTAAAGAATTTTTCATATGTAGGCAACTTACTTACTTATTTACTTACTCGCTGGCACTATCGCACCCGTAGGTTCATGGCCGCACGTACACAAGCTCTCCATACATCCCTATCCTGAGCCAATGCTATCCAATCATTCCCTGTATAATCCACTTCCCTCAACATATGTAGGCAACATTATTACTAATAGCAATGATGAATTACAAGAAACACAAAATATTATATATGGAGTAAATAAGACATATTATTGACTACTTTAATATGGTTAAAAGAAAACGGCACAATGATATTGTAAGATATGCAACCTGGAATGTCCGAAGCATCCATGAAAAAGAAGAGGAACTAGACAGTATATTTAAAAATAGAAACATTGATATTGCAGTAACTACAGAAACTAAGAAGAAACTTAAAGGAACGAAAGAAACACAAAATTATGTACAAATATATAGCGGTGTCGACAGGAAAACCCATGGACAAGCTGGAGTAATGATTTGGATTAATAAAACCATAAGAAATAAAATTCAACACTACACTTACTGGAATGAAAGAATATTAGAGCTTCGACTGAAAATAAATAGAGGTAATTTGACAGTTCTTGGTGTATATGCACCAGAGGAAGGCCGTGAAGAAGACAATGAAGAATTTTATAAAATATTACAAGAAATTTATAGCAAAATTAATAGAAATGATTACATTCTCATAATAGGAGATTTAAATGCCAGAGTGGGCAATGCTCAAGTCAACAATAATATTGGAACATTTGGCGAACCAACCACAATAGGAATGGGACAAGATTAACAGATTTTGCTATCTACAATGAACTGAAAATAACGAATACCTTTTACAATCATAGAAACATACATAAATATACCTGGCATCGTCAGGACTCAAAATCAATCATTGATTATTTCATTGCAAATAATAAGATTTTTAAATTGTTTCTCGATGTCAGAGCCTACAGAGGATATGATATTGGTTCAGATCACTACCTAGTAGAAGCAAGAATAAGATTTCCACCAAGATGGTTAAAAAAGAAATAACAACAACAGAGCATAGAACAAAAGTACAAGGTAAAATTATTTTATGATGACAGCATTAAATGGTTATATTCGAGAAGAATTCAGCAATATATGGCTACAACTCCAGAAAGTAATGATGTCGAAGAAGAATGGAAAAACATTAAAATGATAATTCAAAATGCAGCTAATGAAACTTTAGGAAAAGTAAATATACAACAAAGAAGAAATAGAACTCTAAAAATATGGGATGATCAAATAAAACAATTGATTGAAGAAAAAAATGCAGCTTATAAAAAATATTTGAACACAAAGAAAGTAGAAAATGAAATAGAATTCAAACGCTGTAGAGCTATTGTTAAGAGGGAAATAAGAAAGAGACATAGGAAAACATGGTTAAATTTTGTTACACATTTAGAATCAGATTTGCATAAGCTCCAACCTAATGCCTTCAAAATATTAAAACATTTGAATAAAGATATTAAAGAATCTACCAAAATTAATTGCGGAGTAACAAAAGAAGATTTTTTCAATTATTATAAAAGTCTTTGGAATGACAATAGCTATGAAGATACAATTTTCCGAAATAATAATGAGACAGATTCCATAATATCATTGGAAGAATTGAACAATAGTTTAAAGAAATAAAAAATGGGAAGGCAACTGGCACAGATGGCTTGAATTCTGAATTGTACAAATATGCAGGCAAACAGTTCCATGAAAGACTGTTGTCCTTCTTTAATAATGTATTCAAAAATGCAGATATACCACAAGAATGGAAGACAAGCATTGTTATACCCTGTTCAAGAAAGGAGACAAGAGAAAAATGGACAACTATAGGGGAATCAGTTTGTTAAACACATGCTACAAAATTTATGCAGACATTTTAAATGGAAAATTGAAAAGTTTCAGTGAAACATTCCTTATGGAATGTCAAAATGGATTTAGGAAAGGACGATCTTGTATTGATTCAGCATTTTCTGTTAAACTATTGCTTGAAAAAAGAAGAGAATTCAACTTAGAAACACATTTTGCTTTCATAGATTTTGAAAAAGCATTCGACACAGTCAAGAGATCAAAACTCTTAAATATATTGGAAGACAGAATATACCAAATTTACTTCGGCAGAACATACAAAATATTTACAAAGACAACACCATAAAGATTAAATTAAATAACAGATTTTCTGAAGAAGGAATTATAAATCGTGGTGTGAGACAAGGCTGCCCCCTATCCCCAACACTGTTTGCAATTTATATCAATGAAGTAATATGTTGCTGGAACAAAACATATAAATTTGGAATAAGAATATCAGAAAATAGAAAATTAAACACCCTACTGTTTGCAGATGACCAAATAATAATAGCAAATTCCGAAGATAATCTACAGAAAGGTCTGTATGAACTTAACAAAATTACAGAAGAATATGGATTAAAGATATCTACAGAAAAAACAAAAATTATGGCATTTCAAGGTGTAGATCCTGTCAGAAGTAAAATTGTACTGGACAATAAAATTTTGGAGCAGGTGAATAATTTTACATATCTAGGATGCAATATCTCATATGAAGAAGAAAAGGATGTAAATGCAAAAATATCTAAATTTTTAAGAATTTTAGGGTTAATAAATTCTATCTTCAAGCCACAGTTAGTCCAAAAGCATTCAAGACTGAAAGTGTATAAAAACACTGGCTCTTCCAACTCTTTTGTATGGTAGCGAAGTATGGACGTTGAAACAGAAGGATATACAGAGACTTAGATCTGCTGAAATGAGATATCTTCGGAGGACTGCAGGATACACACTACTAGATCACAAAAAAAATGAAGACATCTTAGAAGAATTACACATGGAATCTTTAGAAAACAAAATTTCTGATTATAAGTCAAGATGGATACAACATGTTCATCGAATGGAAGATCACAGAATACCCAAACTAATGTTAAGATATCAACCTGCAGGAAGAAGAAGAACAGGACGTCCACTCAAAAGACTTCTGGATGGTGTTTCTCTTGAGGCCGAAACAGGTCAACAAATGGCCTAAATTCGTGAATGTACTATGATGATGATGATGATTGACTACTTCAATCCTCAAATCTAAAATTATCTTTAGGAAAGTTAAAATAAGACTATATAAAACCTGCATACGTCCAATTGTGGTATATGGTTGTGAAACCTGAACTATGGCAAAGAGCTCTGAGAATTTAATTAACATTTTTGAAAGAAAGATTTTGATAAGGATATATGGACCAATAAAATAGAATGGAAGATGGAGAATAAGGTATAATAAGGAAATCTATGACCTTTTTTAAGGAACCTTATAAAGTATATCTACTCATGAAATTAAAAAAAACAATGTAATGGGTTGAACAAAGAATGCAACCTAAGAAAGTGATGACGGAGGAGATGTTTGGGAAGCGGCCAGTAGGAAAACCTAAGAAAAGTTGGGTGGACTCAGTGAAGGAAGATTATCATCAACTATAGGAACTGGCAACAGAGAGCATTGGATAGATACGATTGGAAGGTCTCGCATTAAGAAGGCCCGGGCCCGCTATGGGCTGTAGCGCCATTGGAAGAAGAAATATAATAACTGCTAAGTCTCGGATACTGCATCGTGTCATGGTGCAGACCTACGGTACTTGCGCTTCTAGGTTTAGAAAACTGACTATAACGACTGGGGTACCCGACGTGCTGACCACATGTCAATCCTATACCGGTCAGATGAAGGTCCAACTCAGTGGTTAACACATGTGTATGTGAGTCCAAGGGACTTTGAGGACTTTCGCGCTATGGAGTGTTTAGAAACTTACAGTGGGCTGCGGAGGAAAGCATAACTCGTGTGCGAAGAAAAGTTATTAAGTTGCAGAACATTGAATACAACTCCACGATGGCATGACCAGAGTTTTTTTTCTTTCATTATTTCTTTTGTTCTACCATTTGTGTCATGTTTCAGATTTTTTTCACTAGTGTTTGTTTTCTTGCTCCCCTTGTATTGTGATACGCCTATAAAAGGGACCACATTGTGCAATACGACCCTCCCTTTGTGCGTCTTCTCCTACCACTAGTAAAAAAAAGCCAGTCGATCATATGGGTTAAGGGTAGCGTGGATTTTTATACATAGACTAGAAATTTCTCAATAATAAAAAATCTCAGATTTAATTGAGAAAGAAGTCACTTATTAATCAGTGAATTCAATAGACTCTAGGTAAAAAAGTTATTTTTATATTTACCGTACCATCAATATCTTCATATTTTATGTTTATTTTAAAGACTATATTTCTCCATATTCTTAGTTTGTAATGTGTACAAATTGCTATAAATATTTTTAAATGTTTATTTTTCAATTTATTTTCTAAACCAAACTCAATACCTAAGAGATTTCCAGTCATTTGCCGTGCGATCTACCGAGGGTCTGAATTGAAATTTTCTCCAGAGAGGAAGCATCATACTTTTAAAAAATCGCCAGAACTTGCATACCTTTAAGAGGTAACGTTTCATATTTTATAATCTTTAAAATAAAAGTTAAGTTACTGATTTATGAACGTACATCTGTTAGCCTACCTTAATAATATTTTTAAAAAGTGGAACTACACCAAATAATACAAATAATTTGTCTCATATTTTAATATGAATTATTCACGTTGGAAATTTATATATATTAAAATTATTATAGAACAAATTAAAAAACAATGTGTGTGTATATATATATATATATATATATATATATATATATATATATATATATATATATATATATATATACTTTTCATTTCATAAAAAAAATCCATCCATAGTAATTCTGCCCAAAGGCAGGTCCTTCACTGCAATCATAGCATTTTCATGCTATGCTTGCAGCTTTACTGGGGAATTGTAGGTGTGCTAGCTTCCCGTTGCTTTCCACACCGGTGAAGGATGATCACCGGTGAAGGATGATGATAATGACAAGGATGATGATGATGGCCATATGATTTCGGGGACCGTTTGGGCCTTAAAGTTTTCCTGACATTTGTCTTACAGGTGAGGAAAAACCCCGATAAAAACTTCACCCAGAAAAACTGCTCCGACCGGGGATCGAACCCGGGCCTGCTGCGTGACAAGGCAGCACGCTCTCTCGAGACCACAGCGGTGGACAAAAAAATAAATAAGAGAACGAATTTTACAAACTGATGAACAGTGAATCTCCTAACTCCGTTGCCTATTACAATGACGTCTGAATTTAATTATTACGCAGTTTGCTTCATATTGTATTAATGTAATTGGGAGACAAGACGAGACTGTCGATTTGGCTTGTCTGGCCCGTGACGTTGAGAAGTTGCAATTTGTCAGTTGATATACGTATCCATTTATCTTGCGCTCGGAAAATCTAGCAATATGAATTTTTACCTTTTTAATAGTAGACAAATTTCAAATGCTCTTTGAAATTTTCGTGTGACGTGATTAGTAACTTTGTTATTACTTTAGCAGCTCGAGCGGTCTTCAGTGGAAGGAGGACATATATGTAATTGTTCTGTATTAAAGTATGATTTTAATTCTATCCCTTAAGATGAAAAGTAATTTAAGACCGAAACAATTGCTCGATAATGACCTCGACGCAAGGAATAAAGGTGTTGCATATCCCATTATTGCAAGTATCTAAGCTAAATGAGGTATTTTTCTCTAAACGTCATGAAACAAATTTAATAATTACAATACTTATCTTTTGACTGTGCATGTTATCAGACACATGCCTTATTCAAAATGTCAGGCTTCGTCACTGGTATGATTATAACATTATTGTTACGTATTGCATTGGTAATATAGAAAAATAATTAATTAATCCTATTAGAGAGGATACTTACCGCTCTGTCTTTTTAACTAGGGATTCCAAATTCTCCGGGGGGGGGGGCAAACATCTATAATTTCTTCCCCCTGTGAATTTGCGCACTGGATTAACTGTATTTGGTATTTATAGGAAACCTGATATAAAAATAACAATTAATCGCTCACTGCAATGGGCAGGACATGTGACACGAATAAGGAATGAGAGAGAGGTATTGATATTTCTTGTAGGAAAACCAGAGGGAAAACGTTCAGTTGGTAGACCAAGAATGAGGTGGCAGAATAACATAAACCATGATTTGAAGGAAGTCAATTATACAGGGGATGATTGGAAATAATTAGCATAGAACAGGGAAGTATGGAGAGCTTATGTCCGCGCGATAGTGCCAATGAGTTAGTTCACTAGACAAAAAAAAAACAGGTGGATTATTTCGTGTGTTTACAACAATCCGTACATATTAAAGATGGTATAAAGGTAAAGGTATCCCACTACAGGCCTCGGGAGACCCTTGGAGTAGTAGGAGGTTAAGGCTCCCACTTTTCTGGACAATCGGCACTTGATGTCAGCCCTGCGTGACGGCCGTCTTTACCCCCAGAACAAGCGTCTGGTACTCATTTCCGTTAGAGGCTGAATCGACTCCAATGCCATAGTGCCGCCAGAAGGTATGATATAAAGGTTAGCAATTTATTGCTAAGTTGAATATAAAACCTATTCTCGTATCTATTTCAGTACCAACAACATTTTCCAAATAAAATACGGCGTCGAAGTAATATATATATATATAATCAACCTGCAGGAAGAAGAAGACCAGGACGTCCACTCAAAAGACTTCTGGATGGTGTTTCTCTTGAGGCCGAAACAGGTCAACAAATGGCCTAAATTCGTGAATGTACTATGATGATGATGATGATATATATATATATATTTGGCAAATGCCCCAGGTTGTCTTTCGACATTCCTTGTGTTCTCTCATGGTAAGGCGTATTTGTATGTAACCCACTTCTGAGGTTGGGGCGCCTGGAAGGCGGGTTACGTTACCTCGATGATGTGATGGGTGATGATGATAGTGGTCCGCCAGAAGAGTCCATAATCCTAAGCTTAATCTAAGATGAAAATGAATGATGATGACTGCGATGGCCATATGATTTCGGGGACCGTTTGGGCCTTAAAATTTTCCTGATATTTGCCTTACAGGTGAGGAAAAACCCGATAAAAACCTCATCCAGAAAAACTGTACCGACCTTGGATCGAACCCGGGTCCGCTGCTTGACAAGGCAACACGCTACCTCGAGACCACAGCGGGGGACTGCGTCGAAGTAATATAAGTGTGCTAATTTTAATAACGAATTCTTTGAAGTAAATAAATAGATAGATTCTCTCAGTTTCATTAAACATACATTTGTGCAAAATCTTGTGTGGCACATGTCACTTATTCTGATATAATATATATATCATTATCTCTGTATTAGGAAACTTACAGTTTGTCCTTTTCTCCCTTACACAAGAAGCCATTCTGATCTATTTGTACATTTTTGTTTGCAATATCTAGTAGGCCTATGTAAAAAGTTGTTTATTTGTTTGATTGTTTGTTTGTACTTTATGCGCGGCCATACCGTTGACCCGATTGTGATGGGGCTTTTTGCAAAATGTTCAGGAGATTCCCGGGATGAACATAAGCTATAAGAGAGTTGTGATACTCGACTCCTACACCCTTAAAAATTGCACTTTATAGTAGAAAATGTAAAAAAAAGTAGATCTTTGGACCGCTTAAATGGCTTACGCTGCCTAAACCATAACAAATACACACAATTAATGTAGGCCTACATAGATTGAATATCTCAAAAAGCTCTACAAAAAAGTCCGCGACAGCAAATGTTTACTCTCTTACGGATAACTCACAATAACCATTTTTGTTGTGTTTCATTGATGCCAAGAAGATCGAGACAAGTACGTAGATTCCTGTGCAAGCATAGCAGCACATGGTGGGTATTCTTTTACTGATAACTCACAATAACGAATTTTGTCTTTTAGTTCATTTATGCCAAGAAGATCGAGATAAGTAGATTCCCGGGCAACATCGGGTAATCAGCACGGGAATCTTAAAATAATTACGATATACATTTATAATTATTTTTCATTTTACTTATTCAACTAATCATAAAAAGTACATTAATTTTTGTCTTTCAGCTCATTTATGCCAAGAAGATCGGGATGAGTAGATTCCCGGACAACGCCGGGTAAACAGCACGGTGAATCTAAAAATAATTGCGATATGTTTCCTTTTACTTATTTAACTAAACATAAAACACATTAATTTTAATATTTCAGCTCATTTATGTCAAGCAGATCGGGATAAGTAGATTCCCCGGCAATGCCGGGTAACCAGCACGGGTTTCTAAAAAAATATAAGTTTATAATTATATTTCCTCCTACTTATTCAACTAAGCATAAAAGCAGATTAATTTTCATTTATTTAGGCGTAGCAGCGTATGCCGGATATTAGCTAGTTAAAATATATAAATTCTCTTCCACCTCGTTTATACATCTTGTCTTGGGTCTACCAATTCTTCGCTTTGTACCCAGCTTTGAATTCAGTAGACCCTATTAACTTAAATTACCGCAAATTTCCAATTTGGTCAACATGTCCCAGCCACCCAACCCTTCTTCTTCTAATATTAGTTATTATATCGATGTTCTTATAATTTTGCGAATTTCGAAAGTACTATGAGACTATTGAGGTTGTCATCATTAAAATATTTAAAACAATATATATCTTCATCGATCCTAATTAGTAGACCGAAAATGACCATGCAAAGTATATATATATACGTCCACCGCTGTGGTCTCGAGGTAGCGTGCTGCCTTGTCACGCAGCGGGCCTGGGTTCAATCCCCGGTCGGGGCAGTTTTTCTGGGTGAGGTTTTTATCGAGGTTTTTCCTCACCTGTAAGACAAATGTCAGGGAAAACTTTAAGGCCCAAACGGTCCCCGAAATCATATGGCCATCATAAATCAACACCCTTATCATTATCATCATCATCATCATCATCATCATTCACAGGTGTGGAAAGCAACGGGAAGCTACCACACCTACACAATTCCCTAGTAAAGCTGCAAGCATAGCATGAAAATGCTATGATTGCAGTGAAGGACCTGCCTTCGGGCAGAATTACTATGGATGGATATATATATATATTAAATTTAAATATTCTTCTCTAGTCTTTCTTATTACTCCATTGTCTGTTCGCCATTTTCTAACTCTTGCTTTTAAAACAATACTTGTACAGACTCTTATAATGCCACACTTCGACTACTGCCACATATTACTGACTATTTAACTCATGCCCCAAATGGGAGTCAGTGACCAATCACGTTACAATGATTTTTTATTTGAACCAATCACAGTCGTGTTTCGCCTAGAATTTACCAACTAAAGTTTATCATAATAAAGAAAGCACCTCATTTTTAACATTCTGAATAGGTCATAGCATTATTTTGCAGTGACTGACCCACCAAGAAATACGGCTACCAGATTGTATATAAGTGCATGAATGTCAACACATACCGCATGCGGGAGTTAATATAAAAAACATTTGTAGCAATTTATTATACAACCAAAAAAAAAAAAAAAAAAAAAAACCACTGTTTGCACTTTCTTAAATGTATTTTTTCCCAGAAAAATATAATTGTCATATTTACATCATAGGACTCACTTCGTGAGTCGTGAATTAATCGATAATTTGGAAATCACTCGTGGCATTACTTATGACTAATCTGACAACTGATCTATCTGACAGACTACAGCGTGCTCATAATGCGTGCATTCGATTTATATCCAATCTCCGTCGTCATGACCACTGGTTCCTACATTTCAGGCCGTATCATGGCTACGCCTAAATGACAGAAGAACTTTACATTCACATACCTTACTATTCTAAATTGTGCACACATATTTACCAAGTTATTTAACAACACGTTTTCAAAATTTATCGGCTCATCACAATTTAGGAAGAAGATCACAATACTCTTCTTTGCTTTTGATACCACAGCACAGGACATGTCTATATTCCGAATCTTACACAGTATCTATGACTAGTGCATGGAACTCTCTTCCCAGTCATGGCAGGGACTGTCAATCGCTATCACTATTTAAATCCAAATTAACTGGTATCCTAAGTTCGACACAATGAAAACATTAACTACATAACAACTATATAGAGCATTCTATAAATAATCATCTAGGAATTTACTTACTTTATTTTGTACCATTTTAATTTTATTATATTCTATATTTTTTGTTAGTATTAGCTTAGATCACATCTTCATTGTATTTTGTTTAGTCTGTGTTTTAATAATATCTTAAAATTGTAATATGTATATAATTTTTGTATAATTCTACTATTCGCTGGTTGAGTGGAAGAGAAGACCTTATGGCTTTAAGTATGCCAGCTAAAATAAAGCGTTATTATTATTATTATTATTATTATTATTATTATTATTATTATTATTATTATTATTATTATTATTATTATTATTATTGTTATTATTTATACCTTGAATATAAGTAGCACTTTAGTCTCCCTTTTTTCAAACCTTTCCTGCGGTAGCTATTGAACTCTTTCCTGGGTAGATTTTTATTTATAGTTAATCTTTTCAAATGGCCCTACCGTTGCATTTTTTGTTGTTGATGGTGGTTGTGATGGCGGTGGCGGCGGCGGCGACGGCGACGATAATGACTTTAAATAATACAGAAGAAACGAACAAAAATAAATAATTTAAACGTGTGTCTAATTATTTATAGCCTATCTAATAGTTATAGCAGTTATGAAAGATATTGTTTTCACTGCGGTCCGCCAGAATAAAATAACTGACACAAAAATGTGTTATTCCAATTTAAAGGTTACATTTTATTATCTTTTCTTTATTTATACTTTTATATTTTTCCTTTAAATTTATTTTCCAAATTATTTTTACCATATTTCACTAAATTCCAGCTACTCTGCTAAGGTTTTCAATGGTTTCCCTTAGCTCTAAAACAAATATCGGAGTGGTCACATAGAGTCCACCAGTAAATTACAACTACCTAAAATATTTTCAAAATTTCGCAAGAGATCAGCTTAACCTGAAAGGAACCATTTCTGGTTTGGTAGTTCCCCCATCTTGTCCCTTCAGGGATTGGAGGCGGCCGTGGCGGCTGCGTACTTCCTTTTGGCGACATGGAACATCGAACTTAGGACTTCTAACAATAGACCAACAAAATAAGGCTTGTTAATGTCCGACCACTGGATCCTTTTTCTCTCCTGATCTATGGCTAGTTGCGACTGGCGGCATGATTATCGCTCAACCAACGACGAATAAATATCAATGGGCTGAAGAGGGCACGTAAGACCTTATAGCAGTCGGAAGTGATAGGTCACGTGCCCTGCACGTTAATTCCTTTCGGCTGGTCAAACTGAGTGTTCACTTGGCTGATCGGGCGGAGAGCGTGTGTATAAAGGGTGATCCTGCACTTCCAATCCCAAAATCTAGTCTAGTCTAGTGCTCAACAGTCAGTGACCAGAATTTGCATCCCAATCTGCGGCTAGTTACGAAAGGCAGCTGGATCCTCGCTCTTACCACAAACTCAGATAACAATATCAATCGGCTGAAGAGGGCACACAGTCCCTAAAGCTGCCGGAAGAGACAGGCCTCGGGCCCAACTCATTGATTTAACCTGGCAAACTGAATGCAAACTCGACAGGCCAGGGGACAATGCGTTAGGGTACATAAATGGGGGCACTGCTCTTCCAACGTCTTGTCTAGTCTAGTATTTCCTTGTGTGTGTGTTTTTAATATAACCACAGCACTTTACGTGCTGACCGATAATTTTGCCTCTTCCTGTTGATAAAATTGCCTCTTCTTCTTTGCAATGAGATATATGTCCGCAAATTAACTTCTTTGACAAAGATATCGATTCAACAATATACGATCGATATGGTACAGTAAGAAATTCCAAAAGAAAACAACTTAAAAAATTACAAAAAAAAAGTTAGTTCTGTTGCTCTAAAACAATTATTAAATGTTGTATAATGAATCTGTATTATTGTTAATAGTTATTTCTCATACAGTCATCTGTTATTGATGTCCCAAGCCCAAAGAGATTTAACAGTAAAGATATGCTATTTAAAATTATATAACCGGCTTAGAAATCGCCCGGAAGAAAGATCGGAATACATAACCTCACATTTAGTATATATTAAACATAATTATTTATAGCTTCTGATGTTGTATTATTCGCTAAATAGTCACTCCAAATTCAACGCGAGGTTGAATTTTTCATTAGATTTTTTTTTTCAGAAAAACACAACCTCTTGTTAGATTACTGTTGATAAAATGTAATATCTTTAACTCTATTTTATGTAAATAATTAATTGTAGGAACAAGCCTATAGTTGGTGGAATTGTGAATTGTGCATTGTTATGATTAGTAAATTAAGGTACATCAAGTTATAAGCATTAATATATTATATAGATAAATCTGTAGAATGTGGTTTAATGCGCAATGTATCATGTGGTCGGTATTTTTACTATTTTCCACTACGATGGACCGGGTTAGATTCCCGGCGAGGAAAGGAATTTAAATTTAAATAGGCCATCCACTTTGGTTCTGATTGTGTGTCCTTTATTTTCTGATGCTCTCTTCTATGCTGAGCGGTGGCCCTGACATATTTGCTACACACAATTACAGAAAGGCCTGCAATTGTGCATTTGTCTGGTGTGTGTTTTGTCTAGTGTGTATGTATGTGTGTGTGTGTGTGTGTGAGAGAGAGAGAGAGAGAGAGAGAGAGAGAGAGAGAGAGAGAGAGAGAGAGAGAGAGAGATTTATTCACTTGCCAACAAGTTACTTTCAAGAACAATTGAATTGAAAATCCCTTGAAACTTCTACAATATAGAAACCTGTTAAAATTTGTTCACTAGGTGTGGAAAATGGCCCTCTCCTACCCGCAAGCAGTGAAAGAGTATTGGCAAGTGAGTAGCAGTGTCTTTCCTTGTCAGCCTATCCGACGTAGGGTCGAATAGGAGGAAGGGCCTTTTAACACCTACTGAGCCGTATTAAAGGCCATGTTTTATACCCTATAAAATCAGAAAAGATAAAAGAATGAGAAAGTAGAATAAAAAAACCTTGTGATCTCGCTACAGATGTTAGCAAGCCCTTGTGGTAGTAGTTAGATTAAGACTCCTTTCTAGACAATCGGAAAACAATTTCAGCCGAATTGTGAGTCCTTCGTATCACCTGTTTTACTCCCAGAACATGTTGTCTGGTACTTATTTCCGATAGAGGCTGAGTCGACCTCAAAGCCATAGTGCCGCCAGAAGCTTTAGCTCAATTTAAAGAGACTGCCTGCTTATAGAATGTTGCTTTAAAATACTCAACTGTATGCCTTAAATAATGATTATAATAGACAAAATACCAGAAATTGTTTTTAGTAATAGAGAATGATTTTAATTTTATAAGGGAAAGTAGGTCTATTTAAATAAGTAATTATAAGAATCTCTGGAGATCCTAGCAGTACGAGTTAGTTAAATTGGAGTTGAAAACAAATCAAATCGATCTATAAAGTTGGCCTTTGCAACTTGCTCAAAGTGCTGACTTCAAACTTTTAATTAAAAGAACATAGAGTGATTAACAAACTATAAGTCGCAACTTAGAGGAACATCTTTTTAAAAATTTCGGGAACACCAAGGAAGAAGGTTCGCACTTTACTTCCTTGCCTTCATTAATGTAGCAAATTCTTCTCTGCTAAGAATTTTGCATCTGTATTAAAATAAAATGAGCTTAAGTATGCGTAATTTAGGAAAGAAAATATTGGTTCTATTATATAGATTGGTTCAAAAGTTCATCCCGATAAATTAATTTTCCTCTGTCAATCAATTAAATTAATTCTATGTCATTGATAGTTATATTTCCATTTAAATTTCCTCCTTACTGTGGTATTGAGGTAGCGTGCTGCTTTGTCAGGCAGCAAGCCGTAGTTCGATTCTCGGTCGGTACAAGTTTTCTGAGCGATTATTTATCGGGGATTTTCCTCACCCTTAAGGCAAATGTCAGAAAAAACTTTAAGGGACAAATAGCCCCTGAACCTTATCTGGCCAACATTATCATTTCACCTCATTAGATTAAGTTTAGAATTAAGGACTCTTCTGGCGCTTCATTACCATCACCGTCACCTATCATACATATGTCATCGGGGCAGCGGAACTTCGTCTTCCAGGCGCCCCAACATTAGAAGTGGGTACAATAACTAATTCCAGGAGAGAATACCAGAATGTCCAATTGACAACCTGGGGGCATTGAATAAAAAACACATTTCCTACTTTGTCTCTTTTATTCCTTTAATATAGAATAAACCAACGTACATTTTATGTAACTATTACAGTACGTATATTGTGGGCGTACTTTGTATTCATTTATTTAACTTATATATCCGCGACATAGTGTATTTAGTTAAGGCAATACGCTACAAGGCGAAATTTTGCGGATTCGATTCCCGATGTGGTTAGGGTTTTTGAACTCATTTAAAACTTCCTGGCGGCTCCATAATCCTGGAGTTGACTCAGTCTCTAACAGAAATTATTACGAACTCCTCGCAAGTCGCCCGAATCCTAGGTTCAATTTTCGTTAAAATACTGAAAAAAATTCATAACTGAGTCTAGGTCCGTTGCCTAGCACTTCTAAAAGAAAGTAATGTTCTTTCTCAATAAACATTTTGTATAAAATTTAATTTTAACATTTAAGTTAGATGCTTAGACTTTACTTTCACTTCCTATGTAATGACTATCTTTTGTAGGATATCTCTCAATATGACTACGCACTTTTGAAATTACAGATCCAGGAACGTCGTTTACAGATGTATTTTTTTACACTTTTTATGTATTGGAGTTAAATTTTGTTTTGGTAAATCAGATTGCTTTCTTGTACAGCCACAGATCTGCATAAATGCCTTCCTTCATACATTTGTGCGGACACCATCATGAAAAATGTTATGGGTTACATTGAAGCTCCTCTCTCTTGAAGTGTTGACTTGGTCGCTTTCTTTCAATGGAACTGAGCTCCACGAGAGATTTAAGATACACATCTCGTTCATCCTTAGTGTTAATGTGGAAGCGAGAGAAAATGTCATTTTCCATAAAGACTTCGATGCAATCTATTTTTCAACTAGAAAAGACGTAATTAAGCTCATCTGTTAGGATTTTTTCTTGGAATAATGAGCAGTATTTAGATTTATTTTGAAATGAGAGGAACCCTACTGCACTGGGTTTAGGATAAAACAACTAGCACTAACGAATAAATACAACAGGCTTAAGTTTAATGTAGGCCTAAGCCTAGGCCTAATCTTGTAGTTTGAGAGAATATAACATACCAAAGTAAATGCCTACTTGCCCACACGTGCAAGAACGTTTTTTTGCCTCAATGGTTTTGTCAACCCAGTTGACGTACTGAATTCGAAAAAAATCGGACTATTTTTATCACATTGCACCTGTAATTATCCACATTTATCATCTTTTATATTTTTTGACTTGTACTAGTTCCTCGTCAGAACTACTCATCATGATATTAACCCTAAATTAAAAACTTAACAATACGTGATCTTCACTGCATTTTAACGTAATCCAATCATAAACCCTTATTATCCATGAAAATATAAATAACTATCGTTTTTAATTGGACAAGAATCCTTCTGTAGTTAGCAATTCATATACAATTTGAGCGTCCCGCACCGTAGCCGAGGAAGCCTTGGCGCAGAGCTACGGGACTTGCGCTGGTTCGAGTCTCCATAGGGGAAGAAATTTTCTCTTAGTATTTCGGTCAGCATGGGACCGATGCCCACCCACATCGTGAGGCATTTGGGTAGCTACAATAAGTTAGCAGCTCCAGGTTGAGAAAACCAGCTATAACGTCTGGGGGACACGACAAGTTGACCACATGTCACCCCTACACTGGCTGATGATTATCTACCTCTGTGATTGGCACGTGTGGATGTGAGGCTAGCAGCCGGCTCGTAGGCTAAGGGCTTTCTAGGCCTGTCGCGCCAGGAAACAAATAAATAGCCATTTGAGCGAACGGTATTTTTTCTTTCCTAAATTGTGTATAACTAATGATTATACAAGCAGAAAATCCAAATCTCAACAATAGGCTACAATGAAATTGAATGTAAACTATTAAAAACAACCTAGAAATTATGTAATAATATTATACAACATGAAATTATAATTTTAGCACACATTTTAGCGACTGTGTCAGTGTGAGAATGAGAGGCAAATATTTGGTACCGTGATAAACCTTTTAAATAATCATGACTATTCTGATTTTACAAAAAAAAGTTATTTTATAAAAAAATATAAGCACGAAAGTGATATCACAAGAATATAAGTGAACAACTATCTTCTTCTTTGGCTTCACGGCCCTTTTTGTCTAGCCTTAGCGTCCCTTGTAGTAATCGATCATTCTCTTCTATCTTGCGATTTATTGTTCCATCCTTCAACTCCCAGAGCTCTCAAATCTGCCTCGACATCATTCAATCAACTTAATTTCTGTCGCCACACATTACGTCGACCTTCCGGCGAATTCAAGATTATTTTTGGAATATGGTCATCTTCCATTGTAATAACATGTCCAAAAACTCCCATCTTCGGGCCTTAATTTCAACTACCATATGAGGCAGCTAAATGTTCACATTATATAAGTTTATACCAGACTTCAATGCTTGCCTCTAAGCATAGAATTATTTGAACATACCTTAATTGGGATACATTACACTTCAATAATAAACCTTACTTCATTTTACTGCCAGTGTTTCCACAATCCAATGTAAAGTGGCTGGTCTAGGCTTGCTTTAGTAAGGTTATACTTACACTGACAGAACATTTTCATATGTCTGGCTATTAATAATAATCAGTTTAAGTTTTCTTTGAAGTTCAATTTAGGCTGCACATGTAAAAACGGTCTGTTTATTACTCTGTCAAAATGAGAGCTTCATATCACATTAAGAAAGGATCCGTTGACAATTGCTTTTTGTATAGTTGTAAAAATATCATTGCTTGTCATTTTAGGAGGCCGAATCCCATTAACTGATTAACTAACTAGCACTATCGAACCTGTTGGTTAATGGCCACACACTCTCACACATCACTATCCTGAGCTAATGTTTTCCAATCATGGTTAATGTTATTCTCGTACCTCATTATTGACCTACCAACTGGGCGCTTTCCTTCTAGTTTTCCTAAAAGAAGCTTCCATGCCCCTTTTGCACTACTCATCGGTGTCACATCTCCTGCCCATCGTAGTCCCATTATCACGTTTAAATTGTAGTTGAAGATTTTCCAGGGCAAATATCAAAACATTCGGGCTGCAATTTTCCTCATAGTATCACCATATTTATCATCAATCATACGCAATAAGAAATTAAGAAAAAATAGGTGGTCTTCTAGTTCACAAGTAGAATCAGGTCACAAACTATGAGATAGCATCTGTCAAATTAGAGTTGAAATAACAAATCTAGAGATATGACATGGTCTTACAGAGTCCAATTATCATTATTCTATATCAATAAAATACTTGATAACATTTCGTTGACTTAGTTCTCAAAGTGTATAATTTTAACCACATAGGCCTACATAAATACATTAAATACTGTCATAAACCTTTGTGACATAGTATTAAATAATTCTCTCTTTCTTTCTCTGTATAACATCGAATAGATAAACACACTGGAGGAGATAGAAATTTAAAAGAAATCTACAGTGATCTAATCTTCTTATACGTATAAATGAGTCTGTGAATCTGTTTGTCCTTTATGAACTCAAAAACTACTTGACCGATTTGATTGGGGATTTTACCGTCATTTAGATTTTTTCTGGGACAATTACGTATATAACATTACCGTACGTACTAAAGGGCCCGAGCAAAAAAAAAAGCATCAGTACACTAAAGAAATTGCTTTTTGTACACTTAAATGGCTTGCTTTGCTTAAACCATAACAAATACACCAAACTAATGTGCATAGAATTGACTGTCTCAAAAAATTCTACAAAAAAGTCCGCTACAGTAAATGTCTACATTTTACGGATAACTCACAATAACCATTTTGTCTTTCAACTCATTTATGCCAAGACGATATGGATAAGTAGACTCCCGGGCAACGCCGGATATCAGCTCAGGGTTTCTTAAAATAATTACGATATACATTTATAATTAGTTTTCTTTGTACTTATTCAACTAAACTTTAAAAAAAATATTTAGGCGTAGCAGCGCAAGCCGGGTATTAGCTAGTATTTTATATGCAGAAACGTATCCAGTAAGAACAACCCTCTCTACAAAATTATGACAAACAACAAACATTAATAACCTTCTGCTGATGATGGAATGTTTTCAGAGAAGCCTTCAGTTAAAAAAGAGGAAAACGGTAACTTATAGATAATAAATTTATAATTTATATTTTAAATTTTCATAATTACCATGGTGTTTACTGGTATTTTGGTAGAGAGAATTTCAAGTTAAAGTGTAAGTGACCATTCATCAAATCAGGTATCGTGAACTGAGAGAAGTTTTTCGAGGATGAGAGAATTCGAGCTTCATAGACCAAACACAGTAACAGCCGAAACCTAAAATAAAACCACGGTCGCGGTGGTCGAACGATTATGTTCCTTGCTTCTAGTCCCGAGGGTCGCGGGTTCAAACCCGGCCGGAGTCATTGGATGTTTAGGATAGAAAAAGTTCAAGGAACAAGTCCTATGGGAGGGACTTTAAAACACGTGTCCCGAGGTTTAGTAGTAAAAGAACATCAAGCTGCAAAGAAAGGCATTTGATTAAAATTTAGCCGACCTTCTTCCATCCAAGTAATACTTCAGTTTCCTACTAGATGTCTCCTCGTGACGATATCACTCGCTGACATCTATAGTGAAGTCAGAGTAATTAAATTAGTCTGATTAAGAAACTTTCACCAGGGGAGCACCCATATCCCTAGCGGGACAAACATGTAACAATCACCATCATATTAAAGACACTATAAATGTTATGAAATAAAAATAACCAATCGACCATTTCAGGACTGAGGGAGGTATCGCGTTAATTACTTGAGACGAGTGGCGTCATGGTTATTAACATTTTACACATCCGGTAGGGTAAGTAGGAATCGTCGTTTTCACGCCTTCTCGTCTCAGACACGATTTCTAAAATATTCTTCTGCACTACGTATGTGGCAATTTAATAAGACATATCAGATGTACTTAACAGCATGGAGTTTGTTTCAAGATACGCATCTGTTATATTGAAATATTGTTTTCTTGTTTGGTTAGTGTTTATTTATATATTATACTAACTTACTGGCACTATCGAACCCGCAAGTTCATGGCCGCGCAGACATAAGCTCTCCACACATCCCTGTCCTGAGCTGTTTTCCAATCATCCCATCTATAATCTACTTCTCTCAAATCATGGTTAATGTTATTTTCCCATCTCATTATTGGTCTACCAACTGGGCTTCCATGCCCCTCTTTCATTCCCATTTGGTACCACATGTCCTGCCCATCGCAGTCTACGATACTTAATTGGTCTGATTATATCTGACTTCCTATAAAGATCATATAGATCACCATTGGTAGTCTTCTGCATTCACCTGTCTATTTACCTCTCTTTGGTTCAAAAATGTTCCTAAGAACTTTATTCTCAAGTCTGAATTTATAATTTATTTATTATACTATGACAGGTCTTTTAATACTTATAATAAAGTCTTGAGGATTTTAATGTACAAGAAAGTATTATTTTTTAATTGCGCTAATATCATTTGATAAGATACACAACACAAAAAATAGGGACAAAGTCATATTCAAGTCATAGTCAAATTTATTATAGATAGACGAATATATTGGAAAGCTCATATAGAAAGAATGGAAGACAGCCGACTTGCAAAAAGAGCTAAAGAAGATAGGACTGGAGAAGAACAAGAGGAAGATAAGCCAAGAGATGGATAGACAGTGAATGCACATCCAATTACGTCTTCATCCGGCGACTGATTTTGGAAATAAACAGGATGAAAATCCTACAATTATGAGTAAGAAAAAGGGAAGAAGCGCTAATATAATTTAAATGTCGATACATCTTACGAAATCTGATACGTAATTTAAATAGAACATTACTGTTTAGAATAGATGTAACTGTGTCTAGTTGTATAATTAGAAATTAGGTTACGTGTTACGGAGTGTCGAATTTCTTGAAAGAACAGCGAGAATAGATGACGTAGCTCTGCGGTTGACAGGAGTTCTGTTTTTGGCACGCAATTAAAACAGAAACTGGCATTCACAATAATCTCCATCAATTTGTAACAGACCTCCTGCACAGATGAACCAGCTTCAGTTGTGTAATACCTAGCAATACTGTATTCTCTACAGATAGTCCAAGTTTAGCTTTAAAGATATGAGACGAAATACATATATTAGGAAAATGTAACGATTTAGAATATTGGAAGCGTCAGTTGTTACCGGAAAGATTTCTATATTCAGATCGTGAAAAATTGGCATAAAAAAAGTAAAGTGATCCCACAACAGGCCCGGAGTCCCTTGGGGTAGTAGAAGGTTAAGGCTCCCACTTTTTCTAGACAATCGGCACTTTATGTCAGCCGGGTTGTCAGCCCTGCGTGACGGCCGCCTTTACCCCCAGAACAAGCTTCTGGTACTCATTTCCGTTGTTAGAGGCTGAGTCTACCCCAGGGCCATAGTGCCGCCAGAGGGTTTGGGTCAGTTTAAAAATCCTGACCCCAACGGGACTTGAACCCTTTGGCATGCTACAAGTAAATGGTAAACCCAGACATTTGGATAAACGTGGGTAAATTTCTGGACAAAATGTGGAAAATAACACTCATTCGTAAATATATATACAAAGCGTAATGTCATTAATACTTAATAATTTTACGCAATCTAATTAATGCATAATTTATTTGTACTGTTATCTATTGTGTTGTCTTTTTTTGTTCTATCTACTTATTATTATTATTATTATTATTATTATTATTATTATTATTATTATTATTATTATTATGGTGGACTAGTGGTTATGCTCCTTGCCTCTGGTCTCGAGGGTCGCGGGTTCAATCCCGGCCGGGGTCGATGGATTTTTAGGGCGGAAAAATCCAAGGAGCAAGTCCTCCGGGAGGGACTTTGGCCGTTTGTCCCGAATCAGAAGATTTTCAGGCTCGTAAAAAATCCTTAAGCCTGAATGAAAAGGCCTCTAAGCAAAATTTACCGAATTTTCCCGTCCTAGTACTACCTTGGTTTCCTAGATGTCAGTATGAGGTGGAACGCTGACCACGGTACACTCAAAATGACATCTATACGAAAACAAGTGTAACTAAATTAGTATGGTTCAAATTCTTCCCTGTAGGGGGAGAGCGCCTAAATCTCTGTAAAGGGAAAACATAGGCTTAGAATGCAATACAAAAATTAATTTTATTGTTATTATCATTATTATTATTATTAATATACATTATTTTATTGATACGTTCCGTGCGACCCATATTAGTAAATAACAATGTATCTTACTTTTAGTTTAATAAAGTACTACTACTGCTGCTGCTGCTGCTGCTACTACTACTACTGCTGCTACTAGGCCTACTACTACTACTGCTACTACTACTACTACTACTACTACTAGTTTTCAGGCCTAACATACATATATTATACCTAGCATTGACGTAGACTAGCTGTATTCTCTACACGTAATCCAGATTTAGTTGTGTGACATAGGCCTATACTAAACTTAGCCTTGACATAGTTCTACTGTATCATTTTAAGAGCAAATTTCTTCAATGGCTCTTAATTGGTTTTTTTTCTGAATTTTTGTAAGATGACAGATTTTAGAAAAGAAATGGGAATACAATGGTACTGTACATTTACTGTACGTAGACTTCAAAAAAGCAAATGATTCAATTAAGAGGGAAAAATTTTATAGTACTCTGCTGGAATTCGAAATTCCTAAAAGGTTAGTTCGACTTATATGAATGGGTCTAGGCTATATGGAACAAAGAGTAGGGTGCGTGTAGCAAACAGTTTTCGGATATTTTGAAATCCACAATGGGTTGAAGCAAGGAGATGCTCTACTATTTAATTTTGTACTAGATCATGTCATCAAATCTTTAGAGGATGAAGAAGGCCTACAACTCAATGGCATTAATAAGCTGTTTTTTTATGCTGATTATGTAGTACTGTTGGCCGATAGCGAGGAGATACTAAGGGCCAACACGCACATACTTTTCAGTAACACTAATAAATTGGGACTGGAAGTAAAAATCAATAAAAACAAATATAAAAATGCATTATATAATGGAAATGGACAGCTGATGACAGAGGAGGTGGCTGCATTCAAATACCTATGAATAGTAATCACAAATCGGAATAAGATGCAGAAAGAAATTAAACATAGGCTCAATTCTGGACGTGCGTACTACTATGCATTACAGGGACTCTTGTCGTCCCAACTCCTTTCAAAAAAGCTAAACTAAAAATATAAAACTGTTATTCTACCATTTATATGATATGGATGCGAAAAATGGACTCTTACTTTTAGGGAGAAAAGATTACAAGTATTTGAGAATAAAGTTTTTAGGGAAATTTTTGGACCAAAGATAGATGAGCAGACAGGTGAATGGAGAAGACTACATAATAGTAAACTACATGGTCTTTACAACAAGCCAGATATAATAATAACAGTTTAGTCTCGTAGACTGCGATGGGCAGGACATGTGGCACGCATGGGGAATGAAAGACGTGCATGGAAGCTTCTTGTGGTAAACCAGAGGGAAAACGCCCAGTTGGTAGACCGAGAATGAGATGGGAGAATAACATCAGCCACGATTTGAGGGAAGTAGATTATACAGGAAATTATTGGAAAACATTAGCTCAGGATAGGGTTGTATGGAGAGCTTATGTCCGTGCAGCCATAAATCTACGGGTTCGATAGTGCCAGTGAGTTAGGATTGCAATAAGCAATTTTATAACTTCACTTTTTTACCACCTTGAAATCGGAGGTCTGTGAGGAAAATGTGTCAATCCTCTCATGGCTTGATTTGAATTCCGATGATACTGACCTAAAATATAATTACAAGTTGAAGGGAATGTTTGTTTCCTTTTAAACAACTAGAAATGCATCTCTAACACTGAGCAACAACAAATAAACTTTTTTTTGTCTCAGAAAGAAAAATATGTGATTCTGATAGCATTTTCTCCTGAATTCAAATAGGCTATGATATCAGGTTTTCTCCATCACGCAAGGTTTCCGAGAGACAGGAATTTATAATTGCAAACACTTTAATATTTTCTACATTCGTAACTATATAATATTCGAACATTCGGACTCACCTAGAAAGTAAGAATGACGATTTTCTGCTATATTTAGGCCTGTGGAGCATCCCTCTTGATGGTCCAACAATATTCGGCCAGCATATTAGGATTCCATTTGCCTTGATACCTCTTTTCCATAGCTGAAAACTACTGATGAAAGTGTACCCCGTTTTATTTTACAATGGACAAATGAACGAAAAAACGTTTATTAAAAATAATTATTTAAATCCTTTAATTGAAATTGAAATAAAAAAAACTGTAGGTGATGGAGAAATTCCCAATAAATATTGAAAACACGATAAAAAACTACATTAAGTACAACTATTGGTACTCATGAGACAAAAATCATTTTGACCAGTGTTATTTGTAGATCAGTTGTTTTCCGTGCGGTTCAATGATCTTACTTTTTTATTGGTGCTTTAGCGTCTGATATTATATCGGCTCTATTTATTTCATTTTGTATTAAATTGTTATTCTCCCACTTATAATATATGGATGCGAAACATGAACGCTTATTTCAAAGGAAGAGAAAAGATTATGGATATATGAGAATAAAATTCTAAGGAAAATATTTGGACCAAAGAGAGATGAACAGACAATGGTGAATACTTCAAAGTGAAATTGCTTAGGACTCTTTATGACCATAAAATAAATATCGACATCGGAACAAATCTAAATTAACTCGTTGGTACCATTAAAACAATGGAACAACATGTATTATCATTATATTATTTTTGGTCTGGACATCTTACCTCTGGGAAAGCTGACGATAAAACAGAATTGTTTTGAAACATGTCCAAGAACAAATCAACATTAATATTGAGGCAAGATGTCCAGACCAAAAATAATATAATTAAAATAACCTCAAAATATAACTTCCTAAAATTAAATATTGTATTATCATGTTGGCCTACTGAGAATGCCCAATAGCAGGGTGCCGCAAAACCATTTTACCCATAGGCCTACATATCATGCAACGCGAGACCAAAGAAGTGATGCAAATATCAATTCTCTCTTTCTCTTCATCTCTCTGAAGCAGAGCAGATCAAGAGGGGTAATGCTAGATAGTTAGTGATGCGTATGATGATGGTGATGATGATGATATCAGTTTTATCTACTTATTATGTAAAATACTTATTAATGTCTGAAGAAAGAACTGCAATCACTCAATCGTTTTTTAAAATTAATTTTAAAATAAGCTTTATAGTGAAGAAACTATCATGGAATTCATCATCATCATCATCCATGCAACTATCAGGCCATGCGGCCTGTTACGGCCTCAAAGAGGAATTTTCCTTTCAGCGCTTTTTTGGATGTCCCAGCGATCTTTTACCTTGGGAACAGTAACGAAGCATGGCTTTTGGAATTCTATGAGATGGCATTCGTTGAAGATGGGCTTTCAAGTTGTTCTGGTAGTTTTGTATATGGTGTAAAATGGGTTCTACCTCCAACTCTTCCATAATTTCCTCATTTATTTTATGATCACACTTTGTATGGTCCCACTCTATGGCGCATAAATCACATCTCATTTGCTGATATTCGGCTTTCATCTCTTCTTCGTATTGTCCATGCTTCACTACCATATATTAATATTGGCCTTGCGAGAACTTTATAAAGTCGCAATCTTGTGTTCTCTTGTACTAAAGATGGTCTCATTATAGGCCTACTCTTGATTATCCCCGTTGTTTTTGTGAAGAAATCTGTGATTATCTTTGATATAGCCTAACAGTTTCATCTTGAAATTTTAAATTATAACTCAAATAATTAAATTCATTTACTCGTTCTAAAATTTTATCGTCCGAAAAAATTTTGCTAGTATAAGGGCATTGGGACGGACGAAAGGCCATCACTTTTGTTTTCTTTTTATTATTCTCCATATTGTAGGCCTACCTATCATGTAATTACATATCAAACTTTACTCTTAATCGAAACATAATGGATGTAGCCTATGTTTATATATGCTGTCCACAAGCAAAATTGAGTTATTCGAGTCATTATCAATAGTATCTAATCATTAATGAATAATACCTTCCCAATGTGATGCGGTAATTTACATCATACTGGTAGCGATATATCCACAATCTTTAATTAATCACTCTAACTTCTAGAACTAAAGCATAGGTATATAAGAATATCGACCACATTAAACTATCACTTATCGTTTTCGATTTTTTAGTGAATTCCCAAAGAATGAAGCTATTAACGCACTACTCAAGAAAAGTATTTTTTATTTTTTTACGGATGTTCACCGATCTTATCTAATAGACACCGAAAAAACCATAACCAATAGGATATATATAGGCTATGTGTGTGTGATTATGTATGTCCGATAACGCTCTAGCGGCCGAAATTTTTGTTTCAAAACCGAACTTAATATTTAGCAATATATTTAAAAAAAGTTATATCGAGTTCGTTAACCAGCAAAATCGGACAATTAGGTGCAGCATATCACCTGAAACGAAAATTTAAAAGTCGCTCTGGCGATCGCAATTTTTAATGTTTTGTAACAAAACTCAGTATATATACTTATCATTAAAATTAACGGAAGAAGATATTCGCGCGAAATCCGATCATTTAACCCGTTCATTATAAATAGGGATATACCGGAAACCGGAATTTAAACAAACTGACTCTAGTAACCGCTATGTTTACTTCGTCGCATTGTATACCATGCAATTCAATTAACCCCTAAAATGGCAATGTAACCTATAAGATACATTGAATCAATTTATTAATATTTTCAATAAATTCATTGAAAAACGAATCAGTAGATATTATACAACTATATGCAATATGTACTCTTACGGTTGTAGGCCATTCGTTTTCTCTGTAGTCCGACGCTTTTGAATAAGCTGACATGAGAAATTGAGTTTCTCTAATTTGAGAATAGAAAAATCGTTAAACTTAAAATATAGCCTAGCCTATACAACTATTATTCTACCAGTTATATTATATGGATGCGAAACATGGACTCTTAATTTAAGGGAGGAAAGGAGATTACAAGTATTTGAGAATAAAGTACTTAGGAATTTTTTTTGGACCAAAGAGAGATGCACAGACAGGAGAATGGAGAGGACTACATAACAATGAACTACATGGTCTTTACCCAAGCCAGATATAATAAGAACAGTTAAGTCTCGTAGACTGCGATGGGAAGGACATGTGGCACGCATGGTGATTGAAAGACGTGCATGGAAGCTTCTTGTAGGAAAACCAGAGGGAAAACGCTCAGTTGATAGACCAAGAATGAGGTGGAAGAATAATATTAACTATGATTTGAGCGAAGTAGATTTTACAGGAAATGATTGGAAGTCATTAGCTGAGGATATGAATGTATGGAGAGCTTATGTCCGCGCGGCCATGAACCTACGAGTTCGATAGTGCCAGTGAGTTAATTAGTTAATATATATTCCGTAAACCAGCAAAAACCTTCAATAAATTCGATTTTCCGAGGAAAATTCGCTTAGTTTACGCAGTTCCTGCACGAGGGACTTCTGTAAATTTAAAAATGATTAAATATTTCAAGTCTCTTTTATTTAGATTTATTTCCAAATGTTTTGAAATGCGATCTTTGCTTTCATTGACATGAATTCGTTATCGTCTTCAGCATCGCGCGTGTAAACTATAATCAAGCCTGAAAGAAGCTATTTCAATTGCTTTCTACACTGCGCTACTTTTATTCATTTAGTACTTTGTTTCATCTGAGTGCATCAACCTTAATAACCTAAACGGGCCTCTGGCTTGAGGTCTAGGTCACACGTTTCTCTGGCAAACATTCATCTGGCATTCTGGTGATATGGCACTCTCTTGATTGCCAGCAATTTGTTCCAAAAGTACATCAACAAACACTAGTGACTCAGCTTTCAATCCCTTTCAGTCCACCAAGAGTGAAACTCGATCTCTTGATTTATCAGTCCAGACCTTCACACACGCGCCAACTGGATTTAGGTTGGTTAACACTAATATAATTCATAGATATAAAATACATGTAGCTAGGGATGCGGGTATCACTAGTTTCGGAAACGTCATTTGTCTCATATTATTCTCACCAATGATGTGGCAGTATGAAAATAATTAGCGCCTCCATATACTGTTAAAATTTGTATATTAGGAGGCCATTCTTCTCCACTTAACATTTATTATATTACTTACTTACTTACTCACTGGCACTAACGAACCCGTAGGCTCATGGCCGCGCGGAAATAAGCTCTCCATACATCCCTATCCTGAGCTAATGCTTTCCAATCATTTCCTGTATAATCTACTTCCCTCAAATCATAGTTAATGTTATTCTCCCACCTCATTCTTGGTCTACCAACTGGGCGTTTTCCCTTTGGCTTTCCTACAAGAAGCTTCCATGCAAGTCTTTTATTCCCAATAAGTGCAACATGTCCTGCCCATCGCAGTCTACGAGACTTAACTGTTCTTATTATATCTGGCTTCCTATAAAGACCACGTAGTTCTTTGTTATGTAGTCTTCTCCATTCACCTGTCTGTTCATCTCTCTTTGGTCCAAAAATTTTCCTAAGATAGAGCCCGGATTTGTATGCGAAATGCATGTTCTGTTTTACGTATTAAAAAGTATGCGGAAATGATTTACATGTAAAGTGGTCCCTTCACAGACAACTTGAGCGGTATTTGATAATGCATAGAAAAGCATATTCCGGAAGAAAATGCTTATTTTAGATTTTAATGCATAAATGCATATTTTATTCCTAAATGTGGTATTAAATTATAAATTTTCCTTCAGATAATTACTAGTAATTAATTAATCATTAATTAATACTTTTAGTTAATAAAGTCTTTGCAATCAATTGGATATAAGCGTAACGTGTATGTTTACATCTGTGTAAGAAGAGAATACCCGTGAGCCTTGAGAAATAGTATCACGGTATTATTAAAATCTCATTTTGATAAACTTAGTGAAGTAAAGTAAATTGATCCCACGACAGGCCTCGAGAGAATCTTGGGGTAGTAGGAGGTTAAGGTTCCCACTTTTCCTGAACAATCGGCACTTGATGTCAGCCGGGTTGTCTGCGTGACGGCCGTCTATGCTCCCAGAACAAGCGTCTGGTACTCATTTCTGTTAGAGGCTGAGTCGACCCCAGGGCCATGGTGCCGCCAAAGGATTTGGGTCAGTTTAAAAATCCTGACCCCACTGGGACTCGAACCCTTGACCTTCCGGCTTGTAGCGCAGTGCCTTAACCACTACGCTATGGGGTGCCATTAAATAAAAATCTTGGCTACAATAGAATTTGTCAAATTAGCAAAATGCTCTCTGGTGATAGTGAAAAAAATTGTAACCGAAGAGGAATTCACTGAAGAAGAACTGTTATGTTTTTCACATGCACCTGTGACATCATGTGATGTAGAAAGGACATTTTCGATGTATAAAACCTTCTTCACTGACAGACGAAGGGGCTTGACACAAGGAAACCTTATATCTATTGTACCAGCCAGGAATAAGCTAAGATTACCACAAAACAAATAATTTATTTGATTTTATTACAATCTGTTTTTGCATATTTAGTGTTCATATTTCTTATATTTTTCATGCATATTTGCATGCAGATTGAGTACTAAATTTTGCATACAACTCCGGGCTGTATTTATTATTATTGGTGTTATTATTATTTACTATAGGCCTACATAAAATATTAAATAATAAAACAAGAATAGATATTAGATTGAAGTTTTATAAAACATTGGCAGTTCTTGCATTACTTATGGGAGCGAAACTTGGGTAATGTCCAAAAAACTGCAAAGTAGAATACAAAGCGCAGAAATGAACTTCCTTAGAAGAACAAAAGGCTGCACAAGATTGGATCGGATAAGGAATGAAGATATAAGAACAGAGTTAAATATATATCCATTGGATGAGAAAATCAGAGAATATAGAGAGAAATGGTTTACACACGTGGAAAGAATGAATGTATCAAGTTTACCAAGAGCAGCATTCAACTACAAGCCAAGAGGTTCAAGGAATGTAGGAAGGCCAGTGAAAAGATGGACAGAACAACTGTGAGGCGGGAACAGGCAATTTGCCTAGCCTGTGAAGTGAAGAAGAAGAAGAAGAATAAGAATTATTTACTTAGAATATGTTAAATGTAAAACTTATACTGAGTATATAAGTAACTAAATCACTGGTACTATCGATCCCGGTGGTTCATTCCCGCGCAGACATTAGGTCTCCACACATCTCTAATCTGAGCTAATGTTTTCCAATCATTTTCCATACAATGTACCCCTAATATTATTAGACGAAAGCGAGGAGATACTAAGGGCCAACACATAGGCCTACTGTATATTGAGTAACGTAAGGAATTGGGGCTGGAAATAAACATCACTAAAACTGAATATATGGTCACACATATAAATTCATTATATAATGGAAATGAACACTTAATAGCAAATGAGGAAACTTTTTGAAGAAATGGCTGAATTCAAATACCTAGGAACAATAAGCCAACCGCTGTGGTCTCGAGGTAGCGTACTGCCCGTGTTTGATTCCCGGTCGGGACAGGCTCCTGGGTGAATTTCTTTTCGGGGTTTTTACTCACCTGTAAGACAAATGTCAGGACGCTTAGGATCCAACGGTACCCGAAAATCATCCGGCCATCATCATCCTTATCATTATCATCCTTCATCGGTGTGGAAAGCAATGGGAAGCTACCACACCTGTAATTCCCTAGTAAAGCTGCTAAGCGTAGCATGAGAATGCTATAATTGCTGTGAAAGACCTGCCCTCGGGCAGAATTACTATAGATGGAGGGACAGTAATTACACTGGTCAACATAATTTTTGTCTCATGAGTACCAATAGTTGTACTTAATGCAGTTTTTTTTATCGTGTTTTAAAATATTATTCGGAATTTCTCCATCACCAACAGTTTCTTTTTATTTCAATTTCAATTAATGGAATTTAATGATTATTTTTTTAATAACCTAAACGTTTTTTCGTCCATTTGTCCATTGCAAAAAGTGAGCGATGAGCACGGGGAACACTTTCATCGGGAGATTTCAGCTATGGAAAAGAGATATCAAGGCAAATGGAATCCTAATATGCTGGCCGATTATTGTTGGACCATCAAGAGGGATGCTCCACAGGCGAAATATAGCAGATAATCCTCATTTCTTACTTTCTAGGTGAGTCCGAATGTTCGAATATTGTGTAGTTACGAATGTAGAAAATATTAAACTGTTTGAAATTATAAATGTCTGTCTCTCGGAAACCTTGCGTGATAGAGAAAAACCGATATCATATTTGAATTCAGGAGAAAACATACTATCAGAATCACATATTTTTCTTTCTGAGGTGCAGAAATAAATTAAACATAGGCTGAATTCTGGAAATGCGTGATATTAGGGCCTTTGCATTAGAGGGACTTATGTCTTACCTGCTTCTCTAAATAGGCCTATGTAAACTGAAACTATATAAAACTGTTATGCTCTGAGTTATATTATATTCATGTGAAACATGGACTGTTAATTTAAGGGAGGAGAAAATATTACGGAGTTTTAGAGAATAAAGTCCTTAAGAACATTTTTCGACCTAAGAGAAATAAACAGACAAGAGAATGGAGAAGACAACAGTGAGCTATATGGTCTCTATGGGAAATCAGATATAATGAACAGTTAAGTCTCATAGATTACGATGTACAGGGCATCTTGCATGAATGGGGAATGAAAATTGGCTAGGAAACTTCCTTGTAGGAAACCCGAGGGAAAGCGCCCAGAAGGTAGGCCAAGAATGAGATCGTAGAATAACATTAACCATGATTTGAGGGAAGTAAATTATATGGGAATGATTGGAAGACGTTGGCTCGGGATAGGGATTTATGGATAGAGCTTATATATGGAGAGAGCGCGGCCATGAACTTAACGGTTTCGATAGTGCCAGTGAGTTACTTAATTAAAGTCATGTCAATATTATTCTTCTGTTTCGTTTTGTACTACGTAGTGTACGCTTTCCCTCTGGATTCCCACGATAAAGTTTACTTACCGTCTTTCATTTTCCATTCGTGCCACATATTGTAACTATCGCAGTACGAGTTTTAATTGTTCCTATTACATCTGGTTTCCCATAATCATTGTTATATAATTTTGTCCAATCACGTGTCTGTTTTTTTTTAATCCTAAGAACTGTATTCTCAAATAGTTTAATATCTTCTCCTCCGTTAAAGTAAGAGGTGATTTTTCGTATGCATACAGCAGGCCTGCTACTGAAAGAATAATAGTTTTATGTAGTTTTAGTTTAACATTTTTTAGAGTTCTGCGATGGCAAAGAGTCTCTGTAATGTAGGACAGTAGCATGCGTATATTAAGTTGAACTTACATTTATTTTCTTTCTGAATCACATTCCGTAGGTTGGAGAGCTTGGGAGGCGCAGTTACTTTACTCCGATGATATGATGGGTGATAAATGATAACGAAGACCCAGGAGAGTCCTTAAACCTAATCTTAAATTCCAGACCCATGGACGACCACAGAAATAATTACCTTTAACGAAAAATTCCTGCGGTCTGACCGTGAATCGAACCCGGGACCCCATGGACTGTAGTCAGAATCTGTAACTGCAAGACCATGGGGCTAATTACTTTGAAGAAGTAGAATAACCATAATATTTCTTTTGAATTTTCTTTTTAAAAGTTACATTAATATTTTGGATGATGTTTGTTTTCACCCTCCTTACTTACTTACAATACCGTACGTTCTCCGGTTATCATAAGAAAAAGAAAAAAATTGATGTGCTGCGCTGCAATGATTACTTGTGATACTTATGGAAAAAAAACTAACCGTGCCTTAAATATAATAAAAAAATCTTTTTTAAGGGGACTGACTGGTGAATTTATTTATTTTTGTTTTCATCTGATTGTTTTGAACTTTACATTATGTATGTGCTTATAGAAGTGTTTCTGTGAAATTTGGTGTTTATATGTTGAATAGTTTCAGAACTATGATTTTTTTAAATCTATTTATTAAGTATATACTAAAAAATTGCTCCTAACGATGCGTTTTTAAATATTCTCTCATGAAATGTTGAGATTCAGAGTCTTTATGATTCTACTAAACACATTTGCTATGTAAAAAAATCATAAAGGGATGATACTGCTTATTTTTAATTTAAAAAAAAGTATTTTTATCCACTCTCTCTTGCATTTCCTTCTCAATTTACTAACACATGTTTTAGACTATTAACTGCAGAGCAAATATTAATAACCATATATTGGAGAGTCTAACCACAAAATGTCACTTTTGATAGCATACAAATTCCATCGCAAGGAGCATTTTAAGTTTTGGAAAATACAAATAGTCCCGCGCCGTAGCCGAGCGGTTAAGGTAGGAAGCCTTGGCGCAGAGCTACGGGACTTGCGCTGGTTCGAGTCTCCATGGGGGAAGACATTTTCTCATGGTATTTCGGCCAGTATGGGACCGGTGCCCACCCAGCATCGTGAGGCAATTGGGTAGCTACAATAAGTAGCGGCTCCAGGTTGAGGAAACCAGCTATAACGGCTGGGGGACTCGACATGCTAACCACATGTCACCCCTACACTGGCTGTTGATCATCTACCTCTGTGATTGACACATGTGGATGTGAAGGGCCAGCAGCCGGCTGGTAAAAGGGCAACCGCTGAAAAGTGGAAAGACCCTCAATCGGAAATCGGAAAATATCAATAAAATAGAAGGAGAATAAAACGCATATTAAAGTTTAAGTAGTTATGCATGACCGCACATGTAAGGGTATTTATACTCTTACGTCACAGACTCAATTTGGTCCTATAATAAAAATGTTTACATGAAAATGATCCAACGAATCAGAGTTATTAAAAAGCATTATATAAAAATATTATATAAAAATAACATTTTCACCATTCAATACCCTTAACTTACCATATCCATACACTTAAGCCTATTCATTCTCTTCATTAAAATCTCAAGAAATTCTGTCGGTATCATTAGATTAGTGGTTATCATACTCGCCTATAGTAACGAGATTGCAATCCGGCCGAGGTCGTTGGATTTTTCAGAGCATACTATTTATTTAATGGTTTAATTGTTTATTTATTGTAACTGACGAAGTTAAGACCGTAATGTCTTGTATTCCACTTAATCAGGGTTAAATTATACAGTAATAACAATTATGCATTATCTGCAACTTAATAATGCATGACAGGCATAGGCTGTTCAATATACAGATGACAAGGAAATAAAAAATAAAATAATAATAATAATAATAACCTATAATTTGATTAAATAATTATAGCTTCTTTTGGAAGAAGGTGAAGGCGTGAGTCCCGTGTCGTAGATTTTCTGTACATAAAATAACCTTAACCTTGAAATAAAAGGCCTCTGGGCAAAATATGTCGGCCCTTTCATGTAGCCTATAGCTTTGAAATGCGACTCTAATTACTGATCCGTTAAAGACCGTAGTTAAATAAAATACTGTTTACCGTAATTAATTATTGTGCCATATTCACTAAATTATTATAAACTTCTAATTAAACTCATATACTGATTGTACAATACAATTTTCACTATTAAACAAAACAATAACTTTAAAATTCATCGGAGAACATATTGTTTAAACAACTCACCTCATAGGATTCATGCTTCCATGATATCGCGATTTCAAACATAGTCATGTTCATCTTCAGCCATAACTCCGACTGACGGCCGAAGAATTTCGTCAGTCGGAGTTATGGCTGAAGATGAACATGACTATGTTTGAAATCGCGATATCATGGAAGCATGAATCCTATGAGGTGAGTTGTTTAAACAATATGTTCTCCGATGAATTTTAATGATTATACCTCATAATGTTTACTTCCCAACATTAATTTAATATAAAACAATAACTGTTTACACTGAAACAATTAATGTATGTGCCTAAATTTCCTTGGCAATAACGTTTAAATTTTCTTTAACTGGTAACTTGTACTCGTCAGACAGATTTTTTAAATATTCATAATTAAATGCAAAGTTGCTGATAATATTAACTAACTCCCAGGCACTATCGGACCCGTAGTTTCGTGGCCGCGCGGCTCTCTATACATCCCTATCCTGAGATAATATATTCCAATCATCCTTGTACAATTGACTTTCCTCAAATCATGGTTAATGCTATTCTCCCAACCCATTCTTAGTCTGGCAGTTATTATAGTCCGAAAGTAATATGAAATACATTTATATTAAAATAACGAGACTGTCTTGTTTTTCTTATTTTAACTTTCCCTCCTATCTATGATGCATTTATCACACATTTATCTAAATGTGACTATCTTTAATGCTATAGGCAATCGAGAAAACGTAATTTCTATAAAAATCATTCACAGTAGTAGAAATGGCAACAAAGGCCAAAATACTAATTTTTATATCTAATCTAAGTTAGTATTATTATGGATGTGAAACCTGGAAAGTGACTGCTGGGCTAACAAGCAACCAGCGGATATTTTTAAACAGGTGACTGAGAAAAATGTGGGGCACGCCGTAGTGTAGTGGTTAAGGCACTGAGCTACAAGCCAGAGGCTCGAGGGTTCAAGTCCCGTTTGGGTCAGGATTTTTAAACTGACCCAAACCCTCTGGCTGCACCATGGCCCTGGGGTCGACTCAGCCTCTAACGGAAATGAGTACCAGACGCTTGTTCTGGGGTAAAGGCGGCCGTCACGCAGGGCTGACAACCCGGCTGACATAAAGTGCCGATTATCTAGAAAAAGTGGGAGCCTTAACCTCCTACTACCCCAGGGGCCTCCGGGCCTGTTGTGGGATCACTATTTTTTTGACTGAGGAAAATTCTTCGCATTTTCGGTAAAATATGTGCATGTTTATAATGCCACTCATTGTACTTTACGTGATTCGGGTTCCGCGCTGGACGGATAGCTGGCGTTAATGTGCTCCATTTTCAATTTACGCCACCGCTTCGGCAGACCACTTTCCATAGATGATGTATTATTGTATAGTGTATAGAGAGGAGTAGGCCTATAGGACGAGTTTGTTTATTTGTTTGTGTAGTGTAAAGTATGCAGATGGTGAAGAGAGAGGAGTAGGTGAAGCCCGGTGTCGGCACATAGTCTACTCCTGTGAAAAGCACCAAAGGGGCCGCATTGCTTAATGTACCCATTGACGGACGGATCCCTAGCAACAGTACCATAATATGCATTCCCAACATTTGTATTGCTGAGAAATTTACAATATCTAGATTTAATTTAGGAATCTGGCGCACAATCTAGTGATTAAAAATTGTACACCAACACTCCTCCTAGCCCCGAAATTGTAAATTTTAAATTAAATTAATTTAATTTAATTAATTTAACAATTAAAATGATCAATTCCGCGGGGTATCGACTCGGGCCTGCTAATCAGGAAGCAGGCATACTACCATCTAAGCCAGCACGGCGGACTCGATCAAATATTATTTTCAATGAAAATCTATACAAACGAAGTAATGATATATTTGTAGATTTTCAAATAAAAACGAGAAAATGGAGATGAATTGTCCTTATTTTTAGGAAGAACTAGGATGATATTGAAAGGCAGCCCGTTTTTAGAACACTCGAGGTCAGAGGAAAAGACGCCACGAGTGTCATATTGACGGAGTGTGGAACAGTAAGCCAAAAAATAAAGAAATACGCGAATAGAGTTAAATTAGCGCAGAATAAGGTGCGCTGGAGTTGTTTCGATCAGATATTATACTTGGGATAAGAGTAAGAGGAGATAATACAGCTACTCCTGTTGCCTTTATTAATATTAAATTAATATAAGTAGTTTAAAGATACCGTATATATTATCCAAATACGTGGAAGTTGTAAGATTTAAATTAATAGAATTTTATATTCAATAAATGGAACCGTCACTTCTTATATGATATAAAACATTGTGGTTTTATTTATTAAATACATTATGGATATTCATCATCTTCTTCTTCTTCACTTCACGGGCTAAGAAAAAATTACCTGTTCGGCCTCACAGTTGTTCTGTCCATCTTTTCACTGGTCTTCCTACATTCCTTGAACCTCTTGGCTTGTAGTTAAATGTTGCTCTTGGTAATCTTGCTTATGTCGTCCATTAAATCCGTCCGGCTGAACACTGCGAGAGAGATGAGTTTGGATATTTTTACGTGGTCGGGTTACCAGCCCAGACGCACAACCACATTCTCTAGTGGATCGGGGATTTATTTCGGAGTTTCCTTCTCCTAGACCGGTTGCTAACCAAAGCTTTGGAGTCCCATCTACCCCTTGGCTTGCAGGTTTCCTCTTCCGCCTTCTTTACCGTTGAGAACAATTTTCTTCATCCGCTTCTGAAGCTGTTGAGATATCCGCGTTGGAGCTAGTTCGACCTTCTCCTCATGTAAACGCCAAATCAATTGATTATTGAATACAATAATTCTATTTATAAGAAATATGTTATGTGTACTTGTTATGAAATGAATTCGATTTCCGTGTACGAAAAAGGCTACTACGATGCACGGATGGAAGACGTGTTACGAATGAATTTAAATGTTTATTATCGAATCGATAGACGAAGATATAATTTTTCAATGAATGCGTATGTAAAAGTCGGTCTTCATTGAATCGTGCTATATTTTATATAATACACTGTTGGATTTAATTAAACTAATAACATTATGTAAATAAGACATTAGATGTACTACTATTGTGATGATCTCTTTAGGGATGACATTTATGCCATATCAAATATATGATAACCATAACACTGGATACAATTCATCATGATCATCCGGTGTCATGACAGCTGCCGCCGTCTTCCGGAAACCAAACGCCATTCCTCTGTCCATCCATTGATCTTCCTCCAATCCTCTGACATAATCATAGCCGCTTGCACACCTTCTATCCACGTTTTTGGGTCTTCCTTTCTTCCTCCTTTCCACTGGGATCCATTCCATAGTAAGTTTAGGCAATCTTTGCTCTGGCATTCTTTTGACATGGCCATACCACTGTAAAATTAGAAACCAAAGAATTAGAGACATAATGAAAATGGATAAGAATATTTTTAAAATAATTGAAGAACGAAAACTGAGATGGTTTGGACACATTAAAAGAATAGTAGAAGACAGAATTCCGAAAATTATTTTGGAATGGAATGCAGAAGGAGAAGAGAAAAATCACAGGAACAATGGATGGATCAGAATGAGTATGAAGAAAATGCGCAAGTCAGGAATTTTTGGAACAATAAAACTATTCTAGGTTGAAGAAAATACTACTGTACTCTAGAAAAAATTCGAATAAGAAAGTATTTAAAAATTACCACGGCGCGACAGATCTAGAAGGCCCTTGGCCTACCAGTCGGTTTCTTTCTGGTCTCACTTCCACAAGTGTTGATCATAGTGTAGGAATGCCATGTAGTTAGCATGTCACTCTCCAGTTCTTATAGCTGTTTTTCTAAACCGGTTTTAAAATATTTAACTATTTGATAATTTTAACAAAATGCCAGTACAATATTGTCTGTCCTCAATAAAAATAAAGAGTATGCAAGATTATTAAAACAAATGAGGTACTAGCCGCAAGTGAGTGAGCACAAGAAGCCCTGACTTTCATAAGTGCACAAGTCCACTTTTTGGTACCTTCAATCTCTTGTACAATATTCTTTTCTACATTCATAATATTGAAGCCATGACTTTCATAAGTGCACAAGTCCACTTTTTGGTACCTTCAATCTCTTGTACAATATTCTTTTCTACATTCATAATATTGAAGCCCGGACTTTCATAAGTGCACAAGCCCACTTTTTGGCACCTTCAATCTCTGTACAGCATTCTTTTCTACATTCATAATAAAATTATGAATGTAAAAAAAAATAATTACCATCTAGATATCTAGGTGGTGATGGTATAAAACAAATAGCAATTGGGGAGTTCAATACAGTACAATATCACCGCAACCAAATTAAATTTCTGTATCATCATTACAACTTGTCAAACTTAGAAAATTGAAACATTGTTCATATCGCTTTTTAGGTAAACACTACTACATCGGGTGATTGACAGACCCCATCAGAAAAAGAAGACTGATGGAAGATAGAGTAATAGGTGTTTAGCAAGCTGATGAAAATACGTATTTAAAGACGGATGTTCAGAGATGTCACAGAAATGATAGTTGTTAAAGAAATCAGAAATGTGTTGATAATGATCATGGCTGTAATGGTTACGAAGTTGTTGGTTCTTACCTATTATATTATGACACTATGAAGATGAAAATTACAATTTTAAAGATAATTATATAATATAATATATCCTCAACTCGTGTCCAATTCAGGGTTGGGTCGAGGAATGAGACGAGATAAATCCCCTATATTTATGCGAACGACAAGGGTGGCATAACAGAGACGGATGAATGATATAAAACGAAATGGATGAGATGAGCATGGAGAAATGGTCGAATGAAATTTGTGGTAGGGGAAAACCGGAGAAACCCCGAGAAAAACCTGCCCAATCTCCGTTTCGTCCACAACGAAACCCACATGGAGTGACCGAGACTCGATCTCGGGACCCCAGCGGTGAGAGGCGAGCGTTTAAAAACCGCTTGCGCCAAGGAGCCGCTTACCATACCATAGCATAGTATAGTATAATGTAATATAATATAAAAGGACGTAAAATTAGATACAGAGTTTTTCATTTATGACCTAACGGGCACATGGAATTTTGCCTGTGTGCGGTTAGGTTATAATAAAGAATCCTGTATATGATGAATCCAAACTCTAGCGACAAACGTTTTTGACAAGTTGTTCAGGAATGTTTTTCTGAATGTTTCGGTATGCGAATCTAAGGTCACCGGTGACTCATTACCTAGCAATTTCATTGTTTTCGTTTTGTACTCAACCATCTTTGTATGTGATTTCAACGTGATGGGGCGACAGCACATTTTGCAGTGAATATTAGGTAACATCTTGATGAACAGTTCGACCAAATATGTATTGGTCATGACGATCCCTGTTCTATGACCAGCTCGGTCATCAGATCTGACATCCATGGAATTTTCTTCTGTGGTCACATGAAGAGTCTTGTGTACTGATTCCTGCCCTAACGTGTGTGGAATTGGTTACTTAGGGCTGTAACAATCGCTGACGTTGTATGCAAATCACCTGTGAAACTAGAACGAGTGCGAAAGCCTATGAGGTATCGCTGTGAAATTTATCGTGATAATGGCGGTGGACATTTTGAACAATTACTGTAAAAATGTAATCCTGTAATTTCAAAACAATCATATTCCGTGTAATCAGATACAAAAGTGCTTGAGTTATACAAAAGGAAAACAATGAAATTACTCGGCAACGACCCACAGGAGACCGCTCAGGAACATCCTGAACACATTGTGGAAGTTTGACGATAGAGTTTGGATTCACCTTATATATTTATCGTGTCTTAAGCGTTGGTATTGCCCTGCCAATTAGCTGATCATTCATCCGGAGAGACTCTTCATGCTCTTGTGTGGTCAAAAAAATAAGTATGTGGCCCATTGTTTGAAAATCATCTTCTCACAGGTTGTGTCCTTGTAAGACCCAGGTGGTATGGGGCATAAAAAAGTACTACGAAGAGGAGATGTTAAGCTAACGAAAAGATAGAAAATATAATATAGAAATGAGAAAATGGTATAGTTGAGTATATTGGGTAAGATATTACAGCAAATTAATACATCAACTGTGAGAAGAGTGATTGTAGGGCAATGCTGTTCAGCAGCTGTAGTAGATTGGTCAAGAGGAACGTGTTCGTGCTTCTCCCTTGATGACTGCAATTAGCAGATTCGTGCACGCACGCTTCACACACGCGTGAATACAAACTGTTCCACAAGATCGCTTTCACAAGTAATTTCTAATGTAAGTTACATGACGAATGTGTAACCACTTCTTCAGCCCTCTAGCTTTGCTCTTTAAGTAAAGGGTATTGTGTAACTAAAATGAAGAGTTTTCAAGAGAATAAAATATGTTTTTTTTAATTTTTGTCTTGTCAGTTCATGTTCTTTTCATAAGTAATGCCTCGAGTGATTTCCAATTGATCTAGAGGTTAGGAAATCAAGAGTGGCATTTGTTAGGACTATTTAACGAGTAAAATTAAGCTGTTCACACAAAACTCACTATAATATAATTTATGAATAAAACTATAAAATAGTCACCTTATAGGTCCGTCTCCTCAACTTAAAATGTTTTAACACTCTATAGGCCTTTCGGGACTAGTCCCATCATCAGCAGAACGAAGTAGATCTGTATTCGTTGATTCTCATTGAAGCACTGAGTTAGTTTTGATTATTTTGTATAGAGGATTGTGTGAACTGGTTACGTTCTCATTCAAAATCAGGTAGTTATTGATTTCTCCTAAAATTGCAATCTCCTCCAGTATATTTATCCTCATTGGTATAGTTTCTCTATGTTATATCGTGAGGCGTTATCGATGTTACGCATCTGGTGTCCTGCTTGAATTATGTGTTTTGCGTAACTCGATTTTCCTTCATCGTAAACAAAGTCTCTAAAATATTATTTAAATCTAACTTTAATGCTTCTGCTAGTTTTTCCAATGTAACATTTTTTACAATCTGTACACGTTAATTTGTATACGCCTTTATTGTTGAATTTTTTTTTCTTCAGTATCATTATTTATTAAATTGTGTAATTTATTACCTGTTCTCTATGCTATATGTATATTCTTGTCAAGCTTTTTTAGTATGTTGGCTAATTTTAATGACTCTTTACCTGTGTATGTGAGATTTTTCCAATTCTTATTTTCGTTGGATTCATTCTCAAGTTTGGTATGTTGGAAATGTTATTTTTTCTTGTTTGTTTATTTAGGATTTTATTTATTATTTGTTTATTGTAGCCGTTAACTTTTGCCATGTGTTTAATATATTCAATTATTTATCATAATTATCTTTATTTAAAGGGAGTTTTAACATCCTATTTATTAAGCTCTTGAACGTACTTATTTTATGTTGAAAAGGATGTCTGGATTTATTTTTTATAGCCAGTGTGTTGCTTGTCGGTATTAATAAATAATAATATTGAAGAAAAAAATTATTTCAACAATAAAGGCGTATACAAATTAACGTGTACAGATTGTAATAAATTTCACATTGGAAAAACTAACAGAAGCTTTAAAGTTAGATTTAAATAATATTTTAGAGGTTTTGTTTACGGCGGAGGAAAGTCGTGTTACGCAAAACACATTAATTCAAGCAGGATACCATCTGCATAACATCGATAACGCTCTCACGATATTACATAGAGAAAACATACCAACGAGGATAAATACACTGGAGGAAATAGCAATTTTAGGAGAAATTGATAACTATCTGATTTTGAATGAGAACGTAACCAGTTCACACAATCCTCTATACAAAATAATCAAAACTAACTCAGTGCTTCAATGAGGATCAACGAATACAGATCTACTTTTTCTGCTGATGATGGGACTTGTCCCGAAAGGCCTATAGAGTGTTAAAACATTTTAAGTTTAGGAGACGTACCTATAAGGTGACTATTTTATAATTTTATTCATAAATGTTATTATTGTGACTCAATACCTTACTAGTATCGACAAAACTCATTATTTAAATATAGTTACCGGTATTTTAAAATGTTTATATAATTAATGTAAATGGCGATGTTTGAAAACAAATCAGAAATGTGTGGTTATGTATATTCACTGCAACTTGATATTATTTATTGCCAAATAGGATCGCAATCAGCGATAACCAACTATGATCGCAATATTGTAAGAATGCACTCTAGCGGAGAAAAAATGAATGAAATCAAACTGTATATTATAACCTACATTATAGGTCATTTATTAATTATTTTAAGAAACAACTCAGTAAAATCATTATTTAAAAACACAATTATTGAACGCGCAATTATCAGATATGTAGTTCGAAGAAATCTGTTCATTATTTGCTATAGGCCAATTCAATGTATTTGTTGGAGATCCAGTCACTGCAAAATAATGCTCTAACCTGTTCAGAATATTAAAAAGGAGGAGCTTTCTTTATTTTGGCAAACAGAATTCGATAAATAGCGAGGCAAAACTCGACTGTCATTTTTCATTAGTTAATACAAGTAATTAAAAATTGTATTGATTGATGTTTTATCTATGTTATTAGGCTACGCTATGTGACGTAATATATTAGGTATATATATTTTTGTACGGTCATTTAATATTTAGTCTTCCACTGGGCCCAATCTTGATCATGGCTATGTAGTAGCCGAAACACGTTGACTTGTTTCTAACCGTTTTGGTGAATAAAGAGTTGTTTTTTTTAACTTGATACGACTGTCATTGGTTGTAAAACAAATTTCATTGAAATGTGATTGGTTATTGACTCCCATTTGGAGCATGAGTTAAATAGTCAATAGAAATGTTCGCTAACTACTTCTACTTAACAATGCAAACATTTAATACCCATTTCTTAAATCCATATTTTTCATTTAAGTTGGTATTTTGTTTAACGTTGAGTTTCGGTGAGGTCAGTATTTTTTTCCCGAATTCTGTCAGCACCAGCCTCTAACTGAAATGAATAACAAACGTTTGTTATGTGGTAAAAACTGACGTCAAGCAGGGCTGGCATATCTTGTCGGTTGTCTATAAATGTCTTAACCTCATAAGGCCTGTAGTGGGATCACTTTTATTTTATATAATAACCACTTATGTGGTCTCGCGGTAACGTCGTTGCCTCGGACACAGCGGGGCTCGATTCTCAGGTAGGACAAGGTTCTGGGTGAGGTTTCTTCGAGTGTTTTCTCATCTGTAAGAAAAATATCGGGAAACCTTAAGGCCCAAATAGAACCGGAACACAATTTGACCATCATAATCACCTTATCGTATTAGCCTTGTTTAGTTTGAATGAATGGTCGTATTACCTTGGCATTGAGCTGATCACTCATCCGGGAGACTCTGCAAGTGCTTGTGCGGTAAAAAAGGTATTGTGCGATCCAGAGTTTAAAAATACTCTTCTGATAGGTTGTGTCACTGTAAGGTCGGGTGGTGTGAGCATGCAAAAGTACTACAAAGGGGAGAGATTTAACTAAAAAAAAAACCTCCGATTTTATTAATGCCTCAGTTCAAATCTGATAGTTACCGGGCCAACAAATATTCTCGGGCTTCAAGTTATTTTAAAAACTTTACCATGGAAATAGTTGATTTACTTCTCTTCCTATGTAATCAATGGACCTGCGAAACATTTTTACGTCTTGAGCATCGAAAGTGGATTTCTTGAGACGGAGTTCATATAAAATGGGTGTAGATAAAATACGAAATGATGTGATAAGAGAAGGATTGAAAATGCAGAAATATATACTTGATGATGTTTAGAAGAGACAGTTAGTTTGGTTTGGTCATGTCAATAGAATGAAGGAAAGACTCCCTAATAACGTATTAAAGTGGACTAGTGGTTGCCTAGCGGTCCAAATTCGACCACAATTCATTAAATTTTTAGGTTTCTCACAAATACATCAATATGTATTAATTTTCGATTTATTTTAAAAATACGAACGATACGAAATATGTGGTTATACCTTTGCAAAGCCATATTAAAAAAAACAATAACGCGTCATTTGACATTTCTGTACTATTTACACTATTTAAATTAGCATTTGGCCTATTATTATGCGTACGTGAGTATATATCCCTCTCTCTTTGTCTCTCACTCCAAACCGTAAATGTTCTATGTCGAGACTGGAAGTAGGTGCGAATATGTAAATATTAAAAAAATGTAATGAAATTACTGAAACAAAGATTAGACAGGGTTTAATTTAAATTTAAATAATAAAATATGCTCACTTGTTTTAAATCACTAATAATAAACCACTAATAATAAATACGCGAGAGTAAGTCAATTCACATTGCTGCAGCACAATTACCTTTTTATAACAATACACTTTCAGTATGAACGTAAACAAATGAATGAGTACACAAATTAATAATAGGCCTACACACAAATTCCTTAGAGAAATATATTTTATCTTGTTTAATTTAATTTATTCTGTACTTTAACACATATTATACATACATTTTTATCTTTCTTCACTCCTTCTCTATATGATCTTTAATTATGTCAAATATTAAGCTCCTCTGTACGCGCAATCTGGTTAAAAAGGGGTACACAGTTTTTCCTTCACGTATTAATATGCAGATACCACTTCAAAGTAGATATCGAAGTCGCCCAATAGAACTGGAGTGACGATGTTGATGAGGCAATGCGACAAGAAATTTACATATCGAAGAATACCAGAATAGAGAAAGTTGGCTATTTGGGGACGGAGAGATGCAGACAGTTGTAACAATCCGTGAAGAAGAAGAAAATATATTAATTCAACCCGGCTTAATTTGAACCAGTAAGAATGGGAACAAAATATGAGTATGATGACCACTAGACTAGAATTGACTTTTATACTAGTGCAATAACTGCATTTTACCCGATAGGGATATATTGTTGGCGCATAGTATATTTTCCTTTCATTGAGTGTTATTAATTCGAGAGAAATACATGACAATTACAATAAATCAAGATCTCAATTCCACGAAATGGAGTTATTGCCATTTATCCCCAATGCATAGAATTTAGAGTTATTTCTGCAAATTCTTTATCTTCGGTATATAAAGACATCGAAAAGCAGATTATGACTGATACAATAGGAAATTAAGATTACTCGTAAAAAAGCACACATAATCAAACGTAGTTAAATTATTTTACTTGATTTAATCTTTCGAGTTAGTATGGTAATAAAAATGTTCCCTGGATTGGCTACCAACCGTTCGTCAGGTAGATCTAGAGATAAGACAGCTAGATCTGAATTACAAATAAAATATTTGCTTAAAAATGAGAAGCTTCATAAATACGATGTTCATTTACACTTTTGGGGCGAATTCGATAAAAAAATGTAGGTTCATGTTATATATTATATAAAGGTAGAATATATGAAATAAGTTAGAAAGAAAATAAAATAATATACTGTAACCAATCCGTTCAGTTCTGTATTCACTACAGTTCTCTTCCACTGGCGTTTGTTCTTATCCAACTGAATCTAATTCCTATCTCCGATATCTAGTCTTTCAAATTCATCCGAATATTAAGTTCATGTGTCTTCCTAATGGTCTTTCCCCAATCGATTTTTTTTTCAAATAAATTTTTGACATGGGTAGGGCAGATGGTAAGAATGGGGAATGAAAGAGGGCAATGAAAACTTCCTGTAAGAAAACAAGAGGGAAAGCGCCCAGTAGGTAGGCCATGAATAAGGAGGGAGAATAACATTATCCATGATTTTAGGAGATGGTAATTACAGAGATAACGATTGGAACCTACCAGTTGTTGTGGATAGGGGTGTATCAAGAACTTACGCCCGCGCGTCCATGAACTTCTAGTATGTAATTCAGTTAAAAGTTAAAATGATCCTTCTTCAGGCCTCAGGAAGCCATTGGGACCTTTCTAGAGAATCGGCACGGGATGTCAGGCCTGCGTGACGACCCCCTTTACCCCCAGAACGAACGACTGGTACTCATTTCCGTTAGAGGCTGAGTCGATTCCAGGGCCATGGTGACGCAAGAAGATTTAGGTCAGTTTAAAATACCTAGCACACCTGGACTCGAACCCCAGATCTTCCGGCTTGTAGGTCATTACCTTAACCAATTATGCTACGGCGCGAGCGTTTTGTAAATAATATTTAGGTTTAAAGAGGTTTAATATGAATATTAAACTTAAAGTTTTCTAATTTGTTAAAATTATGACATGATCATAAAATATCTAAACAAAAGTATCAATCAGGCTGTATTCAAACATAATTTATTTTCTTTCCATTGATATTGATTATCCATTAATGTTACGGATAAAAAGTAGAATAACCTGTAATGAAATAAAGACTACAAAATTATCTAAATAGTAGAGTTGGTGTCTTGTTTCTATCTCCATCGTACCTAATTATCCTAATCGGTTATTCTCACGAAATTCCCAAATCTGTCCTGTCTCATGCACGCACACAAGTTGTAGGCGTGATTAGGTATCGGAGCATGAAATATACGACAGTTGTATGTATGAAAGTTTACTGGGGTGGAGAAATAAGGGTGTGCTTCACCCTGATATCGACCGCAGCCTTCGATCTAAAGCATATATAACGAGACCACACATCACTCAAAGAGGATAGATAGAGGGAGATTTTCTTAAGTCTTTGAGAGGTAGATGGAAAGAAGGTAACAATCCTCTAGTTTACATAGTCTACAATCATTATCATTTTAATGCATGTTTTTTTTTTATTCTGGTGAAACTGAATGAGAATACTATATTTCAGCTAAAGAAAAAAACTTAATTTTACATAGGTAAATTCTCTATTTCTATACTCGGATCCATCATATCAACTTGTCTTAGAATGTTATATCTGAATTAGGATCAACTTATTTTTGTGAGAAAATGGTAACGAAAACTGAAATTGTGTTTGCAAGATGTAACTAAAGACGGGATAAAGTTAAGTTATTGAATTGCATTCTCAATGTCTAGTGCATTTTATTATTATTATTGAATGGAATTCAGGTAAGAATTAACATGTGCGCTAGATTTCAAATATATACTATTTGAGGTAAACATTGGCAATTAAAATATTTTACACATTTGGCAGCAAATTTTTTTACGGTTATCTCGAAAAGAATGCATTGATTCGTGCATCGTCTCAATTTTAATCAGGGTGAATTCTGCCTGGATTGATCCATAATACAAATGGACTTGAATTGGGACATATAGGCTATTTCCTTAGAACCTTTCTATAAAATACGCCTACATACGTAATATTCTCTTGCAATATATTCAGTTCTCATTGTAAATTGTTAACAACACGCATTTATTTTATTTCGTTTATCTTTAATTTAACTTGTGCTAAAATTGATCATGGCCTCGAAAAAAACCAACATTTTTTTTTTGTTTTTTTTTACGTCCTTTTATGCTGCGTGGAATTCGGATGATAGTGGTCAGTCACCATACACGATTTTGATTATAATAATAATAATAATAATAATAATAATAATAATAATAATAATAATAATAATTAATAATAATAATAATAATAATAATAATAACAAAGTTTTATTTAAACTGGTAGAGTAAAAGTCGAAGGCCTTACATTCCACTTAACCAGTAAATTAAGATTACAAAATGCATTTATACACGATGGTTAAGACTTATACTAATAATTAAACACCACTAACATAAACACGCACTTAAAATAAATACAATATATATATGTTATAATTAAATGTTTAACATTGAGCAATGCAAGCTTAATATGGTATGATAAGAAAAATAAATGCCTGGACGGGATTCGAACCCGGATCTCTGAGTCTGTACCTCAGCGTGATATCCATTACACTACCAGGCGAATCCAATTCAAACACTTATTTTTCTTATATATGTATTATACTCTCCATTATTACTAGATGTCGCGAGAACACTGTCTTCACTGCCATCTAGTAGCTGACTATATCAAGTAAGCAAATTAAAGAGAATATTTATTTTACTTTATAGCAGTGACGCTTTATCGATGTTATAATTAAATCTTTAACATTGAGCAATGCAAGCTTAATATGGTATGATAAGAAAAATAAATGCCTGGACGGGATTCGAACCCGGATCTCTGAGTCTGTACCTCAGCGTGATATCCATTACACTACCAGGCGAATCCAATTCAAACACTTATTTTTCTTATATATGTATTATACTCTCCATTATTACTAGATGTCGCGAGAACACTGTCTTCACTGCCATCTAGTAGCTGACTATATCAGGTAAGCAAATTAAAGAGAATATTTATTTTACTTTATAGCAGTGACGCTTTATCGATGTTATAATTAAATCTTTAACATTGAGCAATGCAAGCTTAATATGGTATGATAAGAAAAATAAATGCCTGGACGGGATTCGAACCCGGATCTCTGAGTCTGTACCTCAGCGTGATATCCATTACACTACCAGGCGAATCCAATTCAAACACTTATTTTTCTTATATATGTATTATACTCTCCATTATTACTAGATGTCGCGAGAACTCAGTCTTCACTGCCATCTAGTAGCTGACTATAACAAGTTAGCAAATTAAAGAGAATATTTATTTTTACTTTATAGCAGTGACGCTTTATAGATGTTATAATTAAATGTTTAACATATTTTTCTTATCATACCATATTAAGCTTGCATTGCTCAATGTTAAACATTTAATTATAACATCTATAAAGCGTCACTGCTATAAATAAAAATAAATATTCTCTTTAATTTGCTAACTTGTTATAGTCAGCTACTAGATGGCAGTGAAGACAGTGTTCTCGCGACATCTAGTAATAATGGAGAGTATATATATATATATATATATATATATATATATATATATATATATATATAAGAAAAATAAGTGTTTGAATTGGATTCGCCTGGTAGTGTAATGGATATCACGCTGAGGTACAGACTCAGAGATCCGGGTTCGAATCCCGTCCAGGCATTTATTTTTCTTATCATACCATATATATATATATATATATATATATATATATATATATAATGACTATTTAACTCATGCCACAAATGCTAGTCAATGACCAATCACGTTTCAATGAATGTTGTTTTACAACCAACGACAGTCGTGTTTCACCTCGTTCTTTATCGATTTCTCTTTATCAGCTCCTGCTTTTGTGATAAAGAAAGCTCCTCCTTTTTAATGTTCTGAACAAGTCAAAGCATTATTTTTCTCCAACAAATACATTGAATATAGCAAATAATGAAAAGATTCCTTGATTTTACTGAGTTGTTTACTAAAAAAATAAATGAATAACCCGTAATGTTGATTATGATACATAGTTTGATGTGTTTCATTATTTCTCCACTTGGGTGCACTCTTACAATATTGCGATCTTATTTGGCAATAAATAATATGATCAAGCAGCAGTGAATGAACATAACCTCACATTTCTGATTTGTTTTCAAACATCGCCGTTTACATTAAATATTAAATATTTTAAAATAACTATAGTTAAACAATGATTTGTGAGTAAACAGCTTAATTTTATTAAATAGTCCTAACAAATGCCACTCTTGATTTCCAAATTCTCTAGATAAATTCACTCCTCACTTCGTGAGTCGTGAATTTATCGATAATTTGGAAATCACTCGTGGCATTACTTATGATAAGAATGATGATGATGGCCGGATGATTTTCGGGGACCGTTGGGCTCTAAGCGTCCTGACATCTGTCTTACAGGTGACGAAAAAACCCGAAAGAAAAACCTCACCCAGGAGTCTGTCCCAACCGGGAATCGGACCCTGGGCCGCTGCGTGGCAAGGCAGCACGCTACCTTGAGACCACAGCGGTGGACATAAGTAAATTATAAAATTACGATAAAACAAATGACACAACTGCAGAGCTTTCAGAAATTATGTTAATTTTTGTTTGAAAAAGACTCCTAATGGCTAATTCCAATAACTAGAAAGTGAGATAATGAAAGAATAATACTTTACCCCGAGGAATTAGTACTTATAATCTGTGCACATACTAGTATATTATTACATCCTCTATTAACATAGATTTACATGCAATTACGTTGTTATTTTTGAAGTAAATTATATGTTATTAGACTATAATGCATAGATATTACGGCCCTATGCTCACTACGTCTAACTAACAGCAGATACCAACAGCGCTGGAAGGTCACTGATGCCAGAAGTGTCGCAAAACAATAACAACAGCAGAGTTAGTAGCTCTATCCGTCTATTGAAGATGGAATTTGGTTTCAGAAAGGCCTACAGTTTTTAAAAATATTTTTCAAATCTTTTAATCTAGTTGAGGGCGGCAGCACCTGCCAGGAACTTATTTTAATATCTTACTTGTAACTAAAAAGTGAAGTAAACAAATTCAACAATTTTTACTAACTTTTAATAACCTATTCAGTTTTTCTATTATTAAAATATAGTAAAGAATTTATGTATTTATTTATATCCACTTTTTTGTTATAACATCTTAAGTATAGTCAGTGTTAATTCACTTCTGGTCTTTTACTCCAATAAGTCATAGGAGAACAATACCATTTTCATTAAGCTAGAAGCCTACTCTAAAGTGCACAATTGAACTATTTACTTATTCAGTGTTCCGGTGTGATGTATACGTCTGCGTGCATCTTCTCTCCCTGAGAAATTGTATTACAACAATTAAAGTAATTGATAAAGTAAACCGGGTGGAGGGATGAAATTAGATCAAAGAGACAGTGAAATGAAATGGAACATAGTTGATGACATGAGTAGGAGAAGTGGTGGAATAAAATTCTTGTCAGGCGAAAACGGGAGAAGCCCGCGAGAAATACTTGCTCTGAGTCCCGATTCTTCCAATGCGAACCCCACATGGGTAACCGAGACGTTAACTCGGATTCTAGATTTGGAGGGCCACGGAGTCGCCAACATGTAATATGGTAGGCCTATTATATCAAAATATGATATAATAATTTTACTTTTGAGGGATTAGAATTTAAAAAATATATTGTTTAGCGTGGGGTAAAAATTTACTATTATTAACTGATATTTTTTGCAACTCGATTAGGCCCATGCAAAAAAAAAAGTGGAATATTTGTATATATTAATTTCAGAAAAGTAGGAGGAATGTTTTGAATTCGGAAAACGTAATTCTCGAACTTCTGTCGTAAAGTTTCTCCCTTCAGTACTACTCCTATCCCTTTGGGAAAAAGTGAAGTTTTGAAATTATAAATAGCGTCGCGAGGTAGAAAATTGGGTTTGCAAAGCGTGAATGGATTTTGGGCCTCCCTTCCTGCATCTCCTTCCCCTCAAAGGTTACATCAATATCGTTATTACATTCCTTAATGCAATTATATTTCGTGTTGCATGCAGTACAGGGGTGCATGCACAGCTCAGCGATGTACTCGCAATGTAATAAAAGTATACGTCATATTCTTAACGCATTTGGCAACAAAACATTTAAACAGAAAATAATGAAGCATTGAATATTAGTTCATTTTTCGTTCATTGTGATAGAATAAAAATCTCTTGATTGTATCGTTGCATTACAATGACGTTTTGTACTACATTCACAAATGTCCTTAAAATACAACGCGCGAAATGTGAATAAATAACTGATTTCTCTAATGAGTGTACAGTGAATATCAAGAGTATTCAAAACTTCGGATTACTTTCTCATTCTATTAACTATTTAATCAGATTGTCTAGGTCTTTTATAATTTTATTAAGACGTATGGGGAATGAAAGACTTGCATGGAAACTTCTTGTAGGGAAGCCAGAGGAAAAACGCCCAGTTGGTAGACCAAGAATGAGGTGGGAGAATAACATTAACTATGATTTGAGGGAAGTAGATTATACAGGGAATGATTGGAAAGCATTAGCTCAGGATAGGGATGTATGGAGAGCTTATATCCGCGCGGCCATGAACCTACGGGTTCGATAGTGCCAGTGAGTGAGTGAGTATTGTTATTAAATATTACTTATTTAAGTAAACAAATATAAATATGAGATATATAGTGCTGTGATAAAACCTATATTATCATATGGATCTGAATGTTGATAACTATTGGAGAAAGATAAAAGAGATAATTGAGACGGTGAAATGAACTTCTTAAGGAGAGCATGCGGGATCTCTAAATTGCAACGTATGACTAAATCAGAAATTCAAAGATAAACTGGAAGAATTTTTTTTCAAGAACTAAGAGGACAGAAAATAAGGAGTTATTATGGTATGGTCACGTGAAAAGGATGAAAGAGGACAGATGACCAAAAAGAGCATTGATTTATAACCAGGGAACGGAAGTTCATGCCCTAAAAACATGAAGAATATGTATGCATTTATGCCGTAAAAAATAGCTAAATATGCCACAAAATATGCTGTAAAATAGCTAAATATGATACAAAATATGCATAATCAATCTGAGATTATTTTAACAGAATAATACGTTATAGGTTTATAGGTAACTTACGTTTAGTCTCTGGATTTTGAAGTGCTTGCCTCATTGCTGAATGCTCCATTACTATTGTTGCAGTTCACAACTAACCAGTGACGTATGTTTTCTGTTGTAAATCTTCGCCTGTTGTCTCTCAGCATAGCTTTGTAGCGCGAAAAACTTCGTTCTACGTCGCAAGAAGTAAGAGGGGCTTGCAAAAAAAACTGTGAGCTGTTCTATAGATAACTTTGCTGGTTTGTTTGGTGTTTTTCCTTCGAGAATATCTCGAATTTCTGCAAGTTTATAATAGCCAGGGTTTTTGAAAATAATATTTTCTGTTTTTTTCACTATATCTCCTACATTTCCCAGAACTGCTATTAAACTGGAGATCGTTGTATCGAAATCTGCTAAAGACTGCAGTAAAGGAATACCAACTGCTTCCAATGACCTAATTGCTTTAGGAATAAAATGAAAATGAGATGATATGAATACAAGGTTGCTTTTTAATTCATTGTCCGATACAGTTTTCTGTGCTAGTTCGATAGATGCTGCTTCACTTGAATCAAAACTATTTATAATTTCTTTAATTTTAGAAAAATGTTGTGAGTAGTATAGAGCAGCTTCCAGCCATGTGCCCCAACGGGTTAAAATTGGCTGTGGTGGGAGGGGAACGTCAGGCGCTATTGTTCTGAACTTTTGAACTTTGGACGGAGCTTTCTTAAATACTTTCTTAACAGACGATACTAGCTTGTCCGCTAAAGGATAACATGTTCGAATAGTCTCTGATATACGATGAAGGCCGTGTGCAAGACATGTTAAGTGAATCATATGAGCGAAAATACCTTTCAGTGTTGTACCTGATTTTATCATATAACTAGCAGAGTCCGTTATCAAGAGGAGCACATTATCGTACTTAATGCCATCAGGCCACAATAGTTTCAGCGAATCAATAACAAACTGAGTAATTGTTGCATTGTTAGTAACTTCTAACACTGCAACATTCAGAAGATACGGAGTTGTGGGATTTTCTTTACAAATGACTCCAACTATAAAATTCGCTATGTAACGACCTTCACAATCCGTCGTTTCATCAACACTAATCCATACAAATTGATTCCTAAGATTATTCTGAATATTTGATATTACACTGCTGTAACACTGGCTTATATATGTTTTTCGTAAAGTACTTTCATCTGGTACATGTTCGTTGGTGTATTTCTGAAGAAAATTTCTTAGCGTTGGATTATTGAGTTTAAAGAGAGGAATATCGCATGCTATAAAAACCTCACACAATTCTGAAGAAAACTGAGTTAACCTACTACCTAAACACTCCGCAAGTTGTTTTTGCTTTGGATTATTTTCCGTTTCACGTTTTTTAGTTACTAATTCCTTATGTTTGGATGTGTTTATATGCTGCAACACTTGAAACCGTTTCTCACTGCCTACTTTTTTCTCACATGCTTTACAAAATAAAATTCTATTATCCGTGGAAATAAACTCATTATGAAATTCATTTACAAATGATTGAAGTCTACCTGAATTACTTAATTTAACTTTGGGCATGATTTAATAGCGGTATACAAAGCCCCCTTAACAGTTTACATCCACTTCACCACACACAAAAACTAAACACTTGTTCAATGAACGAAGACACAACAACTGCTCGTGAGCCCGATGCATAAGCGCGTTACTGTTGACCTTCACTGCACGTGGAATACATACGGGGATTCACCAACGGACCGTGTGAAAAATTGATGTCACCTCACGAAAACTTGAGGGGCTCCCAATGTGTGTGCCATTCATCGTTAAACAAAATTCATAAACATATATTAATCATGTTTACTACGTTACATTTTTAATTAACTATTTAATTTAAATTAATGCAATTTTAAAATTTAAAAACCTTTAAATATTTGAAAAATACAAATAAATATACCAAAAATATACCAAATATGCAGCTTCCCTGCATAAATGTTAAAATATGATGCATTTATAAATAAAGGTAAAATATACACTTTTATGCACAATAAGAGCAATATTATTGTATTCAGAAATTTGTGATTCGTGTAGATAATCTTTCGGCATATTTGCACAACGAGAGAGAACAAATATGCAAATGCATGAACTTCCGTTCCCTGTTTACAACCCAGGAAACAGAAGCAGAAGAGGAAGATCTGCAGCGCAATGGAGAGAAAGAATTAGGGCAATTGGAGAAGATGAATGGAATGACAGAGAGACATGGTGATCGAAATGCAAGATGCGGAAAAGGTTGTAGGACACTTGATTGATTAAAATACATTTTAAATAATATAAAATATTTAATAATAAAAACAAGTAACAATTTAGATTAGATTATTGAGATAATTATTTCAATATGCTATTGTGTGAGAATTTGCTTATAAAATATTTAAACAAAGGATATAAAAGAATAGTGACCCATAATTACATAAAGTTAAATCGTATTATGTCGAGATGTACGGAAATAATTTTCACCGTTACATAAGTCCAAATATTCTATTGGAACATAAGTATTATTACGTAATAGATAAAATTAAAGTTTGTGTAATTCCCTAAGAAGAGACTCTGGTTCTACCCTGAGAGAGCCCAACTTCGTATCCTTCTTCAATATATTAGCCTAAATAAAACATTCTGACGGAATATGTCACATTAGTTGCAATTCCTTAAAAATAAATTTACAAAAAACAATATATATATATATATATATATATATATATATATATATATATTTAATATCATTTCTAAATAAAAATAAATAATAATGCACGAAGGTGGTATTATCCTAACAAAATCAAATGTATTTGATTCCACACGGAAAAATATTAATCTTATTTCAACGGGAACAAAATCATCTGTGATAATATTTTATTATGTTTCTCTAATGCTCTGATTACACTTTTTAAACATATAAAATTGATTTAACCTCAGTAAATATATTACCTATCATTAAGAAGGGTCAGCACCATAGCCGAGCGATTTAAGGTATGATACCTTGGCACAGTACTTGCATTTGTTCGAATCTCCATGGGGAAAGAACATTTCTCATGCAATTTCAATCAGTATTGAATCCGGTGGGAAATATGATCAGAAAAAAAAACAATGGCTTTGAAGGGCGCTCAACCAGTTCGTACAAATAGACTATAATATTAGAAAATTAGCCAATATAACAGGTGACACAATATAACTTCCTATGTTGCGAAATATCATGCCCATTGGAAACAGATATTTATAACAAACTAAATAAGTTTAATTATATAACAGGAACACGAAAAAGAACTTTAAAAAGTAAAGCCAGAAAAGGCTCTATAATGAAATTATACAAGACAATGGCAGTTCCTATTATTACTTATGGATCCGAAACATGTACAGTGACAACACAACAGTCTGCCAGAATACAAGCTGCTAAATGAAATTTCTCAGACCAATAGCAGGATATCAAAGAACAGAAAAAAATACAACATAGAAATAAGACAGCAACTAAAAGTAGAAGAATTAAACACAACAATAGTTTTATACTGAAGAAACTGGAACGAACACTTAGCAAAGATGACTGAGAACAGAATACCAAAAGCAGCATATTTGCCAAGAGGAAGAAGAAGCTTGGGAAAACCAAAGAAAAGATGGAAACATCAGATATTTGGACCCGGTACAGGTTAATAAAAAAGCCTAAACCGTGACGAAGACGATGAAGAATCCGGTATCTATCCAGGAAGGGAGGAATTTTGGTAGCTACGGAGTATATTAAGTACTTGCTCCAGGTTGAGGAAACCAGCTGTAACGGTTGTGGGCTCCGACTACATGTTATCCCTTTACTGGCTGAATGTTCATCTACCTCTATGTTCGACACATGTGGATTAGAGGCCAGCAGCCGGCTGGTAGGCCAAGAGCCTTCTAGGCTTGTCACGCTATGGAGCGCTTTTTTACTATTATCTCATGAACTCTTCCAATCTAAACTTTCTTTGAAATTTGAATAATTTTTCATTTTCTTAACCGTGTTCTTAGGATAATTGTTTTGACATACTTTAAAAAATACGAGAGATCTATATTTGCATGATTTATTTTTGAGTTGAATAGTTAAGTTGTAGAATTTCTTACATCTATATTTCCGTCGTCAAAATAGAATCTTCAAGACTGTTCAACGGACCGTAACACAACATCTTGACCATGACTGTGTATTACTGGGGTTGGGAATTTTATATATTTAACTCGTTTCCCTTCCCACAGACAGCAGATCTTCCATACGATCAAAAATATTAAACTTCTTTCCATCATAGAATATACTGTAAAACACTTTTTATTTAATTATCTTTATTTCAGTTAACTTTATTGAAAATCTAAATCGTCTTATCAGGTTTCTGTTACTAATTGAAGACTTCTTTCTTGATACTTCAATTAACCTTAAGTTAATATGCCTCTCTTATTGTAACAAAGTCAGTTTTTGTTTCTACAGGACCTTTTATAAACTAAATAAATAATTACACATATAACTAACACACGCTGTGGAACCGTAGGTTCATGGCCGCGCGGACATAGGTTCTTCATACATCTCTATCCTGAGCTAATGCTTTCCAGTTATCCCGTGTATAATTTGCTTCCCTCAAATCATGGTTAATATTATTCTCCCACCTAATTCTTGGCCTGACTATTGGGCGTTTTCCTTCTGGTTTTCCTACAAGGAGTTTCCATGTCTCCTTTTTCATTCTCCAATCGTGCCATGTGTCCTAGTCTATCCATCACATTCTACTAAACTTAACTATTCTTATTGCATCAGGTTTCGAATAAAGATCATGGAACTCACTGTAATATAGTTTTCACCATTCGTCTGTATGTTCATCTTTCTTTGATTCAAAACATTTCCTAAGATCTTTATTCTCAAATACTCATATTATTTCCTCCTCCATTAAAAGAAGCGTCCATATAACATAACTGGGAGAATAACAGTTTTGTATTTTTTCTGTTTGATGTTTTTTGAGCGAATTTGGGATGAGATGAGACGCGTAATGCGTAACACCGTGCATTTACAAAACAGAGTCTATGTTTAATTTCTGTATGCACCTCATCCCTGTTTGTAATTATTGTTCCTAGGTATTAGAATTCAGCCAATTCTTCTAAAGTTCCCTCACTTATCATTAACTGTTCATTCCCATATATAATGTACATCTATGTGTGACTAATATTTAGTTTTATTGATGTTTACTTGCAGCCCCAATTTATTAGTGTTCTCAATTGAGTGTACCTGTTGGGCCTTAGTATCTCCTTGCTGACGCCTAAAAATACTAGAAGAGGAGAAAATATTGTAGTATTTTAGAATAAAGTTATTTGGAAAATTTTAGGACCAGACAGAGAGAGAGAGAGAGAGAGAGAGAGAGAGAGAGAGAGAGAGAGAGAGAGAGAGAGAGAGTGGGGGGGAACAAACAGATGAATGGAGACTTCATGAGAGTCAACCATATGATCTTCATGGGAAATCAGATGTAATAAGAACAGTTAAGTCTCGTAGATTGCGATGGGCAGATATGTGGTGAAAATGAAATAAGTGTAGGAAAAGTTCTTGCAATAAAGTCAGAATGAAACCGCCAAGAAGGTTGGCTATGAATGAGGTGGGAAAATAACTTATACCATGATATGAGGGAGATTGATTATACTGGTAATAACTGTGTAAACGTAGCTGAGGATATGGATCTATGGAGAGCTTATGTCCGGATACGTTTATTGAAAATTATTTTTTTTTGTGTGAGGCATTACAAAAATGTACATTAAAAATAATTTTTAGCAACTGGACATTTCATCGAAATCGGTTTGTTCTGGTCTGAAAAATAAATTTGCAAAAAGTGAAAGTTTTCAAGACGTGTATTCATTTTTTAAGTGTGGATTTTTGTGACATATTTTAAGTCTAGTTTGCAATCGTAATAAAGAGAGTAAAGTATAGGCTCTATTCATTAATGAAATTTTAGTCCTAATTAAAGAGGAAGTTTAGTAATTATATGCGGAGTTTATTACTACTAAGTTTGTAACGATTTTGATGGGGGGGGGGATGGGAGTCCATGTACATAAATTTAAATAATAGAACCGAAGTACAAATAATTGTTGCAGTATGTGAATAATTACCTGAGGAAAATATATATTTTTGTTATTTTCCCGATAAAAAAATGCGAGAAATGCCTTAAAATTGAATGAGAAGTTGAGGTAATTTTAACCTAAAATCGCTATATTTACAATGGTAAACATGTATTAGATATTGTTCAAATAGAATAGCCAACTTATTATTATGGTGCTCCAGAGGATCCAGTAAACTGTAAACATTAGTTTACTGTATATACTAACTTGCCCTTTTTCTCACCCTAGCGAAATAAAATGAGTATGTGATATGTTATTTAACACTTTCCAATACTGTTATTTTAACACATTTTCAATAATGGATCATATTATAATATTATACTGATATTGTGAAAAGAAAAATTCAATGTCTGAACCAAAAATCGAACCGTAGACCTCTAGTTCTCCAGACTAGTGTGCCGTCCACTACACCATTCTAAACTTGGCACAAACATTGACAATTCTTTCCACATATACAAATCTATAATTCTCGTTTCTTCCGCTGCCAGGTAGGAGTCACTGCCATCGCCAAACAGTTCATGTTTGTACGAAGTCTAGAATGGTGTAGTGGCTGCACACTAGTCTGGAGAACTAGAGGTCCACGGTTCGATTCCTGGTTCAGACATTAATTTTTCGTTTCACAATAACATTATAATATGATCCATTATTGGAAATGTTAAATAACATCGTTTACTTCTTATAAAAGTGGTGGTGTAACGTTCTCAGATATAGATACTTCTAATCGAAGCCGGCCGTTGGCGATGGTATTGACACCTACCTGGCAGCGGACGAAACGAGAATTATGGATTTGTTTATGTGAAAAGGATTGTTAATGTTTGTACCAAGTCTAGAATAGTGTAATGGGCTGCACACTAGTCTGGAGAACTAGAGGTCCACGGTTCGATTCCTGGTTCAGACATTAATTTTTCTTTTCACAATATCATTATAATATTATTATATTATGTGGTAAAAATAACAAGTAATGATTGAATCAATATATAAAGAAACCAAACTCTGATAGCGAAAAGAAGTATTATGTTGGTTAACATGACGCTAGCAGTTAGTTGTTCTCTGTTGGAAACCTGGAATAGAATCCCAAAAAGAACAAGGGTTATTTATATAGCTGTTCTATTATACATGGAATTCAGAAAATGTTGAGATTTTTTATATTCGGCATATGGTAATAGTTTGACACGTGATAGGAATGAAATAGTCAAAGCAAATAGTTGACATCCCTGTGAATCTGAAGCTCGTGGGACTTGAAGTAATAGGTTTATCGTTCATCTAAATTACTTGGAAACTTGGTTATCTGCTAGATCTGTTGTGCACATGCGCACATTCTCATTATACCAAACGATATTTGCAATACGCTATTATTTTGTAGGTTTTATTTCCGTAGCTGCAAGCTATAGACAAAGGTTTTGTACACATACTGAATGCTTTATTGCGTTATTAAAAACTGCTGGGTAAACATGAAATGATGGCAATACCCTAGCCAACAGGAAGTGTATCATCAAATCTATCTATTGACATTCACAAATGATTTTAATTAGTAATGTACTGGGTTTTTACATGAGCTCTTAAAAAATGGTTTCCGGGTAATTATTATTATTATTCTGAATATACAGTGTATTTCCAACATATCGCACAAAGAAAATTATATGGTCATTGCATTAAAATAATTGAATTATACATATCAACAAATTTAACTTTGATTTTAATTTATACAATCAGGATTTTTAGCAACTTCAGAAAGAATGAAGTTATTGTCATTGCACGCATGGAAATTTTTAAAAATATTCAACAATCCTAATTGCTGTGTCTATGTCTATTAATGTTATGTCGGCCGCAATATTTGTATTTTCGCAATCAAACTCGCCATACAATAGTAAATTAAGAAAATTAAGAGTTGGTTATTCAGCAATATCTGACAATTGGGAGTGAGGTAAACCTGAAGCGAGAATTAAAAAATTGGTATAACATCAGAAACTTTATTTTTTCCCTACGAAATTCGGTATAGGCCTATGCCATTGAAAAAAATGAGACAACTATTATAAATCACCGAAATTGGTTAATTAATATGATTATAATCTTATCGTTTATAAAGTATTATAATTAGAGGAAATATCTAGAGAGTCAATAAACATTGGTAAAATTCTAGGAAGGGGATTAGACCACCAAGGGAAAGGAGTGATAAAAACAGTAACATTCTCACAATTTTCTTTTTAATATTAATTAAAAATATTTGATTAATGAAATAAAACTGAAGTGCTTGTATAATTAAAATAAAGTAAAATGTTAAAAGCGAATAGATAATGAAATAAAACATTAATAGGAGTTGCCTAACTTCTTTTGTTTTTATGCGATGGACTAGTGGTTATGCTCCTTGCCTCTGGTCCCGAGGGTCGCGGGTTCAAACCCGGCCGGGGTCGTTGATTTTTTTTTTAGGATGGAAAAATCCAACGAGCAAGTCCTCCGGGAGGGACTTTAAGCCGTGGGTCCCGAGTCTGAAGATTTTCAGGCTCGTAAAAGATCCTTGAATGAAAAGGTCTCTAAGAAACAATTACCGAATTTTCCCGTCCTAATACTACCTTGGTTTCCTAGATGTCAGTATGAGGCAGAACGCTGAGCACGGACCACTCAAATGACATCTATACGAAAAC